>CM029670.1:11546138-11925842 GCA_017311315.1 Dendrocalamus latiflorus | reverse complement strand
AACCCAGAAAAACCAAAAAACAACCAACGAAAACATGACAACATTGGACAAGGCTAACCCAGATAGTACATTGAACACCACAGAAAAGACACCTGAACATGTGGAAGAAACATTACAACAGGTAACAAAATTTGCAAATAGTTTGCTGCCATAAGGGATTTGGACTTTGTACATTCTATTGATGACCTGCTGATGTGTACCTTCCCTGAACTTCAATTGATGCATGCATGCTGAACATATTTTAATAGTAGTACACATCAGGATGCTAATATTTTTTATTCTACATTTTACATTTGCAGAATGACCCAGCAAGCATCGTGACCACACAAAAGGATGCTAGGCCACCTATTCGCATCACTCGAGCTTCTAATCTTAACCGAAGCCTCTTCCAAAATGTCGCTGTTAATAATGGTTCATCGAACTTCATTCCTCCACAACAATTGAAGAATACTGCTACAACTCGTTCGAAGAAAAGGAGGGACTATCAGGTATGAAATGAAAATGTGACTAATCTTCATCTGTCATTGTTCTTATTCAAATAGCATACTGTTCTAAACTACTAAAAAATTATACCAGGTGAAGTAGGGCTACTACATATCGGTAAATGAAATGAAATTAAATAATTCTGCTGGAATCACTTGCTAAGCTTGCACTATGATGTACTTAAATATGTGCTGCTGGAATCACTTGGTAAACGCAACTGAACTAGAGAACTCAGGATTGCTATTTTCAGCTGTAACTCGTATATCTAAACTTGCATTATGATGTACTTAAGTATGTGCTGCTGGACAATACTCACATTAAGGTCCCTCTTTATTGTTCATGTTCTATCAGGATGAAACAATTTGATCAGAGCATACAGAGTCGTGGCGTCGTCAAGTCAGGAAATTCAACATGCCAAAGAAGCACGGACAAATGGAATGGAAGTGATAGTACTTTTTGTTATTAGCTACAAACTTTGTAGTTTAAGTATGGAGATTGATATGTAATTCATGCATGAGTGGTGACACTTTTAAATTATTATGTGTTGAATTAATATATGTGTTTTTGATCCAGCCGTGTTCCTAATTTGATTATTAATTTGCAACAACAAATTATAATAAACTATCATATGCTCAATATGCTACCGCAAATTTTACCGTTGCGATAAACCTGTATGCAAAATTGGTATTTCGTTTTGATAGGCTGTTGCAACGCCGCTACTATGTTGCGATTCCACTATATGCCATGAACAATGTTCGTTGCTATAGGATCTATTTGCCACAAAACATATTTCGTCGCAATAACTTTATGGCAATGAAACGCCTTCCGTGGCAATAAAACATATTGCAACGAAACATCTCCCGTAGCAATATCATGTTGCAACGAAATGGTCTCCGTGGCAATAGGGTCTATTGCCACTAACCATTGGCGTGGCAATAGAACCTATTACCACGCAATATTTTCGTGGCAAATGATACTATTGCCACGACCAAACTTCGTGGCAAAAGAAGCTATTGCCACGGAGTCAGCCGTGGCAATAGCCTATATCGCCACGACATCATTCGTTGCAACAACAAACAATTGCCACAATATATTGCATGGCAATAACCATAGGTATTGCAACGAAATCACAATCCGTTGCACAATCTTTTAAGCATGCAAGTACTTGCCACGCTTGCCAACGGAAGTGATGTGTTGCAATAGGTACATATTGCATCTATTTTTCCCCTATTGCAACGATTTCGCTCCGTTGTCCTAGACCTGAAAACTAGTAGTGATTTGACCCGAGTTAGCGACCACGATCTCATTCGTGGTCTGCCGAAACTCAAATGGTCAAGGATCTTGTTTGCGCTCCATGCCGGCACGGCAAGATGGTTGCCGCTTCTCACCCTCCGGTCACAGTTACTATGACCGATGCACCGGGACAGCTGCTCCACATGGATACAGTGGGACCAGCTCGAGTGCAGTCAGCAGGAGGGAAGTGGTATGTGCTTGTTGTGGTCGATGACTTCTCGAGGTATTCTTGGGTGTTTTTCTTAGCCTCGAAGGATGAGACGTTTTCACATTTCCGAGGTCTTTTTAGTAGGCTTTCTGTTGAGCTCCAGGTGCCTTACGAGCGATCCGCAGTGACAATGGCACGGAGTTCAAGAATTCCTACTTTGAGAGTTTCTGTGGTGAGACAGGTGTAGAGCACCAGTTCTCTTCTCCATACGTCCCTCAGCAGAATGGCGTTGTGGAGAGGAAGAACCGTACCTTGGTCGAGATGGCCAGGACGATGCTTGATGAGTACTCTACACCACGGAAGTTTTGGGCTGAGGCTATAGCCACCGCGTGCCATGTCTCAAATCGAGTTTTTCTTCGGGCACACTTGCATCGCACTTCTTATGAGCTGAGATATGGGCGAAAGCCTAGCGTCTCTCATTTTCGTGTGTTTGGTTGCAAGTGCTTTGTTTTGAAGTCCGGGAACCTAGATAAGTTCGAGTCACGTTCTTGTGATGGAATCTTTCTAGGTTACTCGCCTTCTTCGCGGGCTTATAGGGTCTGGAACTGCGAGTCTAGCAAAATGGTAGAGACCTGTGAGGTGACCTTCGACGAGGCCAGTCCGGGGACTAGGCCTGATCTCAGGTTCTTTAGAGCAGTCCGAGACCATCTTCGTGGATGATGAGGATGATGGAGAACGGGTCTACCTGATCCTGTCCCTCATCCACCCCTTGAGGTGCCGTCTTCCACCGCACCTCGAGGTGACAGCCCATGCCTTCTGTTTCTTCTGGAGCTGGTGGCTCTGTTCCTACCTCGTCAGCTCACGAGGTAGAGGCCACTCTTCATCTCATCCTGGACCTCCTAGACACATTCAAAAAGACCATCCTCAGAGCAGATCATTGGAGACCTCTTCGAGCGTGTTACCCGCTCAAAATCTGGCTTATCTCAATTCTGTCTCCATTCTGGCTTCATTGCTTCCTTTGAGCCCAAAGATGTTTCTCATGCTTTATCTGATGAGTCTTGGGTCAATGCCATGCATGAGGAGCTAGAAAATTTCGAAAGGAACAAGGTCTGGTCGCTTGTCGAGCCCCCACGAGGTCACAATATTATTGGAACTAAGTGGGTGTTCAAGAACAAGCAGAGCGAGGATGGAGTGGTTATTCGGAACAAGGCTAGACTGGTTGCTCAGGGGTTCTCCCAGGTTGAAGGTCTAGATTTCGAGGAGACCTTTGCCCCTGTAGCTAGACTTGAAGCCATTAGAATCCTGCTTGCCTTTGCAGCTTCTAAGGGATTCAAGCTCTACCAGATGGACGTCAAGAGTGTCTTTCTCAATGGCCTTATTGAGGAAGAGGTCTACGTCCGACAGCCTCCTGGTTTTCGAAAACCCCAAATATCCAAACCATGTTTTCAAGCTTTCTAAAGCGTTGTATGGACTTAAGCAGGCCCCCAGGGCCTTGGTATGAGAGGCTTAAGTCCTACTTGTTAAGTCATGGTTTTTGATATGGGTAAAGTTGATAAGACCTTGTTCATCCGCCGGCATGGCAATGACCTTCTGCTCGTCCAAATCTATGTCGATGACATTATCTTTGGCGGCTCTTCTCATACTCTGGTTTCTCAATTCTCGGATGTCATGAGCACCGAGTTTGAAATGAGTATGATGGGTGAGTTGACCTTCTTCCTTGGCTTCCAAATTAAGCAGACTCGGGAGGGTACATTTCTTCATCAAGGAAAGTACACTCGTGACCTCCTGAAGCGCTTCGATATGAGTGATGGTAAGCCGGTGTCAACTCCGATGGCTTCTACAGCCTATCTTGACCCAGATGAGGATGGCGAGCCAGTTAATCAGAAAGAGTTCAGAAGTATGATCGGCTCCCTTCTTTACCTCACTGCCTCAAGACCAGACATACATTTCTCCGTGTGTCTGTGTGCTCGTTTTCAGGCTTCTCCTCGCGTATCTCACCGCCAGGCGGTGAAGCGCATCTTCCGGTACCTTCGAGCTACCATTGACTATGGTATCTGGTACTCTTCCTCATCCTGTCTTTCCTTGAGAGCCTTTTCGGATGCAGACTTCGCTGGCTGTAGGATAGATAGGAAGAGCACTTCCGGAACCTGCCAATTCATTGGCACTTCTCTCGTTTCCTGGTCTTCGAGGAAGCAGTCCGGTGTTGCACAGTCCACTGCAGAGGCCGAGTACGTTGCTGCAGCCAGTTGCTGTAGCCAGGTACTTTGGATGGTTTCGACCCTGCGGGATTTTGGGTTAGCTTTAGACAGTGTTCCACTCTTTTGTGATAACACGTCTGCGATTAACATCGCTAAGAACCCAGTGCAGCACTCTCGGACCAAGCATATCGATATCCGCTTTCACTTCCTTAGAGACCGTGTAGAGAAGGGTGACATCGTGCTCCATTTTGTGGAGAGTGACCACCAGTTGGCTGACATCTTCATCAAGCCGTTGGACAGTTCGAGGTTTTCAGCTCTGCGGGGAGAGCTTGGGGTGGTTTGTCCTTACGGACTGTAGTGAGGGGGAGCTTGGGCTTTACTGCTTTATTATATTAATTATGCTTCTGTCTCATTTCTGTTACTTTGCACTCGGGGTGCACTTGGGTTTAGTCCTCCTAGCATAGATTAGAGTGTTTCTCTTGTCTAGCTGCTTAGACTCCTACTCTTATCTTGTGCTTCCAGGATTAGCTGTTTCTTATCTCACTAGATTGAGCTCACTCACTTCTTGTAGGTTCTAGCGAGGGTCGGGCCATCCTCGGGTAGATAGGGTACGTGTTTGCTCTTTAGTGTGTGGTTTACGGTCAGCTAATAGTCCTGGAGTCATATGGGGTAGATGAGAGTCTGTCTGAGCCATAGTTGTCTCTATATCTTATCTATGCTTTAAGGACTGCCTGTTTGCTGTTTTCTTTGCCAGCTTCTCGAATTTAATGCTTTGGTTCAGGGGGAGTTCTTTTGGGAGCTTCTGGAGCTTAATATTGACTTAACTCAACTTGAACTAAAAGTTGCATCTAATGTTGAGGGGAAACTGGTCTTTCGTGCATTTTCAGCATTCTAGTATTATAATCAATCTGCATTGAGCCTTGATTATTATCCTGTTATGACATGCTTCAGTACTTTACACCTTGTCATGACTTGTGCTTAGCTTGCTAAATTTATCATGACTTCATATGTGTAGACTAGCGTTTACCATGATAAGTTAAGTAAAATTGATCAACTTAAATTAAACTTGTCATGCTAGCATTTGAGCTTAGTCTTTCTTGAGCTATCTCGTTATGATTCATGCCATGTCAACTAGGCTTAGCTGAGCGTTGAATCTTTTATTGAGCCTTAGATTGAGCTATTTTAGTCTCTTGATGTAGCATGAGGTAGTACAATATGTTAAAAAAAGATCTCTTTTTATGTGCGAAAAAACTGATTTCACCAATTCTTTCTCATGAGACGGCTTGCCATTGCACTTGGCATGAACTTAGGGGGAGTTTTGGATGACCTAGACTATCTTCTTAAGCTTCTTGCTTGGAGTAGTCGCATAAGGCTTGAGATCTAGCACATGATAAAACAAAATGTTGGTTGACAACCACCATATTTGTGCGAAAAAACTGATTTCACCAATTCTTTCTCATGAGACAGCTTGCCATTGCACTAGGCATGAACTCAGGGGGAGTTTTGGATGACCTAGACTATCTTCTTAAGCTTATTGCTTGGAGTAGTCGCATAAGGCTTGAGATCTAGCACATAAACAAAAAATTGGGTTGAAAACAACCATATGCTTTCAAAAGACAATGTTTAATGTGCTCAATTTGCTTAATCTACAATCAGAACCAAGTACTTTAACCAATGTTTCAATCTTGAGCTTATAGCACTCTATTTGGACTCAATGTTAGCTTCTTTGTTCCGCTTAGCTTATTGACATGGCCTGCATCATCCTTGGATGTCTCTAGCTAGACTTTACTCATTGATGACTTGACTTGCTCACAAAATGAATTACATTTCAGATTATCATCTATGTGCTCTAGCTGGCTTATATATATGTTGTCATGATCTAGATAGCGTTTTATTGAGTTATGGCTTGGTGTATTACATTATGGTCATTATGGATAATTCTCATGGCTCTAAATGCTTAAATAAACAAACTTCAGCCATATTCATCCATTGACATGTCATATTCTCTCTATTGCATCTTGATGCGTTTATTGCCAAAAGGGGGAGAATAGAGAAGAAAAAGTCTGTTGGGAACAGTTTAGAGCTTTGGAGATCAATTTGCTCTTTCATTAGTTGCTCTTGTGTTCCTTCTGTCGACATGGTCATTAGCTTCATTCCATTCTGTGGACCATGTTGGATTCTTCAAACTCAAACTCTTCTAAAAGCTTTTTCTGAGTTTGTCAATAGACTCATCAAGGGGGAGATTGAGAGATCATGTGGTCGTGTCTCCATGAGAGTGATGAGTAATTGACAAAGGTTTAGGTCAGTCGAGTTTGGTTTGAGTAGTTCGGAGTCGAGTCGTTGCATGGCGCAATCGGGCTCGGTCGGACTTTGGTCAAACCTGGTCATTTGGGCTTAGGATGCATATTCTAATGTGTTGACAGGTTTGGACTTCATATATGGTAAGTGTGATGGTATTTACGCTTTCATGTGTCGAACGGTGCTATTTGACGTGTTTCTTGTCTGTGTGACTGCAGGACGTCGAGTTGGAGTCGTGGCAAGACACGGTGGACCGGACTAGGCGCAGGTGGCGCTGAGGTCAGAACGGTCGGGATGTGTCGAAGACGATGTGGACTCGAGGTGGTTGCGAGGCGTGCGAGGCAAGGAGCGTCGGAAGCTTCCCGGAAGGTGCAGGAGGGGCGAATCGGGATATTCACAAGGCTGCACAAGCGGGAGCGGGCTCCGTTGGATATAGCGGGCGTAACGGGGCGGAGACCCGTTAGCCAGGCGCTATAAAAGGAGAGGAGGGGCTGCATGCCCTCCTGGAGCACTTGGGTGGAATTAGGGTTTGTTAGAGTCAAAAGAGTCTTTATTGGTTGCTTTAGGCTTTAGACTTTAGTTGTTGAGAGTGGGTAGTAGTGGCAGAGTAGTGCTCCCTCTGTTATCTACGATTTGTTCTAGATAGAACAAGTGGTGTTCATCCCCTCCAAGTATCCATGGGTGAGGATTGAGAGGTTGGAGAGGGATTGAGAGCTTGTAATCCTTTCTTTGTATCAAGTCGGGGTATCGGGACTCCTCTGTATTCCCTGTGAATCAATGAATGAAATTCTGAAGTTTAAGTTTCCCTGTTCGTAGCTCTGTTCTTCATTTTTCCTCTTTTGCAAGATTTCTTGATTTTCGTCTTTTTGAGTTCTTGCTTGCTGGAGAGTGCCAAAATGGGTTGCTATGACATGGGTGATGCTCAAAAGCCATTTGGCTACTTAATCCCAAGAGCAAACCTAGTTTGATTCTCAGTTTTGCATTTTAGCCTCCCCTGTTCTTCATTCCAGTTTCTAGGGTTTTGAGTAATCTCTTGATTCGCTTCATGGTTTGAGTTGATTTTTGGTCTGAGCAATCCTTTTGCTATTGCTAATATATTTGCAAAATCTTATTAGCAAAGGATTTGAATCCATGAAGTATTTTGAGTTTTTGGATCTCTCTCTGTATTTTCAGTTGCAACTCTAGGGTTTTGGTGGAATCTGTGATTCCCTCTGTGAAATCTCTTGAAATTTGGCTTGTAGAGGCTCTTGTCTATTGCCAATATTTCTGCAAAGTTTCAGCTCCAAAGGATCAAGGATGAAGAACTAATTTAAGTTTTAGTTCAGCTCTTTGTAATTTTCAGATTCAGGCTCAAATCTGAAATTACTTGTCATAAGGTGTTTTATCTTGGTGCTTATGGTCCCTCTATCTATTCAAGTTGTTTCTCTGCTGCTTTGGGCCATTTTATCTCTCTGGAAATTTTTAATTTCCTTGCAGTTGCCCCATTTCTGAAGTTACAATCGAGCTGTCTGAAAATCAGGGTTTCAGGGCCATTTTCTGAACTGCAGTAAAAATTCTTTGCCAATCCTTGCCGTGGCAGACTTTGGCAGCTTGTTCTCTGCCGTGGTAGACTCTGGCAGCTTCTTCTCTGCCGTGGCAGACCTCTCTGCAGCCAGCAGCTATTTTATTCTTTGCAGTCCGCAGTACTCTTCTTGCCGTGGTGAAATTTCGAAGTGCTTTCTGCTGCCGTGGCAGCCATGGTAGCTATTTTCCTTGCCATGGCAGCGATGTCTGCTAGTTTTCTTGCCGTGTCTGCAGTGTTGTGTCGTGGTAATATGTGACCGCAATTTCTCTGCCGTGGTAGCCGTGGCGGTCGATTTGCTTGCCGTGGCAGCCGATTCCAGTTGATTTCTCGCGTGCCCAGTTTCTGCAGTCTCAGCATTTCTTGCTGTGGTAACATATGGCAGCATTTCTTTCCGTGGTAACATTTTGAGTGTGATTTCTTTGCCGTGGCAAGATTCTGAGCCGTTTTTCTTGCCGTGACTGCAGTCTCTTGCCGTCTCCCTTTTTGAGCTCAGTCCTCTTGTTTTCATTAGCGCTCGGTTCTTGTCAACTTCATAGCTTCTCATAGCTCTAGGAGTTGAGTTTTTTTGTGAGTACTTGTGCGGGGTTAATTTTAAAAGCCGACATTCACCCCCCCCCCTCTGTCGCCATTTCGGTCCTTCAGTTGTGCTGCCATAATCATTTCTTCTATACTTGATTGAATTTCCAAGGCGGCTAGAGTGCCTGGCCCCACTATTTCCAAATTCAAAGCTTTCAATTCCTTGTAGAGCTCAGGTTGATGTTCCCGTACCATGAGATTATTGCAATAAGCCTTACGGCTCAATGCATCTGCTACCACATTGACCTTTCCAGGGTGGTAGTGTATACTCAAATCATAATCCTTGATTAATTCTAGCCATCTTCTCTGCCTTAAATTAAGGTGAGCTTGTGTGAAGAAATACTTGAGGCTCTTGTGATCTGTATACATATCACAATGGTTACCAATCAAGTAATGCCGCCAAATCTTCAATGCATGAATCACTGAGGCTAACTCTAGATCATGAGTGGGGTAGTTAGCTTCATGGGGACGAAGTTGTCTGGATGCATATGACACAACCCTGCCTACTTGCATTAGTACGCATCCAAGTCCTTGATGTGAGGCATCACGATATACCTCGAAATCTTTGCGTACGTCTGGTAGAACTAACACAGGGGTGGTGGTCAATTTCTTCTTCAATTCTTGGAAACTTTCTTCACATGACTTGGTCCATTCAAACTTCTTCTCTTTCTTGAGTAATTGGGTCATTGGTCTGGCAATTCGGGAAAATCCTTCTATGAACCTTCTGTAGTACCCAGCCAAACCGAGAAAACTCCTCACTTCAGTGACAGAAGTAGGCTGCTTCCATTCTGTGACAGTTGCAATCTTGGCGGGGTCAACAGATATTTCTCCTGCTGACACTATGTGTCCTAAGAAACTGATATCCTTCAGCCAAAATTCACATTTGCTGAATTTGGCATACAGCTGATGTTCCTTTAGCTTTTCCAACACTAGGCGCAGATGTTCTGCGTGCTCTTCTGAATTCTTGGAGTATATAAGGATGTCGTCTATGAAGACCACGACAAACTTGTCCAAATACTCCACGAATACCTTATTCATCAGATTCATAAAATAAGCTGGGGCATTGGTTAATCCAAAAGACATGACCAGAAATTCATATAGTCCATATCTAGTGGTAAAGGCTGTTTTGGGTATATCTTCTGGCCTGATCTTCAACTGATGATAACCCGATCTCAGGTCAATTTTAGAGAATACCGTGGCTCCACCGAGCTGATCAAATAGATCATCTATCCTTGGAAGGGGGTACTTGTTCTTGATGGTCATTTCATTTAAATCACGGTAGTCTACACACATCCTGGCTGTGCCATCCTTTTTCTTCACAAATAGTACTGGAGATCCCCATGGCGATGAGCTAGGTCTAATGAATCCCTTCTCTTGTAACTCTTGGAGTTGTTTCTTCAGTTCTTCCAATTCTTCCACAGTCATCCTATAGGGTCTTTTGGAGATTGGGGCAGCACCCGGTTTTAGGTTAATTACAAATTCCATATCTCTATCCGGGGGCATGCCAGGTAGCTCATCTGGAAATACCTCGGGGTAATCCTGTACCACTATCATTCCCTCTAAGGGTACATCCTCACAGTAAAATATGGCACGGCCCCATCGGTATGGCCGGTCCACTTTTACAATTATGGTTATACCAGGATACTTGGTTAATCTCACTGTTCTGGTGGCACATTCTAAAACTCCCTGATATCTAGCTAACCAATCCATTCCTAATATAACATCCAAGGTCTGGGAGCTTAGCACTATCAGGTCAGCTAGGAAATCACACCTTTCCATGGTAATGGTCACCTCTGGGCATACTAGTGTGGCAGTAATTGGTCCAGCTGGTGAGTTAAGCACCAATGGCTTCTTAAGGGTATAAATAGGTAATCCCAACTTATCAGCATACCCCTTAGATATAAATGAATGTGAAGCTCCTGAATCAAACAATACTTGTGCTGGTATAGTCTTGACAGAAAACGTACCCATGAGAACTCCAGCGGCTTCTTGAGCTTCTTCAACTGTAATATGGTTGACTCTGCCTCGGTTTGGTGCTGAAGTGTTCTTGCTAGCTTGAGAGCTCTCCTGTCCCCTGCCAGGAGCTGAAGCTTGACTGCGGACAGGGACATTCTGCTTATGTGGGCATCTATTGGCAAAGTGACCCTTCTCCCCACAGCTATAGCAATTAAGATTTGCTGCGGGGTTTGTACCACCAAACTGTCCTCCTGGGCGTGATGCTTGGGACATACTTCCACTAGGTCTAAAGGCTGGAGCTGACCCACTGGATTGATTGGACCTTGAGAATGAGGGTTTGAAGAATTTCTGGATAAATCTTCCTCTTCTTCTATATCCTTCTGAGCATACCGGGCTAATTGTGTGAATTTTGTCAGATATTCATTGACGGATAAATTCCCTTGCTTGAGATTGCGGAACTCATTCTTCTTTATCCGCATTATCCCAGCTGGAATGAAGTTGTCTTTGAAAGCCTTTTTGAATTCTGACCATGGGATAGCTTCGGTGTCGCCTTCGGTGGTAGCATCTTCCTGACCTCTGGCAGCCACATAATTTTCCCACCATGCTGCTGCGGCTCCTTGCAATAGGTGGGTGGCAAATATAACTTTATCCTCCTCTGCGCATTTGGCTAAGCGCAGCTTCCTTTCCGTATCTCGAAGCCAATCTTCTGCTTCCAGTGGTTCTTCTGCTGATGTGAATGTAATTGGTCTGGTCCTCTGGAAATCTCCTAAGTCAGCTCTGTGTCTACCAGAGCTTCCTTGCTGTCCAGCATAAATGGCTTGCAGAATCTGGGTTTGTTGTGCCATTACTTGGGCCATTGTGGGATTAACTGGGGGATTTGGGAGGTCAGCATCTTGGTTCTGATTTTCTTCGGGGTTGGCGCCATGGTTTGAGTCTACCTCAGCATGATGAGGGTCAGTATGGGCTCGAGATCGTGTAACCCTTTGACTGGACATCTGCAGTTACAGCTTCATAACTTAGTACTAATACTACCCTTGAGAAAAAGGAAGGGTATCAGCCTTTGTTGCGAAAAGAACCAACAAGATAAACGACAAAGAACATCCATCATAAGGCCTTATGCCAGGCCATTCATTATCATACAAGCATTCACATAGCCAGCCTTCCCGGCTGGGCTTACAACAACATAGTAATTAAAGTTTACATTACCGCAACTACAATATAACAGGACTGATGCAACATCTAAGATACAAGCACAGTACTAGCACGACGACACTTCCACTACTACACCGCGTAGCGATCACCACTGACGGAGGGGTCGTAATTTGGCGATCTGGAGCGGGATCGACTGCCACTAAACTCCGATGGGTCGGAACCATCAGAGTCCGTGGGAGCACGTGGGGGGCTGCGGCTTGGTGGAGGCCTTCTCCGTCGAAGTGCAGACTGGAGACTCGGAGGTCGCACGCTCTTGCGCGCAGTCAGCCGGGTGCGGGGGCCTGATCCCACTGAAGGAGGTGCTGGTGCTGCCAACGGGGCGAGAGGTTGCTGGAGCTGTGCCTGAGCTGCTGCGGCCTCTGCCTTGGCAGCTGCCAGTGCTTGCTGGCACTGGGCAAGCTGGTCACGAAGGGTTGCCACCTCGGTGTGCCGGGTGACTAGGTGCATCCGCAGGGCGGTCATCTCTTCCAGTGCAGCAGTATGAGCTGCTCCCATGGCTCTGGTAAGATCAACTTGGTGGGTGAGCCTTGGATCATCCTCATTCACTGGTAGGTAGGTCTCATTATAGCGTACTCCCTCCCTGCGTGAAGGGTAGAAGCAGAAGGGTGTGCGGCGCAGGGAGATCTGGTAGATGTCACAAAGTCGGGCGGCGGCAAGACGAGCAGCATCCTGGAGTGCGGCAGACCTGGTGCTTCTTGGGTGTTCTGTCTGGAAGACGTGGGGTGGGTCATGTTCGCTCTTCGGGTAGATGAACACTTCAAACATCCAGCAGTACACCCCTCCTGCAGATGTCTGGCGCCCACGATAAATGGGATGTTCCGGGTACTCCAGGTAATGGAGGAGCTTGCGCAGGATTCTTGCGAATACGCCCTCATAAACTCCATGAGCGACGTAATCCCAATTACCTTCTTCTCCTGCCATCTGTAAAAGCAATTACTTTGCATTAGTAATGCTTTAAAATAATCAATTGAAAAAGTGAAGGGGCGCAGAACTAGGAAGGGTACGAGTAGCAATAATACACTATATTTTCAGAAATACTTTTTGTATATTTAGAAATTACCACCCTAAGGTTCTTCTAACGACCATTCTACGGCTTTACCCAGCAGTCGTATGCTCTGATACCAGCGCTGTCAGACCCGGATTTTTCAATCCGAATCTTACTGTGTTTCACTGCACTAATCCCTGGATCAGTAGTTAGTGCACACAGGTACATTGCTGAATCATTTCATACATCGCATAATCAACCATTACATTACATAAATTGAAATCCACCACGTCGGGTGACAGTTTACAAAAGGGGCCAATCAGGCTAAATATCCTTATTACAAGTACGCACAGCGGAAATACAGCAAAAGCAAACCCAAATCCACAGGCAAGCGACTGGAAGGTACTGTGTGCATTATATGTCACCAGCTAACTAGTAACATACGTGCACACAACGCCATATGTCAACTTGTCCATGACTAAACGACGAAGCCTACGCCTTAGTTTTCTTCGTCATTCTTCTCCTCCGTAGCGGGAGCTTCCTCGTAGGCGTAGTGGTCTTGCGCTCCTGTTTCTGGATTTTTGCCGCAAAGCGAGCGTGAGCACTCCGACCCCGTGCTCAGCGAATCAACACACAGAATGCAGTATATAACATGTATGGCTAATCAAGGATGGCTTAAGTTTATTTTCTTTTGCGAAGAGTGCTTTTGAATACAATTATATAAAAATTCCTTAAGACCTAGCATTTTAAACACACGTATATGTTGAATGCAGTAATGATAGTGATTCAGATTCCATCCACCATTACATGGCATCTGCACCATATAGCAATTCTTCAGCGTTGTAGCCGCTTAACTTACCACTGGGACGACACCCAGGACAATTCCAAACCAGGGCAGTCCATCGCCCTTTTACTTTTCCATTCCCAGTTTTTCAATATTTTTAAAACAGAACTATATCTAGTTAAGTTCCCATGTCTGCCCTTGACCGTGGGCACGGCTATTCGAATAGTTTTGACTCTGCAGAGTTTGTACACTTTCACCACAAGAGACAATCAACTCGTTGCCCCACATGATTCCTTAGACGTGTGGTTGAGCAGACCATCACAGTGACTTTTCAAAGTATCTAGACCCTTTTGTCATCTCACTTTTATGGGAGACTGCCCACTTGCGGTGGGTCCCATCTGTGCGCGGGATATTTCCCCCAGCCACTACGCAGCCGGACTTCTACCTCTCCGCAACGTAGGACAGCTGGGAAACTTCACCCTCCACTGGTGTCCCTTCAGGCCCCCTTGCCATAGCATAACCCCTTCACACCCCTACCCGTGAGATGAGTCCGGAGTTTCGATAAATTTACTTAGCCAAGTTGTAATTTACAGACTTGTGGTTGTACGGTTTTACACGGGTTGACATGACAAGATTCAGTCCTTAGTGGCATCTGGGCGGTCTTATCACTAGCCCACTTTGTGCATCCACTGCACCACACTGTGCATCCACTGCACCACACATACACACCCTCGAACCAATCCGCCCAGATATTTAAGCAAGTTGAGAATATTGGGGTGTGTAAAATAGGTATATCAAGTATATCAGTCATTATCACCATGACTGCCCAAACCAGTTCTTACGATTAAAAGTAACAATGAAACTTGGGGCATTTCAGCGCCCCCTGAGTATTAATGCAACACTAAGCATAGCATATCATTAGGGACTTATTTTCGAAATATTAGTATTATACTTTTGCTAGGGCGACAAGGTTTTCACATTCAATCATTCCAAAGGAGGGTAATACTATTCAAGGTAAGCATTGGCATTTAACAAGAATATCAAGTTTAGCATGTATTTGCATAAAAATAACAGCATGCATTTTGTTAATTTAAAACCAAGTAATTTGCATAAATGTGGGTTCAACATGATCAAAGTATTGACTCGCCTTGGTCACAGTGGTCGGGATCCGGATTCTCTGGTGCTTCTAGTGTCGCTGCCTCGATCTCTTCTTCTTGTGCCTCGTAAGCTATTTTAGCGTGCGCCAAAAATTTGTTCAAAAAGAAAAGCAGCAAATCAAACCAAATAACACCAGAAATTTAAATGAACTCTAAAAATTATGATTTCAGTTCCATTGGATAGATCTTGATTTTAGATGAATTTAGAAATTTGTCTCACTCAATTTGGAGTTAAAATGAATAAGTTATGATTATTTGAAGTTCTCAGTTCTGTTAAATGCCAGAAAATGTAAAATTCTGACACGTGGGTCCCACATGTCATTTTCTTTTATTTTAATTCTTTTCTTGCTGTGCCGCTGACAAGTGGGTCCAGCTACTGTTCATGGGGTCCATCTGTCAGCAGTGGCTTAGTGCCGTCGTGCCACTGGCCGGTGGGGCCCACCTGTCAGCGGGGATTTTAAAAGAAATCGCTCGACCGCAGGCGCGGAGCCAGAGGCTCGAACGCGCGCCGCGGGAGCGAGGGGGGAGAAGGAGTTGGCGCTGGAAGCCACTCGGCCGAGCCGAGCGATGCTTACCCATATAGGGTAAGTATACCTTTTGAGGTAGCTCCGGGAGGGAGCCGAGCAGAGGAGTCGGGGACGACGGTGGCCGGCGGCGAGCGGTGGTCGGGAAGCTCGGGAGCTGCGTGGAATGTAATCTCCGGTTGCTGGGGAGTCTTCTGGTGTAGGCGGCCGGGGTGGAGGAGCACGGTGGTGGGTCGGCGGCGTGCGGTGGCGGAGGTTCGGGAAGGAGCTCCGGTGACGGCGAGGTGGAGTCCACGGGAGGCGCGAGGAAGACCGGGGATGGCTTCGCCTTGCCTCCCCGATGCCCTGGGAGCTGGGATGTGCCCGGAGGCGGCCGGGAGCGGCGGCGGCTTGGTCGCCGGAGCTGGGGAAGAAGGAGGGAGCCGGTGGCGATTCGGGATGCTACGGCTAAATTGCGGCCAGGGGAGGGAAGGAGAGGGTAACGCGGTGTGTTTGAAGCTCACAGACACGGCTTTTATAGCCGGGAGAGGGGGACGCGCGGCGGGGTAGCGGCGACCTCCGCCCTGTTCCGCTGGCGGGGGGGATGAACGGGATCTTCCCCGAGATCACGCGGGAGAGAGAGAACGGGATACTTTGAATCTTGCCGCGGGATGTGAGAGAGTGAGGAAGGCGGATTGACTGCGGCTCACGCGAGAGAGAGCAGAGGCGAGGCGAAGCTGGCACTGCGGGCGCGTGGAGGAAGAAAGGGGGAGGAAGAAGGAGCTGACAGCTCGGGTCCACCGGCCAGCGGGAGAAGCGCGGGCGGGGTGGGCCACCGGTCAGCGGGGGGGCGGACGCACGTGGGAAGCGAACGGGCCGGATGGGCTGGACGCGCATCGGACGGCCGAGCGAGGACGAGAGGCGGGCGACCGGATGGGCTGGGGCGTGGGGAAGAGAGATCGCGGCCGACCACGCGGCGAGCAGGGAAAGGGGAAAGGCGGGATCGCTCGGGCGACGTGGGTTGATCCCGGCCGTCCATGTGGTGGCCGGAGGGTGGGTTGAAATTCCGATTTTTCCAGATTTTAATTTCTTGCTTTTAAAATTTGCCAGAAAATTCCAATAAGGTCAGAAAAATATGAAAATACCTTCAAAAATTCAGGAAAAATTCATAGAAATCCCTGATGACATTTTGGACTTAATAAAAATATTTTCAACTATTGTTGGCATTTAATTTATTTGCTTCCCTCGTTATTCATGCCATTATTTAAAATGAGGGCTTTATGTCTAAACCAAAAAAAAAATTCCCCCATTCCTTTCTGGATCATCTTTTCAGATTCTTACTTAAATTTTGAATTTTCTAATATTTAAACATGCTTGTTTTCCCCTTGATCTATTGCCGCTTTGGAGCTTTTATTTAAATTATTCAGAAAAATAACACAAACTCCAAATTCAAATAAAGAGCGAATAAAATAATACAAAAGCTTCACAATTTAATATTTACATTTTTTTTTCAGGATGTTACATGACGAGAGAAGACAGAAGGACAAATTCAATCCAGGACGCATTCGATTGAATTCAGAGTCAAGTAGAACACGCAAAGTTATATTCTTCCAACTAGTAGGAAGAATTAGATTAAGGCTAGTTTCATGCTTTTGTAAATGCATCATGTAACCAGTTTATAGTAATAAAGAGCATCTCTATTTTCTCCTAAGAAATTCAGTCACTTTTCTCATATTATTTCATAAGATCAGCAACTCGATCTTCGACAGCTAGTGTCGTCCGTGGGAACTCAGAGAGTGTTGATGAGATGTATATTTCGAAAGGATGATTTGAAGTTACCATCCAAAATACATGAAGGATCCTGTGGAGCACATCATTAGTACAAAACTCTAGTCAGTAAAACCTTCTGATAGAGATACTACTAGCCAACTACCCTCCATGACGCGAAAAAACTTGTGACAAAGAGTGTACAATGTCAGTTGCATAGCCGACAAGTACATCAACCTGCACAAGCTCTTCAAACAATACCTCTTTCTTGTCCTTTTGAAACCTAGGGCTAGACATTTTAGGACCTTTCCCAAGAGCATTTAGGGGCTTTGAATTCCGTATTGTAATAATTGATACATTCACAAATGGATAGAACCTGAACCAGTTGTTAAAATAACAACTGAAGCTGCCAAGAAATTCATCACAAGAAATGCGACTACACGGTTTAGTGTTCCCAATCGTATAATCATAGATAATGGTACCCAATTTTCTAGCAAAAATTCCTAGAAATTCTGTGAAGATCTAGGTATCAAGGATGTTACGCCTTAGTGGCTCATCTACAGTGTAACGGGCAGTAGAAAGAGCTAACAGCATACTAATGCAAGGTATCAGATGCCGAGTGTTTGAACAGTTAATACAATGGTTAGGAATTTGGGTTCAAGAACTACCCTCTGTATTGTGGGCTATTCGGACCATGACAAGTTGTGTAACTAGTGAAACACCCTTCTTTCAAGTTTATGATGCAAAAGTCATGCTTCCTCCAAAATTAAAGATTGGTTATACTTAAATAGATCATTATGTAAATAACGATCAAGCAGAACAATGGATTGATGACATCAATTTCTTTGAAGAAAGACAAAATACAGCCTTAATATGATCGCTACTCTACCAACAAGCCATGCGAAAGTACCACAGTCATAAAGTGTAGCCTCGCAACCTAGCTATAGGTGATATGGTTCTCAAGAAAATTCAGAACCAGGCAAACCACAACAAACCTTTGCTTAAATGGGTCAATCCTTACATTGTAGTTGAAGTCAGCGGACTAGGCTAGGTATGACTGGCCACGTCAGATGGGCGTGTTATTTTGTAATTCTCAGAACATCAATCAATTACGTAAGTTCTATATGTAATGTACTTTTCAATTTTCATATTTCAATAAAGTTGCATTATATTTTTTTCCTTTTCCAATGAGTATTTTTATTTGTACTTCATTATTCCAAGTTTGGTCACATACCATTGTTGTCTTAGCTGCTCAGAGAGATTGATTTTCCTCTAAAACCCCTTCCAAGGGATCTTTTTACTTCATTAGCTTTGATATTTTTGCTAATTGGAATGCGAATTATAATTATAACCTTCACAGAGATAGTTCTTATGATAATTTGCACTCCTTCCTCAAAGAAAAAACAAGTAAAGAAACAACACAAATAATTGACATAGTTACTAAACTGCTCGGGGGCACGATGGCTTTCTTTCTTACTTCTACATTCTATTCCTCTCTTATTTTAACCTGGCTGAGACACCAAAAACCTCCTAGTCAAAATCTCTCCTCTCCGCACATGGTCACGCCCACTGGAAGGAGTTTCCTAGTGATGATCTTTTTCCTACGATCTTTGCTACCAATTAAAACTCGAGAGTGAATACGTTTTGGGAAGTATTGTTCATGTCTTTAGTCCTCAGCTATCTTATGACTAGTTCAGATAGAAGTTACAAATAAAAATACTTATCTTTTTGCATACATTCTTGCATAGTTTGTCTTATTCTTCATATCAATGTGTTTATGTCATAATTTTATTCTTATCAAGTTTTGGATTATCTTGATTATAGAAATAATATAAAGACTAGTCAAAATCATTCATTGGCTCTACCTGATATAATTTTCTAGGAACTACTAGATTATTTCTACAACATAATCGGAGTTCACCAATTGGAATAAGATACATCTTATCTTAGTCTACTGGTTCCTTAGTAAGTTATACTACTAAACAAGCAGTCAAGGGCTAGGAAAGATACGAGTACTCATTAAATTGAAGAAATGACATAAACTTTATTGATAATAAAGGTAAGCTATTTACATACGAGTACTTCATATTACATTTATACTAAACTCCCACTCAGAGCCACCAGACTGACCGCTATGCAATGGGGACCCGACCTTCATATCCTCTGCTATCTTGTTCCTGAAGGGTTTCATCTCTTTGAAGAACTTAGCAGTTTCTTCCTCTAAGTAGTAAACTCCACTCCGAGTGCTTGAAGATCAAGATTAGGGATGGTAGCTTTAAGCTTTGCTAAACAAAAGCTTACTTCATTTGCGACAGCGTCTCTCATCGTCTGCTTGTGGTTACTCCAAGAAGTGGCCAGCAGACTTTGAAGGTGTTTGAGTTGTCGACTAAGGCAAGTCACCTTCTCGGTTATTTCTTCTAAGGAGGACACAATTGCTTCTTAGCCCATCTCGCAAGAATGCTATTGAAGTGGGCAATTTTGTCTTAAAGAGATTCCTCGATCTCCTTCCTCTTCTCCTCCTCGAAGCCAAGAGATTTCTCTAGTTCTTCAACTTTGAGAGCTTGCTCTATGCAAGTAATCCTAAGTTAGATACAATAACTCATAACCAAAGTAAGAATGGTTAGATTTTCAATTATTTAACTTCGTTCTTCTTCTCAAGTATGTCAATTGATTTTTTATTTTGAAGGGTGTTATTCTCAAACATGGTTGACCAATCTTCAATCAACCGGTCCCTAACTTTGAGCATCTCCATGAGCTTGAGGATGACAACAACCTTCGCCTTTGCCTCTGCTTCATAGTCTTTAGTTCTATCAACCACGACAAAGGATAAAACTAAGAAAAATCAAAGACAAGGAAGCAACAAAAATGAGAAGAAAAAACTTCTTAATTATAGGCTTTTTTGCTTAAGAGTTTTGAGAAGCTACTCGTTCTCTGTCAGAGTAGATCTGAACAGCTCCCTCTGCTTCTTGAGAGTTTCTTCGAGCACCTTAACAATGCTCCCCGACATGTTGACATATGAGAAAAGCTAAGTGTAAAAATCACGACCAGAAGGTAATGAGAAGAAACATCATTACCAATTGTCGGCCTCCCAATGGATGGTAGCCCTTTCTTTTTGCAAGACTAATGTTCATCTGGTCATCTCTCTGACCAGAGCGATGCTCTCCACTATGTGCTAGAAAATAAAAGAGGAGAAAAAAGAAAATTAGGAAAGTTTTAAAAGTCCAAAAATGCATCTTAGAGTTGTCCTAAGAACTTACCTAAACTGCTTTATCAGCATATGCAGAGTAGAGCACCTCGAGACTTGTCCTTAACTCACAATTCGAGATCGTCCAACACAAAATTCCGTAAACCTTTGGATGTTAAAGATCCGAAGCCAATCAGGGATGCCCCATAGATGTGGAGACTTCCTAATAAGAGAAGAGCTTTCTACTTCAAGCCCTCCAAAGAAAGGAGGAAGCATATCTACTCCTCCTTTTTGACCACTTTCTTCCTGGCGACGGCGACCAGATCCTGCTAGACTTCTCCTTCGCCTCTACATCCTTTGATAGGGTTGGATTCACCAAAGATTCTTGGGTCGTAGCAACTATTGTCGATTCCTCCATCCGCTCAGGGGCTTCCTCAACCACTCCCTTTTTAGGAACCTCATCACGAGGAGTGATCAGATCAAAGTTGATCAGAGTAGTAGAGGTGCTACAAAGAAAGAAGAACAAGAAGGAAGAAATGAAGACTTCAAAATGCCAAAAAAATCTAAAGGTACGAATTTACATGATGTTTACTAGTATGTACCTGGTCCTTTTTGTTTTGAAGTTAAAGCACCCAAAGCATAGTCCAAAGCTCTTGCCGTCCTCTTTTTCTTGTCAACCAACTTCACCAGTACTACACTAGTAGGGCTAGTCGGACTGGATATACTTATCCTTATTCGGATCCTCCAAGGGGTGGTCAAAAACAGCTTTTCTAACCACCTGCTCAAAAGATGGAGCTCCCTCAACCATTGGAGTAGTCGTCTCCTCCAGTACACTTGAATCTTGAGGGATGGCCACCGAGGCTTCAATCCAGTCAGTCACAACTATCTTGGAACCCACGATTGGTGAATCTAGTATCACCATTGGCTCTACTGTCACGGTGGCTCTGATTAGCGGCTCTTCCTTCTCTTTCGCCTTATCACCAACCGAGGTGAGCTTGGCAACAAAGTCCTTCATCTAAGAAATATACTCCCGTCGATCTGTTTTCTCTATTCTCCTTATAAGAAAAGGTGTAGGCTTATAAGAAAAACTCTCAAAATCCTAATAGAAGCCTACCTCGTTTTAGAAGCTTGTGTGGTCAGGTGAGCAGTCACAGAAGCAGTCGAAGGAGCACTCGTAGGAACAGTCAGGGTAGCGGTCGATGGAGCAAGATGTGATCTCGATTCTCTGTATGACTTCCTCACATTTTGACACCTTTTGAGACTCAAAGGAGCATCCTCCGAGTTCTCAATCAACTCACCACTCTCCGACCCAACCATCTACACATCATAAGAGTATTGCAACACACTGATCACAAAATGTAAATTGGTGAAAAGGGTTGTTATTTTACCTTAAGTCTTTTGATCCTATCCTCTGGAGAGGTGGTGGCCAGGATCAAGGGCACTTCTTCCTTCTACTCGGGCTCCCCTGCATAGATCATCTTGACCCTTTCTCTCACCTCAACAGGAGACAGGACTATTGTAACATCCTGATTTTCAGAGCTTTTTTTGAAGCTTTTAAAATAAAATCCACCATTTGCATTTTTCTAGAATTAATTAAAGCTTAAATGAATTTTTTATGAATTAAAAGGATTTAATATGACTAAGTTAAACATTAACATTTGCCAAAATTATTTTATTTGAGTTCCCTGAGTCTCAAGGGCTTTTCTGGAATTTTCTGGGATTTTTTCTGGATTTGTTTGCTATTTTCTGGAGCTCAAAATCCTTTAAATGAATTTCTGGAAAAAGAAAAAGAAAAGAAATCCTAAACCGGCCAGTGGGCCGAAACCCACCAGCCGGCCGGCCCAGCTCGCCCGCCTTCGGCCCGGCCTGCCTCGCCCCGTGCCACGCGGCACGCATCCGTGCCCGGCCCGCGCCCTCCGCTCGATGTGCGCCACGCGTCGCCCATCCCCGCTGCCGCCTTGCCACGCCCCATCGCTGCCGCTCGCTCGCCCGGTGCCACTGACTGGTGGGGCCCACCTGTCAGGTCGTCCCCGACCTGGACTCCGCCTCCGTCTCCGATCGGGACACGCCGCCGCCGCCTTCCTTTTCCGCCGCCGTCTCCGCCCCGGACTCAACGTTCGTGCCCGCCCGGGACTCTTCGCCGCCCGGGTATAAATACGGAGCCCCGCCCCCTCGGTTTCCTAGTCCCGCAGCCGCCGCTCTCGCCGCCGCTAGCCCCCGAGTGCCTCGCGCCTCGCCGCCGGAGCTCGAAGCCGCCGCCTTTGCCTCGTCGGCTTCGTCGCCGTTCGCCGCCGTCTGTCTGCCGTCCGCCGCCGTCACCGCCGTCGTCGTCGCCGCCAGTGAGCCCCCGCCGCCGTCCCAGTCGCCGCCGTCCCGAGCCACCGCCGGCCCAGCCCGCCGCCGCACCCCGCCGCCCGGCCGTCCGGCCCCGCGACCCTTCGCCTCCCCATAGACTCGACCCACCATGCGACGTGCCTCTGACGCATGGGACCCACCGGTCAGGTCCGGTCCCGTAGACCCGTGCGCCATGAGCCACGCCAGCCAGCCACGCAAGCCGGCCACATCAGCCCTAGATCCGACGTGTCATGCCACGTCAGTGCCACGTGGGTGCCACGTCAGCAGCCGAGTCGTTCCAGATGCCACGTCACCATGCCACGTCAGCCGCCACGTCACCCTGCCCTGTCAGCTGCCACGTCAGCCCTTGCGTCCACGTGTCAGCCTCGTCAGCCGCCGCGTCAGCCCTAGCCTTGAGCCAGCAGCCCGGTTAGCCCTACTGTGCCGTGCGCTGAGTCCACCGTAGACTCAGCTTCCCGTGCGCCCGGTCCACAGCACAGTGCAATTTCTTAATTTCCCCGATTTTCTTTAGATCCAATTTTCTAAGAGCCCGTTCTCCCTCGTCCTAGCTCCGATTGACCCGATTCTTTTTCCTAAATTTATCTAAAATTGAGCTCTACCTTTTGGTTCAGGTTTGAAAGTTTTTGGAGTTCATTTGAATTTTATTTGTTTTTATTTTGTCTTTTCGATGTGCTTTCTCTCTCGTTAGATCACGTGTTCGAGGGAACGGAAGTTGGATTTGAAGATCAAGAGCCGTCAACTGAGCAAGGCCAAGGCAAGTCGTGTCCTTTGATCATGTTGAACCCAGTTTTCAATCTATTATTTAATTATTTTATTTTAAATTATCTTGCATCGCTAGTTTTATTAAAGCCCTTGTATTGGTAGTTAGTGACCTAATTGATTATTCCTCCTTGATAATTTGAATGCCCTGATTCCATTGTCACCATAGAATGGGAAATTACTTAGTGATGCAATATTAGTTGTCACATGGGTTGTGCGTTTAATTGCTTGGCCATGCTTATCACTAGTACGTTGGGTTTATCATCACATGTGGTTAATTAATCTTGACTTAATGATATACTTGAATGTGGTGGTTAACCACGGTTATAAAACTTGTTGCCATGGCATGGGTAGTGTCATTGGTGTTGGTTATACAAAATTGGATTTCACTTGGGCGATTGATCGTGCAGTAAAGGGGGTGCGAGAGGCATATGGGATGTGGATGTCTCGCCTTAGTAAATTTAAGGACTTAACTTTGTGCGCCATTGATCTGAGTCTTACCGCACAACCACATGTCTAGTATGGGATAGACCTAGCTGATTAACTTGCAAAGGTTTAGTTCAGATATCATCATTGGTAAGTGAGTACCAGGGGTACTGATTTGCTCACAGTGAGGAACAGGGTTACTGTCCTCATACGGCGCAAGAGGGGGCTTCTGACTGTGGTGGTTAACCCTTCAGCAGTGAAACCTTAGCGAGTGATGTCTAACTAGACTGGAATGAGGTAAAGGCTTTGTGATAATTTATCTGGGTCTCATGCCTAAGGAAGCATGCTGGCTATTAAGATGACTTATCTCTTGTGGGAAAAGTTGTGCAACCTCTGCAGAGTGTAAAACTATTCGAATAGTCGCGTCCTCGGTCATGGACAATGCTCGGTGATTTCACACGAGGTATAGTTATTTCTAAAAAGTTTTGGACAGTGGATGGTTAATTCACTGTTGGTTTAGCTTGTGGATGGGAGGTCCATAAGTGGTTGGTTTAGCTTATGGATGGGAGATCCATAAATGGTTACTTCAATTCCTTTGATTATTATTTATTATTGTTTTACTTCAAATGCGCCTTCAAACTATTTATTGTATCTTCAAATGCCGTTTTATGCAAATTAACCTTTTAGCTTTCCATTGGTAAGCCTTGCATATTATATTGCATTCATTTGTTACAAACGGCTTGCTGAGTACCAATGTACTCACGGCTTTATGCCCCTGTTGCTCAGTTGAGGAGGAGTATCACCAGCAGGAGGTTCCAGAAGGAGAGTACTTCGACGTCTTCGCGGATTAGGCTTCGTTCTCCACTCGATAGCCTGTGGGCGTGTCGATTGGCTGCTGCGCTTTCTTTTGGATTTCCGCTGCTAGTTTCTTTAAGCCCTTCAGGCTAATAATTGTAAGCTTGGCCATAAGGTCGTACTCTGATTATTATTAATATAATTTGGATTTTCCTTAGAATATCGTGATGTGGATGATATTTATCTTTGTTCGTACTGTGTGCACTAGCGTGATCCTGGACTAGTGCAGAATACACAGGAGAGTCCAGATTTGTATATTCGGGTCTCTACAACTATGAAATCAAGGAAGAAGGAAAAACCTTAAGTTCAAAAAAAACATAAACCAAACAAAGTAAAAATTGACTAGTTAGAATTTTTATGCTAATTTTCTGAAGAATACCCAGTCAATTATGTTGCGTCCTCATACCAGAGCATAATGTGGTCACACAACTTCAAAGGACTTATATAACACATGGAAAAATCTTTTACCATATGCCATGAAGTTAGTCCTCTATTCTTGAGATGGATGATGGCATTGGCCAATCGCCCTATCTTCCCCCTCCTTCTTCAAGGAAGACCTCCACCTTGGACTCTCGATTGCAATTCAACCGATGAAGGAGAGGCTATCTTCTTTGCTAAGCGTCATGTAGAACCACAGCTTCTTCCATGACGACCATGAACACTTGGAATACATTACATTCCCCTACCTTCCCATTGTGGAGCCACAAAATGCAACACCTGGGTAATGCTGCTGATTTTCTAGATTTCTGTGTCATCTTGTAGAAGTATTTGAGGAGCTCCAAATTTGATGGAATCCCCAAATATGCTTCATAGATATAGATGAAAATGCTCAAATTCGCAATCAAATTTGGGGTCAGATTAACCAATTCGATTCCATAGAACTCCAAGATTTTTGATAGGAATAGATGCGCCAGCAGCCTAAATCCGCACTCAATATACACACAAAACATCGGGATTTTGCCGTTGTTCCCACTCGGAAAATTCTCTCCTATTGTTGATATCCAAGGGATCAAAATCCTGGCAGGAAGCAATCCTTCCTCTTCCATGGCCTTCAGCTTCTTGGATCCAGGCTCAAATGCTAGCCAATCAATGATCAAATCCAACATTTTGGCTAAGTGGTAGAAATTTAAAAGGGGGATTCGAAAGTTTCAAAGCCACAGCCAAAGAACGCTAGCGCAGAGAAGGAGATGAAAGGTTGTTCTAAAAGCATGAAGCAAACAGGTAACACGTCAGGGGTTTTATAAGGGTTTTCTCCAACTTGAAACAGTGGTTATCTGATATGAAGCCCAACAGACACAAAACCTTTCAGTTTCTCAATTAGTTTCTCAACTTTAAAGTGAATGAAAACTGCTTCTTTACTCTTGCCGTTAAAGGAGTAGTTTCCTGATTGATATTCAATTGGAAGAAATTCATATTATAAATTCACTTAAAGTTCAGGAGCTAACTCATGAGGATTGAATAAATCCTTATATATTGCTTTGATATTTAATTAAGGCCGAAAGACCCCATGGTCGTAAGCCTCCAGAGGTTGCTTCCCGAGTACCCTGGTTGAAGATGCATTGTGCAGCTTACCCGACCAAATGACCACGTGGAGATTCTGTGAACTGGTACCTGGGCCCTCTTCAAGGAAATTTCTTTTGTGCGGTGGATAGAATCTATGTCTTATCCACCTAAAATAGCACGGTGCTTCGGCCCTGAGTCTCTGACAAACAACCGTCA
Organism: Dendrocalamus latiflorus; assembly: GCA_017311315.1. Classification (NCBI taxonomy): domain Eukaryota; kingdom Viridiplantae; phylum Streptophyta; class Magnoliopsida; order Poales; family Poaceae; genus Dendrocalamus; species Dendrocalamus latiflorus. The sequence continues at coordinate 11,899,620 of CM029670.1, read as the reverse complement.
TGCAGTTGTTCCCCACGTTCGTCTCTCTTTAACAACATGCGACGATCAAGTGTCCTCTCTCTGACAATAACCACCTCCCTAATCAGATGTGTTGGTTCCATGAGACGTCTTCCCAAGCGGATAATTAACGCCCCTTCAATGGTATTTAAGGGGTGATGAGGAAAGACTGAAGGACAGATTCAATCTAGGACGATTCGATTGAATTCAGAGTCAAGTAGATCACATAAATTATTATTCAACCCGTATGAAGAATATAGATATTAGGGCTAGTTTCATGCTTTTGTAAAGGCATCATGTAACCAGTTCATAGTAATAAAAAGTATATCTATTTTCTTCAAAGAAAGTTAATTATTTTTCTTATATTATTTCGTAAGATCAATGACTCGATCATCGATAACGTTCGTCCAATGGCATGCTAAGCATATTTGTTATGTTTGGAGATCTTTTTCCTACTGTAAACCACCACACCATGGCCAAAACAAGATTATAGTTTATAACTAATCATATGGGCATTCATATTGGCTTTTACTGATAGCTTTTAGTTTTAGCTGATGAATAGTAATAGCTTATAGAGAGGCACTCATGTGTGATTTTGGCCATATAAATAAAGTCGTTATAATATCTACTATAATCGACTAGTAGATCATGTCTTAAAAAGATACTTTGTTTAAAAACTAGGTACTGTAGAAAAATTATTTACTATAGAGAAGCAGTTTTTAAAAAAATCAATACGAGCAATGCCATAGTCTTTAGGATACAAATTTGCGACATCATGTGACCTTGCACAGTTGGACACGTACTATACCTTGATCGATCAGAAGAAGGTTAGGGCGTACGTTCGCCTTATTTAAAACCTTAGGGCGTACGTTCGCCTGAGCCTGATGGATAGCCGTCAGAAAAGTCCTTTCCAACGACTTAGTGGCCCTTCTTTGCTGACGGCCTTTAGTCAGTTAAGATAGATCGTGATCGATCCTCGCGGCAGTAACACCACATTGCTATCCATCGTACGTCGTCGATCTCATTACTTTACGCCTTGCAGATCAAACACACGCCTCAAGGAAAGTTGAGAGTTGGATGTCCAACTGAAGCAGCTGCAAAACAACAGCACGCGCGCCCACACATCACGTCCCTGTGTGACAACCTGGTTTATTTATGGCATGTTGTGACTAGTCGGACGGTTGCCTCGGCTCCGACGTGAGTGACACTTGGCAGGTTGTCTACTATTCTAATCGCGGTTTTGGGAGGAGCTATGGCTTGCTTGACACCACATACGTACGTACATAAAGGCCACGGGGCCCGTATGTTTGTGCATAATTGATGAGCTAGCGAGAGACATCATATGCACGAGTTTGCAGTTTCTGCAACCAATCAAAATGGTCTCTTTGGCACTTCTTATGTTACCAAAGGTTAACAGCATGTGTTTAGAACTTTAATTCAGTGGTTCTTTTGGTGCACTGTCATGCATAGGACAGTAGGAGTATGATATATGTTGAAACAAAACCAAAATTCAAAAAGAAATTAAATTCTTGCTTGATTTTGATTTCTCTTGAATCTTGGATTAATCCCGCACTCATCCCAGCCAACCATGCCCTTTTTCCTCCATCGTATCACCCAGGGGCGAAGCTAGAGCACGAAGGATCCGAGTGCACACATAATACTTAAATGACTTCAATATACATTACTGCAGGCTATATGTGCGTATATGGGCTAGCTGCAGGCCGGGTGGTGCACGTACTGTGCTCTAAGGGAGTGCACAAACGGTGAAACTTAATTGCTAATTACTTAAAATTATTTTTTTCCCTGGTGCCGGTGCACTCGGCAAGCACAACTTGGCTTCGCCCCTGGTATCACCCCTTCAGCCTTTCTGTGAGCGCGCACTGTTCACAAAACGAAAAGATCGCCGCTGTCTTGGTCTTTCCACTGCCGCGCCTTCCCGTTTCTTTCCGCAGCTGCCATGCCACTGCAAATGGTCAAAGACCGTACTCCCTCGCCTATCCCGCCTCTGACCCCCCCCCCCCTAAAATGCTCCCGGCGGCATGTCAGAGCAGCCGCCGCTGTCCCTGCTCTTCCTGCCTTCTCTACTCTTTCCCACGGCCGACAACCCTGCGCCACAAATTCAAGCACCCTGGAACCCACCGCTGCCAACTTGAGTCGCCGTACCATAACCCTTAATTGACGCGACCCTTACCTAGACAAGCCTCGTCACCACTTCACCGCTCTCTACACCCTCACTATACCTTCCCCTTACGGCCGACCTGACACCTTTTGACCGCCGCGATGCCCGGCCCTAGGAAGCACAAAAATCCCCTAGGCCAGCTGCATAGTGCCTCCCCACGCCTTCCCAACTCTGCCATGCGCCATTGCCGCCACGAACCGAACACCGTGCCAAACCACCTTCCTCACCCTATATAAAGCCCCAAGTCCCTTCAAAGTAAAACACCGCTACCCAATGAGCCACCCTCACACCCCAATTGAGCCCTCAATTGCAACTTCGTCGGCGATCACCGGAAAACCCCAAAGTAAGTCGATTTTCAATTCCTGGTATCTAGTTAATTACTTTTCAATTGTTTTCGCCCGTAGCACCCTTATGATCCCAAGAACGCCACCGAACCATTGCCATAGCTTCCCGAGCCCCCTTCTTCTCAGTCACCGAAGTTCACCGCCCGGTTGAAGACCATCACCGTGGGTAGCCCAACTCGGAGATCCCCGACCCAAGCCGTCACTTCTCTAAGCCTCCTCTAACCCTAGAGATGCTTAAACCCTAATGTTGTTATCCTCTTAGCTCACCATTACCCCCTGTGCCATTCAAAAGTCCCAAGAAGGGAAGACCTCACAACCGGCGATCACCTGATTTCCAGCCACTCCCGAGCCCAAAAATGGAATCCTTGTAGCAGCAAGAACCCACCCATGGTCACCAACTATTGTCTTCGACCACGAATCCTCTGACCGCTGCGTGCCCCGAAACCTCCGACTGCTCCTCCGCTTGGAATCCCCGACCGCTTCGTAATCAAAAGAAACTTTGGCCGTACCGCTTCGAGTCCTAAGACACCCCGCTCAAATGCCATCCGATGCTCCCAAGCCACTCGAACACCGTCCAATGCTCTATAAACAGTAAAAACCCACGATGAACAGTAAAATACCCGTTACTATTCACCCATTCCCAAAAATTACAAAGTATATCCATTTCGACTGTTTTGAGTTTGTATATCCTATTCCCAGCTTCGTATTCCTATATCAAACATCGATAAGACCCAAAACCACTAAAACACCATTCCAAACCCTAAACCTGATTCATTCTGAACTCTTATCATTCAGTGAAACCAATTAGGTATAGATATACCTATCTAAACCATTTGAGCTATGAAATCCCTTTCAACTCTACTTAGCCTAAATACGCTCTGATGAAACCCTAACCAATCCAGATACCATTCCAAACCTGTATCCAGTACTGTGCAGCTGTCACTATTCACCGAAAACCTAAAAATACATATATACCCATTTTGATCATCTTGAGCCCGTCTACACTCTTTCCAGCTCTGTTCCACCATCTTAGACTCTAACAAAACTCCAAACCTTCTAGATGATATCCCAACCCCAAACCTAACACCGTCCATACCCATAGTCATTCACAGAAATCCATATAACACATATATACTTCTTTGACTATCTTGAACCCCATCTAACCTAATCCCAACTCCATTTAGCCAAACCACACACCAACTAAACCCTGACCCCGAACCTATTTGCTTTATATCCTTTTGGTTATTTTATTGTATTTTTGTTTCCAACTTGCATTCTGCAAAGCAGGAACTCATTTGCATTCATTTTCCACGCTAGTATTTGGACCCAATAAGTTGGTCAATAGAAGAGCTATAGGAGCAATTAAAGAAATCAATATCCAATCTGAAGACTATAGTAAGATAATCAGAGACTATGGATAAAGAGGCAGTTCACATATTTTTTTATCATACTGAGCCTACATTCTTTTAATTATTTAATTATCAATATTTTCATTATGTTATTTGTGCACTAATTTTTTGTGTACAATAAATACTTAGAATGACATTATACTAGTTATGTCCTACCACCTGATAAAGCCCAGTTTAATTTGATGGCCATATTCGTCTTGACAAGACCTAGTATTATTATAAACACTACTTAAATAATCATAGTCAATCAGGAATTCAACTGTTTTATACTACTAAGAGACTTGGCACTTTGCGGGTAGAATTTCAAAAGTGTTTATAGGGTAAGGAGACGTCACGGGAAACCACTAGATGGAAGGGTCCCATAACCCTATCCTAGGGTGAAGGCTTGGACTGGAAAGGTGGCAGTGCAGATGGGCACTGAAACAAGCGTTTGTGGATGGAAATTGCCTCAGTAAAAATATAAAGACTAGAACCTTATGCCAAGTAAGGAACATAGTGATCGTTCAATCACAAGCATTGATTCATCAAACCTGATTTAGTAGTTGGTCAAGTTCGATTGAATATCTACAAATGGTGAAGGAAGACGAGGGAGTTTTTGTGGTATGGGAGGGGGTATAACCATACTTAACAACAGTAGATCCGCTTCAAATCAGGCGAGGCCGTGGGCCACCCGAGTTTGTTAGGAAATAGTACCTACTGGGTAGAGGCTATATTAAGAAAGAGCAGTGAAAAGTCTTATTTTCTTAACTCTGTCGCGGGAATTAAGAGATCTTATGGGTAAAGCTAGGCAACACTGCAGAGTCAATTATAAATGGTATTTGAATAAGCCATGCTTCTAGTAAATGAAGCTATATTTAATGGGTGATTCCAACTACGAAGCACAAGTAGATTTGAAAATAATTTGGAAATGTTGAGGTCAGGAAATCAAGTTTTGAAATCCTAATTCCTTGAGAAGTTATTGTTCTTTTGTGTTTAAAAATATTTACAAATAAAATTGCATTCACAAATGTTTTAATAAAACCATTACATCCCACCTCTTAAAAATCCCTAGCAAGTAGTTATGTAGCATTTTCCCATATGACTTGTTAAGTACGGATAATTGTACTCAGTCTTACTTCATTTTCCATCAACACAGATATCAGATGAAGAAAGGATGTCATAAGTTTTTGTGTTAGAATTATGACCACACTAAAGTGTTCCTGTGGAGTTTTCTTCGAATCTTCTGATTGTAAGTTAAGTTTTGGGTTTGGACGTCCTTAAAGCACCTAAAATTGACTACTAAGCCTTATTTTAATCAAATTGACCCTTTTAAAATATTTGTGAGGAGACATAATAATCGTTTTATCTACAATTAAACTCTTGAACTATCATGAGATGTACGATGGCCCAGTTGAAACAAGGTCGTTACATATGTACTCTCATGGCATCTCTACACGTCATATTATTGCATAATGGATGGAGTGTTGAGTTTCGTCACATATATTTTACTGTACCAGCACTTTGGGACGTGTTCTCCACATCTGACAGTACCTAGTAGGGAAAAAATACTAAGAACCTCAAACAAAGTTTCTCTTCTTATAAGTATAGTACATGTTCCACGAAGACTGTTATAAAAGACAAATAGTACTACATGATGACTTTTTGCTATATATAGCGCCTTTTTAACACGTATTTACAGAAATAGCTGTATACGAGCGATATTGACAAAAATAGTACTTCTGCCATTCGGTCACCAGACCTCAACAGTCGACACGTGGCGCCTGCCATCTGGCCAGCAGATGACAAGTGGCATGCCATTTGCCCACAAAATAGCAGGTGATTAGCCAGCTTATTAGCTGGCTTAATTACTTGCATAAATTCGTAATTTTATGTTATATTTATTTGAATTTTAAATATAGCAAATAAACTCAAAAAATTACGAAGTTTTTAGTGGAGCTTCCCGAGGCATCGTGGTACATTATTTATTTTTTTATATAATTTTGCATCATTATTTGCTACCTCTAAAAATTCTTGGAGTGATGCATAATTAATCAAGCGATTAAGCAATTATGCACTACTCCAAGATTTTTTAGAGCTAGCAAATAGTCTTAAAAAATTACAAACTTTTTGGTGGAGCTTACTAATGTAGTGTGCTACATTGTGTAATTTTACATGATTTTTCACACGACTTTGATATCTCTAAAAATTATTTGAACGATGTGCAATTAAATGGGGGATTAAGCACTAATGGCCAATGGCTATTGGCCTGCCATCCTGCATGCCGCACAGTGGCAAGATGGCAGGCCATTAGTGTTTAATTCCTTTTTTAATTACATGTCACTCAAATAATTTTTTGAAGTAGTAAATGGTAATGAAAAATTATAAAATAATTACACAACATAGCATGCTACCTCGGAAAGCTCTCCCAAATATTTCATAATTTTTTATGGCAATTTGCTACCTCTAAAAGTCTTGAAGAACATATAACTAAACCAGCCATTAGGGCTAATTGGAGGGCTCATCACCTGCCGCCGAGTTACTGGACGGCAGGTGGCCTGCTGCATGGTGGCCAGCGGTAGGCGGCCTATTGCCCAATAATGGTGGATATTGCTCGTTTGCTATATGTAACAACTCTTACAAATATCGAAATCCTACAAATTTTTAAGCATATTCACAGTGGATAAAATTGCCAAGAAAATTACACAGTCAAATATGTTTATCAACAGGTTGTAAATAAAATTTTGTAATTTTTAAGTCCATTTGCTATATTCAATAATTCAAACAAATAATATGAAAAAAAATTAGAGCAGGTGATTAAGCCGGCTAATCGGCTAGCTTAATCACCTGCCATCTGGCCATAGGATGGCAGGCCATCAAAGTGGTCTAGGTGGCGAGGCGGTTGGCCTGCCATCTGGCAACAAGGCGGCAGGCTGTCTACCATCTACTAGTGGGACGACAGGCTGGGCGACAGGCCCACACGTCATCTTACTGAAGTTACCGTCCGACCATTGGACGATAAAAATGCTATTTTTTACTAACACGGTCTATGTACTACTATTTTTATAAACACACATGCAAACAATGCTATATATATACTAAAAACTCCTACATGATTAGCATTGCATTACTAAACTTACTCATTACTAAACGTTCGCATGCTTTAGCAAACTAAGCTTGTACTAGCACTAATCATTAATAATGGTCCCAGGCAGGAAAGCCCCAAAGGCATCAAGCTCAGTACAGGGAGCTGCAAGAGTAGACAGTCTTGCGCAAGAATTGGGGACCGTTCTATGGCTTTTTTTTCTGCTGCTTATGGCCTATTCTTTTTAGTTGAAATTTATGGTTTTTGGCTATGGCTTATGGCTTTTGAGCTGTTCGTGCGAGAGATTACGGAGTAACAGAAACTCACGTGTGGTTTTTGCCGATATAAATAAAGTCGGTACAATATGTACTACAATTAAGTAGTAGACTCTACTTGAAAAGATACTCTATTTAAAAGCTAGTTACTGTAGAAAAGCCGAAAAGTAGCTTTTAGAAGCTGAAAAGAACAGGCCCTATGCCTTTCGGTTGTTGGCTTTTGACTGAAATTGCACTGTATTAGCTATTAGATTTTTAAGACATTTAATTAAATAAAAAATAAAAATAAGAAAAATAAAACACACCATTATATCTCCACAAACAATGCAAAGGAATGAGAGAAAAAGAAAATGCAAAATAGCGAAAAAAATTTTAGGCTCCTCTCCAAACGGCTTCAGTTTCTGACTTCAGGCTTCCAAAAATCACTTGAAACGTGTCGGATTCTTAATTTCGGTTTTTTTCTTTTTGGTTGTTTTTAATATTTCCATCTCACCTAAAAACAGTACTAGATATAATCTCTCTAACAATAAATCATCCCTCTAACTATTTTATATTATTTTTACCATAACTTTCTACCTCACATCCTCTATCTATTTACGTTGATTTGTAGACTTAAGTCATCTCTTACATAAGAGATAACATATTATTCTTCTTATCTTTTTTAATATAAAATTTTATTTATTTAATAGAGCTAAAAATAGTACTATCAGAAACGTCGATGTACTACACGCCTGATATCCACTCCGAAAATTCCTCGCGCACACACACGGGACGGCCGTTGGCTAGCTAGCTGTGTAACGACATCTCGCTGCTCCAAAAATGGCAGCCCAAAGGTCTTGTCGAGCGGTGAAAAGGCTAGCAAGCTAAATGCCCTCGGGAGATACGAAAGCGAAAGCAAAGAAAGCGGACAAACTGAGCAAGCAGCCAGGAGTCTTTTGAACATCCCATCAATCTGCAACTGTTTATATAAATATCATTAACTATTTTTTCCTAAATTTAATATAAAACATCGTCTTTATAAATTTAGTCTCTTTGATGAATTTACCTCCGCATGTATATCTTCTAAGCTATTATAGCCCTGATCAACTCGGCTTCGGCTTCTGGCTTATTTTTCACTATTCATAAGTTTCGTCTTTTTCTGAACTTTTGGCTTTTTGTTGAGCTTTTTTGCCGGTTCTTTTTTTCCCGTATTTGTTTGTATTATACGTAATGTGCTAACATATTTTTTTTATTTTTAATTTTTTTAAATTTAATTATGCTAAATAAGCCTCTGTCAGCTACAGTGCTTTTTTCAGCCAACTACAGTGTTTTCAGCCATAAGCCACGAGCTTTTCAGCCGAACCGATCACCAACTGGACAGGCGACCTATCGAGCCCTAGCACAGGAGTAGCTGACTGGCCATGCTGTTGATTAAATTAACGCTAATTGTAATTAATTAATAGTAATCACAATTAATTAAAGCTTTAAAAAATATTGGAATCATTGGTAGTTCAATATATGCATGTGCTTGCCTCTAAATATTCAACTAATAGCTCGGCAACAAGTACGTATTAACTAGCACAACAGTTAAACAAATCTTTGTACTAGGATAAGGTAGTATGCCTCATCGACCGGCTGCAAACCTCCTCTACTTTCTGGTTTGTTCCAACAAGTTATAACTTAGATCAGTTTAGCTCTAGTTCTTACCCTACTATAGGGCATTCGTATTGGTTTTTGCTAATGCCTTCTAGCTATGGCTTATAGTTTTTAGCTGAAAATGAATAATAATGGCTGAAAGAAGTGGCTTTTAGAAGAATGGACGAGCGATGGAAAAAGTGAGGGAGAGATATGTGTGCATGACGGGGGCGAGAGGAGTAGGGTGCGTGACCCCCTACCTTATCCCTGGAGCAAGACGGTAGTGAGAGGAGTAAATCCTGAAATTTATCCCATGAAAGACTTTTAAATCTATGCGAATAAAATATCACTGTCCATATGTACTTTCAAGAATCACAGTAGTAAATCGCCAATATTTGAAGTGAATTCTTAAAAGAAATATTGGAAGTGCAGATATGAACTACGATTTTATTATAATAGTGCTCATTTGTTCAATCATTATAAAATACTTTCAAATCTAATTAAAAAAATATTGTGCAAGCTGTAACATAAGACATTCACAAGATTAGGCACCACCTTGCAAGTGCAATAAAATAGTGTGCACATTTTAATTAGCACTAACATGATTAGTGCTAATCAATTACTATTAGTATTAATTGAATTTGATTAGCACTTAATAAAATATGATTAATTTATTGCTTTAATTAGCATAAATTAAAGGCCTAATTAATTGTGATTAGTATTAATTAATTACGATTAGCGCTAATTTAATCATCCATAGGGCCGATCTGCTGCTACCGCGCAGGGGGCTCATTAGGTGCCTGCTAAGCTACTGTAGCTCGGCTGGTATCTACTGAGCTCGATAGGTGCATGCTCGTCTCGATGGTCCATAAAGAAAGCTAGATTTGCAAAAATAGACATTCAGACGTTAAATTTGGAAAAAAAATATTTACGTGGGCAGTTCATCAATTTGATGAAAATGAGCAATGTTTGTCGTAACTCATGGGTTCTAGTTCAAGTATAATCTTTCTACTATAGCTAGTTTGTGATTTTAGTTTACTTCTATTTTCGTTAGTTTACAATCTAAATATATTAATTCTCGTTGCAATACTGTGCATATGTAGTACAAAAAATTTTATAGGAGTGTTATATTTAGAAACCAAGAGCAGATCAAGATCTACCATTCATTAAAAAAGAAAAGAATACATCGGTCTCGAAGGGAAACATCACAGACACTAACAAGTCCTAAGAGAGAGACACTACTATAAAAAGAATCATTTTGAACGTCTCATCATATACAATTCAACACAAACCATTAGTGATAAAGTTACCAAAGACGGTTTTACAAGATGGGTCGTCTAAGTTCACCACGATGGAAAGAATCATCTATGATAAGCTACTTATTACAGATGATTTTTATCACAAACGGTCAGAACAAAAACCGTCTATGATGTCTGTACTTATCACAAATGGTTTTTATTCTGAACCATCTGTGATATATCTCGGAATAAAAACCGAATTTGATAAGTAGCTCATCACAGTGGATTCTTTTCATCGCGATGAACTTAGATGGTCCATCTTGTAAAACCACCTGTGGTAACTTTATCACTGATCATTTGTGTTGATCCGTCTATGATAAGGCGTCCAGGATAACCCTTTTGTTAGTAGTGTTAGCTAGTATTCGATCCCTAGAATCGGCAGACTAGCTTCTCATTCTTAGGGTATTGTTGCTTGAACAGTACTCTCTAGAGAGGGTACACACGTGCACGTTCAGTGGGATAGCGTGTGCCCGTGTTTCGGGGTTGTTGAGTCTCTGATTAGATTCTAGCATGTGTAAGGGACATGCATGCATGTGTGTGCGTATAATGTGCGTCTGCCTTATACCCCTGAAAAAATAATAAATGGCATTATGATCATTTTTTTTGACCTTCCAACACCCGTTTTTACAAATGTAGTCTCCTCTATAAACCTATCGAGCTCAACAGGTACCTGCCGAGCTATAGTAACTCGCCAGGCCACCTGCCGAGCCCCCAGTGCGGCAGCAACTTTGCCTCATGGTTAACGCTTTTTAATTAAGCTCATGATTAGCACTTAATTAATTATGATTAGTACTAATTAATATAATTAGCACTAATTAACATCTAATTAAGCATGCATAGTGGCCAGCTGGCGACCTGCCGCACGGGGGCTCGGCAGACGACCTATGGCAGGTACCTAGCAAGCTCAGTAAATTCACGGAGGAGAATAAATTTGTTAAAACAGGCGTTTGTTCCGCCAGATCAGAAAGTTTATCAATGAGGCGTTTGTGCAGTGTGTGGTCCGGGTTTGTCCGAGATCATGCAACAAAGTGGCTGATCGCCTAGCTTTGTATGGGGCGAGCGCTGTCTGCTCGGGTTCAGCGGTGTTTATGAACCAAGTCTCCGAATTTGTTACTACCCTGGTCTCTGGCGATTCGCCTAGAGCCTTTGGTTAATGGAAGACATGGTTTTCCTTTTCAAAAAAAAAACTACTAAATTGAAAAAAATTACGCCAGTACCATATGTACGAACAGTTTCGTCCCCACAAACCAATGTAAAATCCCTTCCAACTCCAATACATCACATTTGCATTAGCCCCGTATCCCATTCTAACCTTGCTACCATCACAAATCCATGAAGAAAAATCTCCTACACTTGCAGCAGCTTCTCCTCTCCTCTTCACCTCCTCTCCCCAACCAAATCTTAACCCTACGCCCGCTCTAGATCTCCAACGAGACGATGAGCACCGAGCGAGATGCGCACGACAAGCCCAACGACGCCGCCGCCAGCATCGACTCGTTCTCGCAGCTGTCGTTCATCGGCCCGGCCCGCAAGAAGCCTCCGCCGCCGTCCAGCTCCGGCCCGGCGCCCATCCGGCTCTTCGGGTTCGACGTGCCGCCAGCCGTTGCCACGGCCGTCCCCACCGACGCGCAAAAAGTAAACAAAGATAGAGCCGCCGCCGCCGCCACCACCGCTGGTTCTGATGCGACTGCCCAAACGGCAGGTGCAGGTGCAAGCGGCGACGGCGTCGGTGGGAGCCGGAAGTTCGAGTGCCACTACTGCTGCCGGAAATTCCCGACGTCGCAGGCGCTAGGCGGCCACCAGAACGCGCACAAGCGGGAGAGGCAGCACGCGAAGCTCCAGACGGCCATGGCTATGCCTATGCACCACGGCCAGTACTACCCCCTCCCGGACCCCACGGTCCCCACCCACGTCTACCTCACCTTTGCTGCCAACCCCCACCACCACCGCTTTGCCGCCGTGCCGCCGCCGCACTACCCCTCGTGGGCAGACGCCAGGTACTACAGCGGGCCCGGGTCCATCTCGCAGCCGATCAACGGCAGCCCAGTGACGTCCGGTCTATGGCGGGTCCCTGCCGGCGTTGGCGTGGGGACACCGCTGGCCACGCGACGTCAAGAACCGCCGGCGTCCCATCTGTCGTTGCCTAGAGGCGAGGAGCCAGTGGTGGTGGGAAGACCTGGCTCGACGTCGTTCTCGCCGTCGACCTCCTCCGCGTCAGCGTCGGCTTCGCCGCATGGGCACCGCACCCGGCCGGAGCATAAAGAGAATGTGAGTTTGGATCTGAGCTTGTAGCTGTTGAGAAACGATGGTCGGTGTCAGCCTCATAACTGTTTCTTACAAAACAAAAGCAAAAGGTTTTTCCTCTCATGTTTGGATTTATTTAGCTCAGAGCCCTAATACCAATTATCGTGTCTATCAGGTGCTAAGATAACACCTCTCTCTCTCTCTCTCTCTCTCTCTCTCTCTCTCGCTCGCCGTTTATCTGCAATTCTGAATTGTTTGAGTTATCTTACTGGGAAAATTGGGACAAGAACAAGAGTTGGTAAAAGGAGTTAATATTTTTTTACAGCTTTAGCTCTTGATTATTTGTAGATAATTTTATGTTTTCCCCGATATTGCTTAATCTTTATCCTTTTTCATTCCTCAAGGTATCAAATTGCGGTCAAATTGCTCCCTTTTTGTTTCTCATATTTGCATGTCTGGCAAGGCAGTCGATTCTGGTAATTATTAGTATGATCTTTATCTGAAAGGAAATTTTATGTGTGTTATCTCTTTTCTCAAAATTCTTCTTCTTTTGCTACTTGCAGTATTGGCAGTCATCCTTTCTTCTTGAATCTTTTGGATATGCTTCTATTTGTCTAAATGGCCCTTGCCAAAATTTCCCAGAATTATATAATTGGCATGTTTATTTAACACCAAAATTCAGTGCCTACCTCCACTAGTATTGCAGGACATCTGCATAAGCATACATCGATCTTTCCTTCTTGAAAGAGCTCAAAGTAGCATTTTTGGGGAACAAAGTAGCATTTTAGAGCACAACATATTTCAATAAATTGGACCTTCTGATTTTTTTAGAGAATCCCGGGGCCATTAAATAACAGACCATTATACATATTCTGCAATTTGAATAGGTATTGCAATTGGTTTCCAAAGTTCGAATTTCAGTATTTCAAATTTGAAAATCATGCATGGCTCTCCACCACTGTAGGATTTGTTTCTGATCATATCTTGCCAAAATGCATGGCTATTTCTAAATCATAAGGAAATTTAACTATCTTCCAAAAAAAGGATTGATTTCTTTGCAGCATGTCCCTTTATATTTAACACACCTCAAATAGCATTTAAAGCAAGAATATAATGTACATGCATGCACGATGATGCACACTATGAATACCAGACCTTTGGATCATTCCATGTAGTCTTATGTCATATATAAGCTGGTCATTTTAACCATTCAGATGAGAACCCACCACAGGATTGTCCTTTTTTTAATTTCCTTTCTAGTTATTTAAACTAACATTTGATCAAGCTTTATTTTAAACTAATTATATCTATACGTTTTGCGAGGAACTAATTATACAGCACTAGAAAATATAGCATTGCTCAATTAATGATTTGAACACTATACATTCCTCAAGACTTTGTTCTGAAGGGACCAAAAAAAAAGGACCTTACTTCTGGCTGTAAAATGATGGGGACCATTGATGAAATTGTACATATAAAGGATAAATATCTTATGTACTGAATTTCGCTAGCTAGTCTTCCTAACTGTTCATCTGCACTCTACTTCTTTCTTTTTAATACTTTCAGGTGTTAGGTTATTTGATGTCGTCATCTTCACTTCTCGGTCTGTCCCTGTTGTCGAAAGTGTTGAAAGTAAAATTTGGAAGCTTTCCCCCATATAAACATGAAATGAGGCACCTTTATGCATGGAAAATTATATAAAAACATGCTTATGCATCCCAACAAAAACTTCAATCTGACTTTTAAGAGGAAAATGTTGGAAAGCTGCGCTCTTCAATAATTGCATAGTCCTTAAAAAGAGCGTACAAGCAGTAGAATACTCATATCATCCATCATTATAAAAAGGTCTAGCTAGGGAAACAACTTTAAAGTGTTTGAAATCATGCATAAAGCGTTAGTACAACATACTGGAGTACTATACTACGTATGATCTGATCAGCTAGGGCATCCACAATGTGTAATATCTTTATTGACTCTAAGATAGGACCCATGAACAATTTCTAAACTTATCAATTTTATCTGCAATGTATAATATTCGCATTACCTTTAAAGTGGGCCGGCCCAGCATACTAGAAAAAATCTCTCTTATTGCCATCCAAACCCCTCTGACAAGTGGGCTCTTCGAATATTTTAATTTGAGGAGGTTGCCTTCAGGTCTGGAGGCGATGCCAACCTCTAGCTTTTGGAGGCCAACTTTTGTAATGTATGGAAGCAGCCTCTCTCTTCTCAGAGGTTGTTCTGCCTTAAAACTGTGGACGCTCTTAAAGAAACCTACTGATCCATGATGAATTACGAGCTACTAGATTTCTAGCAAGCTTAGCTAGCTAGGACATTTAAAGAGTGCAAATTCATTCGTACACGTTGTGTTTTAACATGTTGTTAGTACTTAGGTACTCGTAACTGTTCGTACTCTGGCCATTCAGAACGGTTTCGATCTGTTCTGTAGGACCGAAATGGCAACAGAGGGGGGGTGAATGGTGCCTTCAAAAACTCTCCAAGTACCCACTCAACAGATCGGTCGAGAGAACTGGCTTCTCTGGTCGAACACACGTGGTCGTAAGCCAACTGATGGTCGAACACCACGTGGTCGAACACTTGCCCGAGCCGACAAAAGAAATCAAACAGAGAATACTGCGCGGTTGAAACAAGAACGGTGCTCTCGGGAAGAACTGGCCAAGATGGCCTTAAGGATGATTCCCAGTTCAAAGCAAGCCAACACAGCCCAAAGCAAAAGCAGTTCAAAACCAAATCAAGATTGAAACAGAAAGATCAGGAGACTGCATAGATAAAGGAACTGAAACAAGATACCCATAGCTCAAAGAACTTCGGAGAATTTATTTCTCGAGAGTACTACAGAGGAGTCCCGATACGCATGGACATTCGGACATGAGGAATGATTACAAGTAGACTCAGCTCATCCTCTCCTTCTCATCCTCAAGAACACCAAGAACTACAAGATTCTTGGGAGGAACACAACACAGAGCTACGAAGGAGACAGCAACACACATCTGTCTCTCCTGCTCTCACCTACTCTCAACTGAAAAAGAGAAAGCAAAAGACCCCCCAATCCCTGGAGCTACATGCAGGAGACACCCCTCCTTTTATAGCCTCCACTACCGGGTTTGCTTTCCTCTTTACCCATTAGCGAGAGTCACTCCAGTGCTTTCTCAGAGATACAACTTCCTTTACAGCTTTCCGCATTTCTCCAAAATGCCATCCGGCTGCCTTCCTGGAAGCTTCCTCTGCCTTGCCTCTCAAGTCTTGCAACCACCTCGCAGACCTCGTCGTCTTCAGCACCTCCTGGCCGCTCTTGACCTCAGCACGGCCCGTGCCTAGTCTCGGCCCTCCATGCCTCGCCACGGCTAGTCTCGAAGTCCTGCAAACATCATCAGACAAGCAAACCATTTCATAGCACCGCTCACAATAGTATCCAACCACTTGAGCCAGAAATCAAAACTTAAATCATACTCTTACCAAGTCGTATACCACCCACGACAAGTCGAGAATAGAGAACAATGAAAGCACACGACATACGACCACAAAGTCAAGCAATACAACCAGATACAAGGGTCTACGACTATCGCTAACCACCGCTAGACTGGTCGCAACGACCACAAGGTCAAACTAGCTCCTACGACTATCAAGTCGTATGGCCGAACACCAAGTCATAACAAGCCTACGACCGCACACTAGACTGCTACGACCAACAAGATACAAGCTACGACCACATACACAAGCTGCGACTCTATCGCTCCAGGTCTATACCCCATACGACCACATTTGCCCGTAGCGAGGTCGAAATCCGCTTTCATTCTCAGGAAGCGAAATCTGCGACAACGTGGTCGTACGCCCGAGCGCCGACTTCCAACCACAGCGATCGTCGCGCGACTCGTGACCACAGACCACAGCCAATGTGGTCGTACCAGGCTTCGACCACGACCAACGTGGTCGTATTGGCCTTCGACCATGGCCAACGTGGTCGTACCAGCTTTCGACCACGACCAACGTGGTCGTATACTGTCCTGATGGACTCCGATGAAGCCCAAAGTAGTCGTAAACTTCTCGGAGGCTTGAGATCACGGCCAAGTGTGGTCGTAAACTTTGCTGCTGCCTTTCGACCACAGTCCAAGTGGTCGTAGACCACCCCAGTGACCTACGACTACGCCCAATGGTCGTAAAGAAGTCGGGAGACTTCCGACCTTCGACTGTGTGGTCGTAAGTGGCTTGCCTCGCTCCCGATTGGCGACAACGTGGTCGTAACCTGTCCGGCAAGCTTCCGACCACGACCAAAGTGGTCGAACGAGCCTACGACCATGACCAGAAGCTACGACTTAGCAGGAAACGCTCAAATCAAACTCAAACTTTCCAAACCACGAGTCAATTACTCATCACCAACACGGGATTTAGACCACATGGTCTCTCAATCTCCCCCTTGATGAGTATATTGACAAACTCAGAAAAAGCACGAAGATGAGTTTGAGTTTGAAGAAACCAACATGGTCCAAAGAAGGGAATGAAGCTTATGACCATGTCGACAGAAGGAACCACTAGAGCAACAACTGAAAGAGCAAATTGATCTCCAAAGCTCTAAAAAGATCCCAACAGACTTTTTCTTCTCTATTCTCCCCCTTTTGGCAATAAACACATCAAGATGCAAATAGAGAGAATATGACATGTCAATGGATGAATATGGCTGAAGTTTGTTTATTTAAGCATTTAGAGCCATGAGAATTATCCATAATGACCATAATGTAATACACCAAGCCATAACTCAATAAAACGCTATCTAGATCATGACAACATATATATAAGCCAGCTAGAGCACATAGATGACAATCTGAAATGTAATGCATTTTGTGAGCAAGTCACGTCATCAATGAGTAAAGTCTAGCTAGAGACATCCAAGGATGATGCAGGCCATGTCAATAAGCTAAGCGGAACAAAGAAGCTAACATTGAGTCCAAATAGAGTGCTATAAACTCAAGATTGAAACATTGGTTAAAGTACTTGTTTCTGATTGTAGATTAAGCAAATTGAGCACATTAAACATTGTCTTTTGAAAGCAAATGGTTGTTTTCAACCCAATTTTTGTTTATGTGCTAGATCTCAAGCCTTATGCGACTACTCCAAGCAATAAGCTTAAGAAGATAGTCTAGGTCATCCAAAACTCCCCCTGAGTTCATGTCTAGTGCAATGGCAAGCTGTCTCATGAGAAAGAATTGGTGAAATCAGTTTTTTCGCACAAATATGGTGGTTGTCAACCAACATTTTGTTTTATCATGTGCTAGATCTCAAGCCTTATGCGACTACTCCAAGCAAGAAGCTTAAGAAGATAGTCTAGGTCATCCAAAACTCCCCCTAAGTTCATGCCAAGTGCAATGGCAAGCCGTCTCATAGGAAAGAATTGGTGAGATCAGTTTTTTCGCACAAAAGAGATCTTTTTGCTTTTTAACACATTGTACTAACTCATGTATCATCAGGAGACTAAAACAGCTCAAACTAAGGCTCAATATAGATTCAACGCTCTACTCAGCCTATTTGACATGGCATGAATCATAAAAGGATAGCTCAAGAAAGACTAAACTCAAATGCTAGCATGACAAGTTTAATTTAAGTTGATCAATTTTACTTAACTTATCATGGCAAACGCTAGTCTACACATACGAAGTCATGATAAATTTAGCAAGCTAAGCACAAGTCATGGCAAGGTGTAAAGCACTGAAGCATGTCATAACAGGATAATAATCAAGGCTCAATGCAGATTGATTATAATACTTAGAATGCTGAAAATGCACGAAAGACCAGTTCCCCCTCAACATTAGATGCAACTTTTAGTTCAAGTTGAGTTAAGTCAATATTAAGCTCCAGAAGCTCCCAAATGAACTCCCCCTGAACCAAAGCATTAAATTCGAGAAGCTGGCAAAGAAAATCCAAACGGGTAGTCCTTAAAGTAGAGATAAGATATAGAAGATACTATGGCTCAGACTGACTCTCATCTACCCCATGTGATTCCAGGACTATTAGCTTGACCGTAAAACACACACTAGAGAGCAAACACGTACCCTGTCTACCCGAGAGTGGCCCAACCCTCGCTAGAACCTACAAGAAGTGAGTGAGCTCAATCTAGTGAGATAAGAAGCAGCTAATAAGAAGCATCCTGGAAGCACAAGATAAGAGTAGGAAGTCTAAGCAACTAGGCAAGAGAAGCACTCTAACCTATGCTATAAGGACTAAACCCAATGCACCCAAATGCAAAGAGACAGAAATGAGACAGAAGCATAATCAATATAGTAAAGCAGTAAAGCCCAAAACTCCCACTCACTACAGTCCATAAGGACAAACCACCCCAAGCTCTCCCCGCAGAGCTGAAAACCTCGAACTATCCAATGGCTTGGTGAAGATGTCAGCCAACTGGTGGTCACTCTCCACAAACTGGAGCACTATATCGCCCTTCTCTACATGGTCTCTAAGGAAGTGAAAACGGATATCGATGTGTTTGGTCCGAGAGTGTTGCACTGGGTTCTTAGCAATGTTAATCGCAGAAGTGTTATCACAAAAGAGTGGAACACTGTCGATAACTAACCCAAAGTCCCGCAGGGTCGAAGCCATCCAGAGTACCTGACTGCAGCAGCTGGCTGCAGCAACATACTCGGCCTCTGCGGTGGACTGCGCAACACCGGACTGCTTCCTCGAAGACCAAGAAACGAGAGAAGTGTCAATGAATTGGCAAGTGCCAGAAGTGCTCTTCCTATCTATCCTACAGCCGGCAAAGTCTGCATCCGAAAAGGCTCTCAAGGAAAGACAGGAAGAGAAAGAGTACCAGATACCATAGTCAATGGTAGCTCGAAGGTACCGAAAGATGCGCTTCACCGCCTGGCGGTGAGATACGCGAGGAGAAGCCTGAAAACGAGCACACAGACACACAGAGAAGTGTATATCTGGTCTCGAGGCCGTGAGGTAAAGAAGGGAGCCGATCATACTTCTGAACTCTTTCTGATCAACTGGCTCGCCGTCCTCATCTGGGTCAAGATAGGCTGTAGAAGCCATGGGAGTTGACACTGGCTTACCATCACTCATGTCGAAGCGTCTCAGGAGGTCACGAGTGTACTTTCCCTGATGAAGAAATGTACCCTCCCGAGTCTGCTTGATTTGGAAGCCAAGGAAGAAGGTCAACTCGCCCATCATACTCATCTCAAACTCGGTGCTCATGACATCCGAGAACTGTGAAACCAGAGTATGAGAAGAGCCGCCAAAGATGATGTCATCGACATAGATCTGGACGAGCAGAAGGTCATTGCCATGACGGCGGATGAACAAGGTCTTGTCAACTTTACCCATTTCAAACCCATGACTTAACAAGTAGGACTTAAGCCTCTCATACCATGCTCTGGGGGCCTGCTTAAGTCCATACAACGTTTTGGAAAGCTTGAAGACATGGTGTGGGTATTTGGGGTTCTCGAAACCTGGAGGCTGTCTGACGTAAACTTCTTCCTCAATGACTCCATTAAGGAAGACACTCTTGACGTCCATCTGGTAGAGCTTGAAACCCTTAGAAGCTGCAAAGGCAAGCAGGATTCTAATGGCCTCAAGTCGAGCTACAGGGGCAAAGGTCTCCTCGAAATCTAGACCCTCAACCTGGGAGAACCCCTGAGCTACCAGTCTAGCCTTGTTCCGAATAACCACTCCATCCTCGCTCTGCTTGTTCTTGAACACCCACTTAGTCCCAATAATATTGTGACCTCGCGGGGGCTCGACAAGCGACCAGATCTTGTTCCTCTTGAAATTTTCTAGCTCCTCATGCATGGCATTGACCCAAGACTCGTCGGAAAGAGCATGAGAAACATCCTTGGGCTCAAAGGAGGCAATGAAAGCAGAATGGAGACAGAATTGAGATAAGCCAGATTTTGAGCGGGTAACACGCTCGAATAGGTCTCCAATCATCTGCTCAGAATGATGCCTTTTCTGGATATGTCTGGGAGGTCCTGGATGAGATGAAGAAGTGGCCTCTACCTCGTGAGCTGACGAGGTAGGAACAGAGCCACTAGCTCCGGAGGAAGCAGTAGGCATGGGCTGATCACCTAGAGGTGCGGTGGAAGACGGCACCTCAAGGGGTGGATAAGGGACTGGATCGGGTAGACAACCCTCATCTCCATCGTCCTCGTCATCCAAGAAGATGGTCTCGGACTGCTCTAAAGAACCTGAGATATCAGGCCTAGTCCCCGGACTGGCCTCGTCAAAAGTCACCTCACAGGTCTCTACCATTTTGCTAGACTCGCAGTTCCAGACCCTATAAGCCCGCGAAGAAGGCGAGTAACCTAGAAAGATACCATCACAAGAACGTGACTCAAATTTGTCTAGGTTCCCGGACTTCAAAATAAAGCACTTGCAACCAAACACACGAAAATGAGAGACGCTGGGCTTTCGCCCGTATCTCAACTCATAAGAAGTGCGGTGCAAGTGTGCCCTAAGAAATACTCGATTTGAGACATGGCACGCGGTGGCTATAGCTTCAGCCCAAAACTTCCGCGGTGTAGAGTACTCATTAAGCATCGTCCTGGCCATCTCGACCAAGGTACGGTTCTTTCTCTCCACGACGCCATTTTGCTGTGGGACGTGCGGAGAGGAGAACTGATGCTCTACACCTGTCTCACCGCAGAAACTCTCAAAGTAGAAATTCTTGAACTCCATGCCATTGTCACTGCGGATCGCTCGTAAGGCACCTGGGAGCTCAACAGAAAGCCTACTAAAAAGACCTCGGAAAAGTGAAAACGTCTCCTCCTTCGAGGCTAAGAAAAACACCCAAGAAAACCTCGAGAAGTCATCGACCACAACAAGAACATACCACTTCCCTCCTGCTGACTGCACTCGAGCTGGTCCAACTGTGTCCATGTGGAGCAACTGTCCCGGTGCATCGGTCATAGTAACTGTGACCGGAGGATGAGAAGCGGCAACCATCTTGCCATGCCGGCATGGAGCGCAAACAAGATCTTTGACCATCTTGAGTTTCGGCAGACCACGAATGAGATCGTGGCCGCTAACTCGGGTCAAATGGTCAAATCCAATATGACCAAGTCTCCTATGCCAGAAAGAGAGGTCGCGGGACTCAGAAGCAACTAAACACCTGAGAGGATCACCAGAAGACTCAGAAAAATTAGCACGAAAGATCCTCCCAAAACGAGAAATCCCGCAAACCAAACTACCCGAAGAATCAAGAATTTTGCAATTATTTTTCTTGAAGCTCACCTCGAAACCGTCATCGGTAAGCTGAGAAACGGAAAGCAAATTGTACTGCAGCTTACTAACCAAGGCTACATCTTTCAAAATGAAAGAGTTATTAATGCGCACAGTACCTTTGGCGATGACGCGCCTAGATGAAGCATCTCCGAAGGTGATCGTCTCATCACCTGGAGCACGGGCAAGGGAAGAAAACCAACGGGAGTCTCCGGTCATGTGTCGTGAACACCCGGAGTCTACAAGCTAAACCTTTCCCTTCCCTGCCCGGCGAACCTGAGTCAAACAGAGAGTAAAGTCTCAGTACTGGGGTAAATCAAGAGTGATTTTGGCACCCAATACTGAACACCACGTCGAGCAGATGAAGTAGTCAAGCACGACTGACCTCTATCTACCCTACACTCTCTGTCACTCACAGCAGAAGGTCTGTGAGCAGACCTGAAGCTGTTGCGGGGTCCGACTGCTACGGGAGAGCGAGTCGGAACACCGGCAACACGCTGAACAAGCCGCGGGTAACTGTCTCGACGGGGGAAACGAGATGTACCCTCAGGACGGCGGAAGTCATGACCAGGAGCAGCATGAGGACGAAAAACAGAAGACTCAGAAAAACCAAGTCCTCGATGCTGCCCAAACCCATCAACAGCAGTAAACCTAGACCTCGTGCTGGTCCTAGGTGCACTCAGGATCTGGGGCTGACCCTGAATACGCCTAGGAGACTCAACACGGTCTCTACGCGCAATCTTGGCGCGCCTGAAGCATCGATCAACCGTGTGTCCATCCTTCTGACAGAAGGTGCAGTGATACTTCATTCTCTGAGAGGTAGAAGTAGCACGGTCAGGCTTCGCCTTCTGAGAGGCCGAAGCAGCAGGTGCAATCACCTTGCTGTCAGAAATCCTCTGGACATAGCCCGCTGACTTAAATTGGACTTTCTCGGTCCTGGGCTCGGTCTCGATCACACCTGGTGCTATGGGTCTGAGCACAGCAGGTGGATGCTTCCTCATATCCTCATAATAGTCATATCCTAGACCCTGGTTAAATCTGCAAATCTTGGACTGGTCTAGAATAAGATTAAGCTTCTTCTTGCCGCCTACAAATCTCTCGAGAGTGTTCATAAGGTACTGACACTCCTGAAAGAGAGAGGTGCAAGAAGAGCAGGGGGAAGAGGGAACAGCAGGAGGTAAAGGAGCAGATGAAGAACCAACAGCAGAGGGAAGAATGGCTTGTGCATGCACAGCCGACTCTGAATGGACAGTCCTACTGCTAGTCAGTTGGTTCACGTTCCTAGGCGTCTCCACCTTACCCTGGGGCTTCTCCCCCTTCTCAGCACAGACAATACAAGCAGAAGGTTGCTTCTCTAGTAGGTCCTTAGTCAGCTTCACACATTTCTCATCCAATGCAATCAAATCAGATTTTAGTTTGTTACAGTTAATACATGGTGAGCTAACAGGGTCCTTAGAAGCATACTGAGCCATTTTCCTATCATGATCAATCATTTCTTGAAACTGTTTGGAGACAGCTTCAAGTTCAGCAGTTAACTTGCGACAGTTCAAGCATGAATCAATCGGCTCAAGTAAGGAAGCTTGGAGTTCAGCAATTTTATGATCTGCCCGTTTTAAGTTCATCTTCAAGTTATTGCAATTTTTACAAGGATCGGGCAGATCAAGGAGCATGGCATAAGGTCCTCTAGCAGCAATGTCCTTATCCTCACATGAGGTGGGAGAAGTAGTCTCATCAGTAGTAAGTAGGGTAACAGCCATCCTACTCAACTCTAACTCAGCAAGCAGACTAACATTCTCCACCTTAACAATATCAAGCTCGGAGGACACACTATCATGAGAGGTCCTTAATTTCTCCATGTCATCAAGCAAGGCACAACATGTATCACAGTCGTCACGGGAGGGAGCAGATGTAAGTGAAGTAATCTCCCGTGACAGTCTATCTACTTCCTTCTCTAACTCGGTACACCTAGACCTAGCTCTAGCATGAAATCCACCTAGCTTAAGAAAAGCATCATTTAGCTGGTCATAAGAAGGGAGTACCTCATCCGAGTCGGAGTACAGCTCGCTGTCGCTGAGTTCGCCCTCGAGGGCCATGAAGCACATGCCGAAGAAGTCGTCGCCGCCATCCTTGGGCTCTTGGTCACCCGTCCCGTCGTCGTCGCTCCATCCCTCCACCTCGCTGAGGTCGAGGTCGTCGAAGGCGGTGAGGACGCGGTGGAAGAGCTTCTTGGCCTTCCCGAAGTTGCGGAACTTCTTCTTTCCCGGCGTCTGAGCTGGAGGCTTCTTGTTGCGGTTCTTGTCGGTGTAGTCGATCTTGCTCGAACCGCCGAAGTCGTTCTTGCCCTTCTCCAGCTTGGGGCAGTTTGCCCGAATGTGGTTGGGGCCACCACACTCGAAACAGATCACGGGTCTGCCTCTCTTTCTGTCTCTCCTACCCTTGTAGGCATGGGAAAACCTTCGGGCTAGGAGAGCCAGCTGATCATCCGCAAGCTGCTCTAACTGATCATCAGTAATGTCACAGAGAGCAGCAAGGAAGAAACCGCAAGATGACTCAGAAGAGAGACCAGAAGCTGAACTGGGATCGGTGACCAAAGCCATCGACTGTGACTTTGACCTACGAGAGACAACGTCAATCTCGTGAGTCTTGAGGCGCGAGTACAGCGCGTCAAGAGTCAAGGTCGAGAGGTCTGTCGTGTCTTTGATGGTGGTCACTTTCAACTCCCACACACGCAGATCGAGTGCCGCGAGCATCTGACGAGCGTTGTCCGAGTCGGGGTATGTGAGACCGACCGCTCGGAGGTTGCTCAAGATTTTGTGAAATCGCGAAAAGCACTCGTCCAGGGACTCACCAGCAAGCATCTCGAATTTGTTGTATTCGCGCTTGAACTGGTCCTGTCGAACCGTCTTAATCTGGGTGGTGCCCTCATGGTATGCGTCGAGGGTCACCCAGATGTCGTAGGCGGACGACAGGTGAGATATGCGGTCAAACTCGCTACGACTCAAACCCTGGATGATGATGTTCCTTGCCTTTGCATTTGCCTCAACATCAGCCATGTTCCCGGCATTGATGTTCTCATCGGCAGGAACAACAAACTGGACCTTAACCTTGCGCCAGATGGCATACCCCTGAGCCTGGATGTATGTTTCCATTCGGCTCTTCCAGAAGGGGTAATCGATGCCATCGAAAACAGGCGGCTTGGTCGAGTACTTGTCCGTCGCCATGGCTCTTGAGACCGGTTAAGATCTATTGATTAGAGCTAACCTGCTCTGATACCAATTGTAGGACCGAAATGGCAACAGAGGGGGGGTGAATGGTGCCTTCAAAAACTCTCCAAGTACCCACTCAACAGATCGGTCGAGAGAACTGGCTTCTCTGGTCGAACACACGTGGTCGTAAGCCAACTGATGGTCGAACACCACGTGGTCGAACACTTGCCCGAGCCGACAAAAGAAATCAAACAGAGAATACTGCGCGGTTGAAACAAGAACGGTGCTCTCGGGAAGAACTGGCCAAGATGGCCTTAAGGATGATTCCCAGTTCAAAGCAAGCCAACACAGCCCAAAGCAAAAGCAGTTCAAAACCAAATCAAGATTGAAACAGAAAGATCAGGAGACTGCACAGATAAAGGAACTGAAACAAGATACCCATAGCTCAAAGAACTTCGGAGAATTTATTTCTCGAGAGTACTACAGAGGAGTCCCGATACGCATGGACATTCGGACATGAGGAATGCTTACAAGTAGACTCAGCTCATCCTCTCCTTCTCATCCTCAAGAACACCAAGAACTACAAGATTCTTGGGAGGAACACAACACAGAGCTACGAAGGAGACAGCAACACACCTCTGTCTCTCCAGCTCTCACCTACTCTCAACTGAAAAAGAGAAAGCAAAAGACCCCCCAATCCCTGGAGCTACATACAGGAGACACCCCTCCTTTTATAGCCTCCACTACCGGGTTTGCTTTCCTCTTTACCCATTAGCGAGAGTCACTCCAGTGCTTTCTCAGAGATACAACTTCCTTTACAGCTTTCCGCATTTCTCCAAAATGCCATCCGGCTGCCTTCCTGGAAGCTTCCTCTGCCTTGCCTCTCAAGTCTTGCAACCACCTCGCAGACCTCGTCGTCTTCAGCACCTCCTGGCCGCTCTTGACCTCAGCACGGCCCGTGCCTAGTCTCGGTCCTCCATGCCTCGCCACGGCTAGTCTCGAAGTCCTGCAAACATCATCAGACAAGCAAACCATTTCATAGCACCGCTCACAATAGTATCCAACCACTTGAGCCAGAAATCAAAACTTAAATCATACTCTTACCAAGTCGTATACCACCCACGACAAGTCGAGAATAGAGAACAATGAAAGCACACGACATACGACCACAAAGTCAAGCAATACAACCAGATACAAGGGTCTACGACTATCGCTAACCACCGCTAGACTGGTCGCAACGACCACAAGGTCAAACTAGCTCCTACGACTATCAAGTCGTATGGCCGAACACCAAGTCATAACAAGCCTACGACCGCACACTAGACTGCTACGACCAACAAGATACAAGCTACGACCACATACACAAGCTGCGACTCTATCGCTCCAGGTCTATACCCCATACGACCACATTTGCCCGTAGCGAGGTCGAAATCCGCTTTCATTCTCAGGAAGCGAAATCTGCGACAACGTGGTCGTACGCCCGAGCGCCGACTTCCAACCACAGCGATCGTCGCGCGACTCGTGACCACAGACCACAGCCAATGTGGTCGTACCAGGCTTCGACCACGACCAACGTGGTCGTATTGGCCTTCGACCATGGCCAACGTGGTCGTACCAGCTTTCGACCACGACCAACGTGGTCGTATACTGTCCTGATGGACTCCGATGAAGCCCAAAGTAGTCGTAAACTTCTCGGAGGCTTGAGATCACGGCCAAGCGTGGTCGTAAACTTTGCTGCTGCCTTTCGACCACAGTCCAAGTGGTCGTAGACCACCCCAGTGACCTACGACTACGCCCAATGGTCGTAAAGAAGTCGGGAGACTTCCGACCTTCGACTGTGTGGTCGTAAGTGGCTTGCCTCGCTCCCGATTGGCGACAACGTGGTCGTAACCTGTCCGGCAAGCTTCCGACCACGACCAAAGTGGTCGAACGAGCCTACGACCATGACCAGAAGCTACGACTTAGCAGGAAATGCTCAAATCAAACTCAAACTTTCCAAACCACGAGTCAATTACTCATCACCAACACGGGATTTAGACCACATGGTCTCTCATGTTCACAGCTATCCTTTCATTTAGAGTTTGGAGAAAAATATATGAGGGAAAATTCTGATATAGGCGTTAATACAGCGAACCAAATCTGTACGGTTTCATAACAGTTTGTATCGTATTTACGAACAGATTTTCCTACGTACTGTAAAAACGAATGTAACCATTACCAGCAGCTATATATCGCCCCGTGAAATATCTTAAGTACACTCCTAATTGCTGTTGAACTTGCATGTTATGCACATCAGACACAAATTATGACGTAAGTACTGCTTATATCTTACAAACATTTCGTCACAGTATCAGATTTAATTATTTTAGGCGTGCTTACATGCATGCACAAGCACATCCTGTATGCAAATTATGTCCACAATTCTGATAAAATAGGTGGACCTACGCTGTCATGCAAGGCCATCTTCAGCCTCCATAGCCGACAAATCTGATTTAAGCCCCGTTTGGCAGAGCTCAAGCTCTAAAAAATCTGTAAATTTCCTAGAGCTGGTCATCTGTAGCTCTAAAAAATCCTGGATCTAGAGTTGCAGGCATGTTAAATGCATTTACATGACTCATTTCATTTATATTATATATTAAATAAAAATATTTAAATCACTTTAATTTAGTCAACAAACACAGATTCAGCATAGATCTCGGAGCTAGAGCTGTGCCAAATGGGGCCTTAAATGCAACTCGATCAGTTATCGAATCTCTGTATGTAAATCAAGTGATCTATGCCAAGTTAGCTAGCACCTGCTGTCAGTGCTGTGTTGCACTGGCGCCATGAGACTCCAAAGTCCGGCCAACCTACATGCTATACATATGTACATGTAGCCGAGCACCTCACCAGATGCATGCAAGGCCATCTCCAGCCTCCATAGCCAACTTACCACCCTGCATAGCAACGATTTTTTCTTCAATACACGTCAATTTGGCCTCAAATATGTATAGGCCGGGTTAAGCCCCTATATCTCATTTTCGTTTACTCCCCCATCCACCCACCCATAAGTTAATTTACCATGTAATTACCCCTAGGCTGCACATTAACACTATTCTTGTGGTCTTCGTTATCTATAGCACTTGTTACAATGATGCCAATGTTTGTTTCAATTAATTTTTTCGATACTTGTTTCAGTAATTTGAGTTATTTTAGTACTATGATATACGATTTCAGTACAATGCTGAAATCGTGTGTCGAAATACCAAAGCCACTCGAATCATTCAAACAAGCATTGAAAATCGTTTAGGCAAGTTCTCTAGTTATTGAACCAAGTATAAAAGAAAATGAAACCATGTGAAATATTGTTTACGAGTGTCTTGGGGGTATTTACACATTAACTTAAACTTATGGGAGATAAAATAGAAAAGAATGAAATACTGGAGTCGAAGTGAAAAGGCTACTGGTGACTTACTGTAGGTTTTATGGATTTTTTTTCCGTGTCTAAACAATAGAAAAGAATGGCCAAACTAAGAGTCAGCTGTGTGCTCTGCACGATGGCAGGAATTGCCCCACCAAGACCACCAAAATTAATGAAATACTAGTTACGTACTTATACGTTGCAACGGAACTTATTAAATATATAGAGAATCATATTATAGAAAAGAGTTGTTCTGATCAGTTGAAAAATGAAGAATAGTAAGAAGTTAAGAGAATAGAACGGTTGAAGGAGAATGGATTAACCACTAATTCATTCTTTTACAATAATAAAGATATGCACTCTGCAGCATACTTATGTGGCTGCCAGTACTGTACGAGGTATTGTACCATGCGTAGTAGTATACCCCAGACAGAGACGACAGCACACCGTTCAATAATACTACTGCTGCTGCTAGTAGCTAAACATATGGACACTGACATCTAGGCCTCTTACCACATGCATGGACTGCCAGTAGCTGCCATATGCGCCCGGCCGGGCGCGGCAGTGCTGCCGCCTGCATGCATGCATGGCAGGCAGACAGATCGATGATCTCGCCAGGTTATGCATGTATAGGACTTGAATATGCATCAGATCGCGGCACAAGTAGTGTCATGTATATTGTGCGTGATTTATTGGTATATGTACACATACGTATAGTAGACGCATGGATGATTAGCTTGTAGCTAGAAATGGACTACACGGTAGACAAATTTGTTGAAAATGAAATCCGAAAGAGATAAATCCACTATTCACTAACATTTGTCTTTTTTTTCTTCTATTATACGTTTCATTATCAGTTGAATTTTATGCAGGATGCCTGATTGCATCATGACTTATCCAACCAAATTTTTTGAAAATTTTGTGACCATTTGAGTCTTATTTTAAAGAGGATGAACAGGGATGCACAGTAGTTATGCCCTCGTGCAAACGAAACGCATGATCAATTATTCCGATCTATTGCAAAATGTAAAAGGTATGACATTCTTGCATATAAATCTCCTTTATATTGGATTTAAAATGGCTCATTTATATCTTTGTGAGACCATATAGATGTCATTACATGTTTGTGATGAGTATTTAACTATACTTGCGCTTTGGTGTCAAAGTTTGACTTTGACTTTGTGCCTTTTATTCTCTGGACTTTGTTGTCTAGGAGACAGGGGGTCTGACCAGTCTGCAGAGGTGGTTTGACCATTGTGCAGAGGCAGTCAAATCGGCCAACGGTGTGACCAGCCGAGAGAGGTGGTCCGACCAATAGGGTTGTGATATGACCAGCTGAGGAAGACGCTCCAACTAGATTTGTGGTGTTACCGGCTCATAGTTTGCAATAGCTATTTTCAGTGAGGGTCTAGTTGCATTGCGCGAAGTTTTCGTGAGTGGTATGGCCAGCCTTCTAACGGTGGTATGACTAGAAGGAGTAGGGCGATCTAATCAGCATGGATGCCATGGTCAGACCAGTCCCCTATTACTGGGAGAGTTTGAAGTCGGTTGTTGGCGGTCGTTGGTTGGCGGTCACACCGATCTGTGCTGAGTTGGTTTGAGTTGAGTTGGCTTTCAAAAGTGTGAGTCATAGCTTAAGTCCATGCATGTGTTGGTTTGCTAATGAGAGACAAGTGCGTGTTGTTTGTGCTTGGAACAGTTGCTTGGTCTTTGATGTGCAGGGCGTTTGGTTATTGTTGCGGTCAATAGTAAGACCGAGGCTAAGGAAGGTGTCCTGAGGCCATGGCGTGTTGCATAAGTCCAAATAGAGTATCATCTCAAGCGGAGAAGCATGAGAAAAAGACAAAAATAGTCAGGAGGCTAACGTTTGTATGTTATTTGCCAATTGAATTTTGTGTGTTTCAAATGATGACGGTCCTCGAAGCAAACATACGATCTTAGCGCAAGTAATCGAGGCACCACAGACAACGGTATGGTATGGTGTGCCATCGGACTTAAGGTGTTTCAAGTGGTGATGGTCCTCTAGAGGAGGCGTATGATCTTGGTGACAAGTCATTTGACATCGCATCATCATATGGAGGTAGCTTCGAGAAGAAACATCGTGGAGTCCAATAGGTGACAATTGAGGAAATTATCTAATACCGATTGGAGTTGCGGTTTGCCAAACTATGATGTGGCCTAAGTGATTTAGGTCATGTCTTTGAGGATAAAACATCTTATCGAGCTATCGGAGCAATGTGGAAGTCGTACTTCGAAAAACATGCAAGTGTGTAAGTGTAAAACCCGTTTGTGTGTGGGTTACCAAATTTCTCTATTTGTAAGTGGTTGTATTCACTAAGTGTGTGTAGGTTAGGGTTTGGCGTGAGGTAAGGAGGCTCTACTATATAAGTCATTGTGTGTGTTGAGATTTATTAATCAAAGAACTTCTTATGTGTTGAGAGAGATTAATCAAAGAACTTAAGGAGAGAGATTAGTTTTTCCTTGTGTGTGTGCGATGTAGAGTTAGATTTCTATCCTCCATGAGGGAGTAACGGTAAAACGAGTTAGATTTCTATCCTCCATGAGGGAGTAACGGTAAAACATTCCTTTTCAAGTGAAGTGAATATCCTAAGTTCATTCAAGTGGGTTGTGCAATGGATTCCTCTTGGTGCTTTTGGTGTGCTTGGCTTTCTTGTTTGGATTTCATCTTGTCTTGATCTTTACTGGTGCCAAGGACATGTAAGATGTGGAGATATCTTTTAGAGATAAGATCCTATCTATCTAGACACGTTCTAGGAAAAGTTCCTATTGTTGCTCGGTTTTTCTTAAGAGAGAGGCGATTTTGGAGTTTTGGTATTAAGGGTAGTTTGACTTGGGTTCGTGCTGTAATCTACCTTACGACTCACGAATAAGAGTATATCAAGATTTCTCTCTTTTGCCTAGTTTTGGTGCAACATTTTTTGTTTGCGATAAAGATCAGAACTTCGGCATTGATCTTCATAATCCATGATTGGAATAGGTTCCTGACATCTTAGGAAGGACTTATGTTAAGTTTCACTATGTTTAGACCAATAGTTTAAAAGTTGTCTCTTTTTTGGATCGTGTGCAGTGTTGTTATGCACTCTGCCTAGGCAAGCGATCATACCATAGTAAACCGAGCGATCCAACCAACCGATCCCGGTCAGACTGGTGACACGAGTAGTCTAACCGCACCCTGACCGGTGGTCAAACCAGCGAGATAGCGAGTCTCAAGTGACTTGGTGATTTGGCTCTTGGTTTTGGTGAGTTTGTGTTTCTACTACATTGGATTGATAATACCAAAGAAAAGATTTTGAAGAAATCCCGTACCGATCCTACAATCTTAATTTGGTTCATTAAATCCTCACCTATTTGGCTCTCATGTATGTATTGGAGTCTAGGAGTCCTAGAATTGGAATTCAATTCTATGAGGCTGATTGGCTGCCGTTGAAATTGGAATTGATTATTCCAATACCAATTCCAAGAGTTGTGATACAACTAGACACGATTCTTTAATTCCCACTGTCAATCATATGGAATCGAAGAAGTCCACCGTTTCTTGCGACACCTCCCTTTCGGTCTTCCCCATCGCCTCCTCTCTGCCTTCCGACGAGCACTGCCTCCCCTCCAACCTCTCGAGCCGCCTCTCACCCCTTCCCTTCGGCGGATCTGTTAGCCTCGAGCAACTCCCCTACCGCACCGTCGACTCTCCTCCTGCTCCCCACCATGTTGATGCTCCCCTCCGCTGCTGTCTCTTCCCTACCCTGCCGCATCGCCTCTCCCCTCCATCGTCGCCCTCCCCTCCTCGACCGTCTTCGCTCTGCGAAGTTCGTCGCCTCGCCCTTCCCATTCGACAGCGTCTTGACGACACAGATCTGGGTGTAGCGTCGCCGAAGTAGCGGAAGAAGAGTCAGCCCCCACCCAAGCCCAACCAACCTATCTTCTCCTCCATCCCTGGCTTGTGTTGGTGCAACAACGGTGTTGGTGTAGCAGCGGCGGAAGAAGGGCAGCGGTGTTGGTGCAGCGTCAAGCCATCTCCTCCTCCTAATTCCAATTCGGACATCCAAACATAAAAATTGTAATTTGAATTGCCTTGAATCATATTCAAATACAGCTAGAATAGGATTTGGACCAATGGAACAAATCAAATTCAATTCTATGGAGCCAAATGAGGTGTAAGTGAATTTGTCATCCATAATTCCACGCTCCCGTCATTTTCCATCTCTTCCATTCTTCTCATGCGCCAAGATGGCTAGTTGGCTACTAAGTGAAACTGATAGCGCAATGATCAAAGTCTCCACTGACATGGTCCAAATTTTGCTCGCTGGAGAGTAGAAACATCACCCCCCATCAGGGGCGTAGCTAGGATAGAGCTGGGAATGGATAGCCTAAAAATTCATAGTTTAACCTCTTTGCTACAGTAAAACATAGTGAAGAATTTTCGGCTGGGCCCCCGGCGGCCTGAGGCCCAGCTCCACCACTGCCCCCCATCCTTAGCTACATCATCTATAAGCACCATGCTGCATATATAGGGGGTTATAATTACCCTATATATTTTATTATCTATGTTATATTTCTTGCATCTATTTTCTCACTGTTTTATTGTTTACACATGTGAGAGACGTATCTCTTAGCATGTGCCTAGAATTGCGAAGGACAAAGATAAATCCACGATCTCACAAAGCATGATCATACGCTTTTCTAGTGAGACTCGTAGGGCATCCATGATATGACATATTGTAGGTGAAGTCTGGACTCCCATGTCTTGCCGAACCGACCAACATGTGGTTCCTGCGTAACCGGTGGAACAATTACATTGATTGATGTTCAAGGGAGGGAAACTTGCATTCCTTCTTTCCTTTGAAATTGTACATCCTGCGATTACAGCAGGATAATCACAATATAACTACCGTGCTCATAAAGCAGAAAGCGAAGCTATGCTGAAGGAACAGAAAATGAAGTTAGGATGAAGATTTGCTTTCATTTTGTTTAGGCGACAACATTTTATTTATTACTAGTAACCAAGAAATTACAGTACGGAACTCTATTTTCCTGACAGGTTGTACTGTAATATGTGTATCCAGCAATTGCAAGTCAAGTCACTTCAGGCTTCAGCTCTTATCCTAGAAGTTCATGTGGAATAAGATGAAAACAAGAGGACGCTAGGATTACAGAAGGAACAAGCTAGCCCCAATTTTCCAGTAAGGACTTCTGTGGAGAGTGGAAGCATCTGCCAAGAAGAGCCAACTCTCGCAGAAAGAAGATGTAGAATGAATCAGACAAAACCTTATCTAAATGACTTCGCGAGAACTGTCCGCACCATGGAATCTGATAAAAGGAATACAAATGAAAATCATTCGACTTGAATATTTAGCAAGGTTGAACAAACATCACAATATCACAATTAAGTAATAAATAGGATAATTAGTAAAAATGAGCAAAGGGAAGAAACCATTTAGCCTTTTTTATCGAGGAAGATCTAAATACAATCATTATCGGGCGCATAAGCCAATCAAATTTCTTTCTACTTTTGAATCAATATAAATCATTTATAAAGTACATGATTATATTTTCTCATAAAAATTCACACGTATAGAAAGATATAGAAAACAGAAACTTGAACTATTCTAACTCCATTGTAACTAGTTTGGATATCTAATACCCACATGAAAATATCAAAAGAACATATTTCCATGTTTAAAATATCCATCATCTTAGTTTGTGTGAGGAAACAGGTTTACACAAGATGCCAAACTCCATATTATTTCTCCCTGATAGTCCGATACCCCGGAATTAAACCTTGCTCACCACATGCATGTTTGAGTCAAAACTGCAAATGGATTCACTGCGAAGTTCTATACCGCAAACTTAAAGATTCCTATTCTTTTGCAGTGCCATGTAGCCTCTAGCTATACAATTGCAGCCCTGCCAATTCTATCTGAATCATTTTCGATTAATTCTATCTGAATCATTTCTATCTTAATCGAAAATGAAAATTGGGAGCTGGTTACGGCCTCCAATGGCTAAAAATGTATTCTGCAACAAGCCAACAACATTCATAAGCAGTAGAAACAAGGAAAGAGTTTTCAAATCCTATCATGTGGCAGTTACAAATACAATACTACCGTTGTTGGCTCGATCTACAGAGGATGGTGGTACAGGGGAAACCACAAGATGGTGGTAGCAATCTACAGAGGGCAGAGCAGTGTACCGTCAAGACGCGGGTCGGCGTCAGGGGAAGGGCGGCAGCGGCAGCACGACCTGCTCGGTCTCCATGGGGTCCGACCGCAAGATCTGCACATCCAAAACACGCAGCTGTTACTGTACAGGCAAGAAACGTGCGTACTAGGACACGAGGGCAGGCTTTGGTTCGGGGAGGCAGGAGGACGAACCGGGTCGCGGAGGACGGGCTTTGTGTCGTCCGGCGCAGGCCGGCAGGGCGGCTTCTTCTTCTTGCTCCCCTCCGCCGCCTCCGCTGGGCTCCTGCCGCTACCTGCGGCGCCGCCCGAGAAGGATGCGGTGGAGCCGCAAGGGAAGTCCCCGGAGGCCGTGGACGCGGTTGCGAAGGCGTAGGCGCGCTCGCTCCCGGCCGACACGGCGAACTGACGGTGCCGCCGCCGAGTGATGCTGATGCGAGCTCGCCGGTTCGGTTCGGTCGCGAAGCATAGGCGCTATGTTCTTTTCAGCTTGAAAAGGCTGCTTTTGGACTTTTCTACAGTAACTAGCTTTTAAACGGAGTATTTTTTTAAGATAGAATCTATTAGTTAATTATAGTACATACTTTACTGACTTCATTTATGTCGACAAAAACCACATATGAGTTTCTGTTACTCTGCTATCTTTCGTACAAACAGCCCAAAAGTAACAAGCCGCAGCCAAAAGCCACAAGCCGCAGCTAAAAAGAACAGGTCCATAGAAGATTGGGTCCGAGCCCAGCTCAACCTGGCTCGGACCCAAACACGGTAGGGTCCGAACCAGAAGTTTCGCTTCCCTAATCTCCAAGCGCGGAGCCGCTCACGTCACTCCCCTCTTCGGGTCCTCACAACGCCAAGTGAAGTGAGGGAAAGAGGCGACGACGGTGGGCACCAGCTGCCACTTCCTCCTCTTGCCGGCGCCGCTCTGCTCTCGACACCGTCCGGCCGCCGTTAGGGGTGGCACCCACCTGCCGGCCAAAGGCAATGTCTTTCCTGCTAGGAGCGTACTTAACTTGGAGTGCTCCGTTTGGGATAGCAAACTCACAAGCTTCAGTATCGTCATCATGCCATGTTCTTCTTCACATATACAGAATTGTGCTTAATTTGTTCGATGTGTAAGGAAAAATGGTTTTTCTTGGACAAATCTATCTCTGATCAAGTCGGTGTTGAAACTATCTTCTATGTGCTTGTCGTATGGCGATGTTTCAGTGCGACCCCAAATCAGTTGTTGCTCGAAACCCGACGAATCAGAGGAATGCGCAAGCAAGTCGCCCAGCGATGGCAAGGTTGTGCTTGTTGCCTTCTCTTTCCAACTCAGTTACTCTTCACTGGACATGTATTACTATTCAGTTGCATTTGCCATTCTGACATAACTAATGTTCAAGTTGTCTCTGTTCGAACTGTACAATTGGAGTAGCAAAAGAGGTGGATAAGGCAAGAGACTGTATTCATATTGTGCATGGTAGTAGACAGTTAGACACAGACCCTAATTGTATTACATGGTTATCACATCTTTGAGAATAAGATTCTAGATAAATCAGGTTATGTATGTCCTGTTCATCATGGCGTTTCTCAGAAAAAAAATGGAAGAGGCGAAATATGTAAGCTATAAGACTGCAGATTAATGTCTGAAGAACCAAAATGTGCATGAATAACTGGCAATTTTGTGTTCCTGTATTTGTCACTCCTTCCCAGCAGCCTTCTACGGGTACCTTTTGCTTAGAAGTGTTCTGATGCACCTCTTTTTCTCATATAGGAAGAAGAAAATATTCCTTCCAGACGAAAATGTCTTGCTTTCCTATGTGCTGTAACGTTAATCGGTGCATCAGAGCAGATACAATAAGGCTTAGTCAGCAAGCTATAGCAAATATAATATCAACAAAATCTTACATGGCAGAGAGAGAAAGGAAGAGAGAGAAGGAAGCTGACTACTAAATTACAGCTAGCTATAGCACGTAAAAATATGCATTTCACTCTCTTACATATGGGGTCAAATAGTTATTGTAATAGCTACCTTATTATATGAACTATTTTTTTAAAAGCTATAGATGAAATGGACAAGTGTTATAGCCACTAGTTGGCTATACTATTGTACTTGCTCTCAGGCACAACAATTTGTACTCCAAAAAAGACTTGCCTCGGATATGATGAATCAGCCAGGCACACAAAATGCTGTATGCCGGAATTGTGGTGGTAGCGGTGCTGTAATATGTAAGTTTTGCATCACTTTGATCTCTTTCTATATGACATTATGTCTTGTTGATGCTCAATGTCGTTATCAGTAGAGCTTCAATGTTAAAGAACAGAACTTTTGAAGAACAATTTCGTTGATTAGAATGACTAGCAACTTGCAGTATGTCACTCAAAAGTACGTTCAGTAAATGCAAACATGCTGAGTCAGTAGGCAATGTTGCCACTATATGAATTTAGAGAAACCAAGGAGTCATTTGCCCATAGGCATCTCAGGATTTACTCTAGCAACTTTAGTAATGTTCTGCATTTTTAGCTATTTCCATTTCTATCACTTTTGATAACCGCACTGACTGTTTTATGAATGTAGTAGCCAATTGGGCATCCTAATCCAATTTGTGGAGCGGTCCTTGCGGCAAACTACAAACTGGTAAACTGTTTTCCTTGGAGACGCTACTTGTGTATCTTGCTAAGACACCATGGAAATGCATCAAAACTCCTAATGGCGACGCATTCATACAGCTCTGAATCGTGAATGCCTTCTTCACATTTCATACCAAAGTTGTAGCCGAATTCATCGAGCCCCTTGGATGATCTTTTTACCACTTGTAACAGTTGCACATAATTTTCGAGAAGATCTTTTTACCACTTGTAACAGTTGCACATAATTTTCGAGGATCTGCGCGTTAAAACTTCCGGTTTTCGTCATTTTCGATTATTTTTTCCCTTGAAACAACTTGTTTTTTTTTTCCTTTCCTTTGTAAGTTATCATTTTTTTTACATATAGTTTTAGCTTAGGGCATGACATACCGGATTACCGGGTTAGTCCTCCCTACGTTGGTACAAGATTTGAGGTTAAGCAATAGAACGCAGGAATTTAGCAAGAAACTCAGCGGTTTTAATGGGAGAAATGTCGGAAAACGGGATGCACGGGCCAAACGGGAGACGGCGCATGCATGATAACGTATTCCGAAATCGCTCTCGGCAACGTACAGCGCTGAAGACGCTACGGGAAGAAGCGCATCAGAGACTCTAATTTGTTGCCTTTGTGCGACGTAAACAAGAAGCTTGCTACAGCGATCTAAAAAAACACCAACGCAAATCCAATGGAATTCAAATCGGGGCCTCAGAGAAGGTTTGGCAAAGGTGTAACATCACAGAAAAGATCTCAGATGGTACGGACAATTGATCTCAATCATAGGCCCCAAAAGCAGAGGGAGAGAAGGAACTCAGGGAAGAACACGAGGCACGGGGAGAGGATGCAAGGTGAAACCTTTCTCGCAATCTCACCTCGTCGTCTTGGCGCAGCGGCTATGGCGGCGGCTGGTGGTGTTGGAGGTAGGGGGTTGTGGGGCTGTTTATATAATGGCGGTGTCTAACCCTAGTCCCCTTCGTGTGTGGGCTGTGGTGGAGGTAATAGCGTGCTAAGGCCCAGAAGGACACCAAAGCCAGCCCGCCACCCATCTCTCCTCTTTTTTTTTGTTCTATTAGTCTGCGACAAATACCTTTTGACTGCAACTGATAGTTTTTGCTGTGTTTTTTAACATGATAACAAATAACATAGATACCGACACAGATATGTTTTTTAACATGATAACAAATGACATAGATACCGACACAGATGGCATGGCTGATGATTTTTTGCTATACTTTTTAATACGACATCAGACGACGAAGATACCAACATGAATGGCGCACACGATTTTAAACTTAGAAAATCGTTCCAAGAATCCACTTCAAGATACTATCCTATTTCAACATTTGGCTTTTTAATTTTTAGAGAAGCTAAAAGATTAAAAAAAAAAGAACAAGACTATAGTTACGTGGCCGGTGACTTTTAACTACAAGTGATTTGACAAATAGTACCGATCGATAAAAAGAAACAACCAAAAGCTGCCAGCTGAAAAGAAACTCATGGCTGTTTCACGATCAATAGTTTTTACCACTCAAAAAAATCTAGTTTTTTAGGCTTAATCGGTATATTATTATGATTAATCAGTTTCCAGTTCCTAACAGTGACTTGTTTAACTGCCAGTTTCTGTCTCTGTAGTCTAAACCATCTGATAAACAATAATCAAAAGAGAAGTTGCATTTAACTGCCAGTTTCTGTACCCGGCACCATACAAGCACACTCGTGATCCATAGCAACAACACACATCCAAAAACAACAAACAACGCTCACAATTCAAAGAAGCCCAGGGCAGCTGCCCTATCTATGAGACATTGTTCCTACGGCACAGTAAGATCGTATCCAAGCGAGAGACAAGAAAATAACAAGTCATTCAACCATCATCTGACGATAAAAACTTTTACCAACATCAACATCAGAGTAGCGAGTGAAAAACATTGCAGACGGATTCTAGCGTGATGAATGAGACGTTTTTTTAACCCTCGTAATATGCGAAGTTTGTGTGTTTAACAACATCGAATAAACTGAGAGCAAAGCAGGGATAACCGTCACAAGGCAAGGCTTGTGACTTCCTAAAAAACTGAAATCCAGCTCAGCGTGCTTCTTTAGATCCCGAAACCGAACACTGCACGTATCCTCTGGAAGATGAGTTCTCTCCAGCCCCTCTCCGTGTTCTCCACCACAGTTGAGTTGCCGTACCTGGCGTAGCAGACAACAAGAGAAATTTTAGGTACAAGGGCCGCGAATAAACAATTTTGCGGATTCGAAGTTTGATGCACAAAAATGGCATGACGAACAGGAACATACTTGTCTTCCTCTGGCACATCGGTTTGTTTGAGCTTTATGACTGTAACTCCTGACTCGGGCTCATCAAACACCAACCTGACCTGCATTTCAAGTTTCACACAGCACATTGAGGTGATGTTTTATAGAGGAATATGATTCAAAGATTATATAGATGGTGAATACAGAGAAGTTGCAGGCATGGGCTTCACGTATGCACATCTATATCTCTCGAGTAAATATCTACAGAACATAGCTGGCAGCAGAAATTGGACAAAATGAAAATATCAGCTAACTAGCTAAGCATACTGGGCAGCCAGGAAAGAGGCATGGGGCATGTCAACGTATTCTAGCATGGAAATGACCAGCCTCCCTAGATTATCAGTAATAATTAGCCGAGATCTCAGTTGGTGTCAGGAGTTCATGGCAAAAACTCGTTACACAAGTGAAAACACTCTTCTAGATAGAACTCATGTAGTCATGTTCTAAAAATTGGTAATATGTACTAATTAGGTCACCCACACACTGGTGATCATGAAGCTAACTAGCTGATTATGCGGCCTAACTGGCTGTTTATATATGGCCTAGCATTCAGCCTTGTAGATTTTTTTAGAACATGGGCTAGAAGCTTGGAACTAAGATCAGTCCATGTTACCATATGAAAATCTCTGTTATCAGCCTAGAACAACAATAGTACCAATTCACAATTACATGTTTCCACAAATGTAACACACTGCGCAAAAGTGTAGCATACTCACTACAGCAATTTCAGCAACCTCCAAATTTGAGATGACATATTTCGTCTAATAAATTGCTCAGCTTAGGTGGCTGGAGGTAATAAAGAAGTGAGAATGGGAATAGACAAGCGTGAATTCCCAACAACTATGTTTGATTTTGGGAATCCAAGTGGAAATGGGAAGAAAATTCCCACAAATTCACAGCCAAAGAAAGGTGAGGATGGGACACTGATGGGAAGCCAAGTTCAATTTGTGTGCTTATTTCCAGATGGAACCAAACAGCCCCTTACCACTGTGCCTAACTTTATCCAAGCAAAGGCACATCAAACACCCAAACTTGTCGGTCAGTTCTTAGTTAGATGAGCTTAAGCTTATTATGGTTTCTGTGTGGGGGAACTTTTCACATCCAAACTTTCCTACCTAACACGGCATATATGGAGTGATTAGAAATGCATCCGAGCGCAATACAAAAATGATCGCTTTGAGCTTACGTAAATTAGACACCCATGGCATCAGGATTTACCGTAGAATGCAAGCCATCTGGCCAGCTCCCAAACCGCCACTTCTGCACGATCAGCTTCCCTTCCTGCAGCTCCTCGTTGATGCCGGTGATGGATCCATCGAAGAGGCTAAACTGCCCACCGACCTCCCTGCTGATCCTCGCATTGCTCTGTGTGAACCCCTTCCATCTGTTCTCATCCATCAAGATCTCATATATGTCTTTCGCGCGGCAGTAGAACTTCTCCGTCATCTCAATCGTCTTGAATCCTTCCTTCTCTTTCCCCTTCGCCTTCTTCTCCTTCGCCGCCGGAGCTGGCGTCTCCTCCTTCTTCGCGGCCGGATCAGGGGTGGTAGCCGTGCCCCCCGCCGCTGCATCCGCCTTGGTGGGAGTCTTCTTGGAATCTAGTTCGTCCTTGGCGGGGCCGCCCTTGGCCATGGCGGCGACGTACTCCCGGATCTTTTCGAGGACCAGGGGTTTGCCTCTGGTGATGAAGGCGTCCTTGGCGCGGCGCGCGAGGGGCCCGTCGTCGCCGAGGACGGTGACGCGGAGGTCGGGGTCCTCGTCAGCGTTTTCGTCGGCGAGGTAGGGGACCTCGGCGGCGCCGGTGACCTTGGCGTCGCCTGACTCCGTGGCTGCCTCGGCCTCCCAGGAGAGCTTGAGGGAGAGCTCGTACCCCGGGATGACCTTGCCCTTGCGGATGTTGACATAGGCCTCACCGTCGAGCTTGTCGAGGGTGGTGGTGCGGAGGGTGAGGCCGCCCTCACCGGAAAGGACGGGGAGGCCGGCGAGGAGGGCGGAGAGCCGCGCGCGCGACCACTCGAGGCAGTCGCGCTCCGCCCAGTGCCAGTTGTGGACGTTCGTGCCGTCGGCGCGCTCCTCCACGATCCACCGCGCGTCGCCCTCGCCGTACTTCGCCATTGGGTGGGGTGGGGTGGGGGGTTGTCGGGGAGGCCTAGGGTTTGGTCGGGCTCGGCTTTGCCTTCGGATCTGCGTGTGGTGTGGGGGTGGAATCGTGGAGACAGTAGATGTGGAGTTTTTAGATTTGGGACGGCGGTGCTTCTGGATGATTCGGTCGTGGATTGGAATAATCTGGAAGTTTAGGGGGGAAAGAAGGGAGAAAATTGCTATAATGGGACTCCAAACAACGTGTTTCGCTATAATGGGATTTCTAACGTTGACATCGCTAAAATGACACCCGAAACATTAGCTTCTCGTAATACATGACATTTGGCTCTTTTAATTCCAATGTTCGGGTATTTCGAAACATTAGCCAAATGTCATGTATTACGAGAAGCCAATGTTTCGGATGTCATTTTAGCGATGTCAACGTTAGAAATCCTATTATAGCGAAACACATTGTTTAGAGTCCTATTATAGCAATTTTCCCGAAAGAAGGAGAGGGTTTCTGGTAAGTTCTACTGAAAGTTTGGAATGGGCTCCATTTGAATCTTTTGTCACCCTAAACGTCGCTGCTTTCGTCCCTTACTCGTGGGAGGTGTCGTGGGAATTATCCCTCTCAATTAGAGATGACAAAAAATCATTGCCTGGCAACAAGTTCGATTTGTTTTTGGCTGATTTTTGCTGCCTATGCCTGACCTGCAAGGGCGTGTTTTGTTTTCTTGTATGCCTTCCTGGCCTGCTTTTATTTAGTGTTAATGGAGTTTTCGATGCTAACATGTTAATGACAATGTGGAGCATTGAATCTGACTTGGGCAGCTTGAATCGAGGCGGGTGGATACCCTCATCTCACTATTGGAATTTTCCACAAAAAAAAATCCATACAACGATACTTTCTCATGTATGCGTACCATGCACCATCCCCTTCCAAACTCCAACTCCCTACGACATCCCCTTCCTAAGTCCAACTCCCTACCCGCTCCCCTACCCACCCCCTCGCCCCGCCGCCCACCCCCTTCTCCCCTACCGCTCGTTCCTTCTCCTCCTCGATCGTTGCCAGCCCTCTTCTCCCCGGTCGCCACCGTCCCACTCCCCTTCTTCCAGGTGGCCGCTCACCCCCTTCCCCCCCCCCCCCCCACCGTCGATCCCCTTCTCCCCTGACCACTGACACCCCCTTCTCTTCCGCTACCGACACCCCCCCTCCCTAGCTAGGGTTAGGGCTGGTTGCTGCTGCCATTCCCCTGGGCCCTGGCACCCTCCTTCTCTGCCTCGGTCGTGGCGACGCCCTCTCCATCCTATCACCCAGCTCTGTGCCCTAACTAACGCTAGGCTTTCAGAATGGTGGATTGACGATCTTGGTTTTGTGCTCTTTGTGTTAATTTCTAGTAATATTCTTTGGGACAACGTAATAACCATGGAATTGGTGGCCAATGCAAGCGTGGCATTGGCATTGCCAAGGCAAGAAAAGCCTCGATGCGCACTTTGTCACTAAAATTAGTTCACCTCCCTACCAATTGATTCATTTTGGTACCCTAGAAAAGAGCGGAAGCACCCCACCCCATTCGTAGTAAGTATCGTGTTGTGTGTATGTGTTTTATCCTATCTATCAATGCATCATGCTTGATACATAATCATTTGAATTGCAGGGTTCTTATACAGCTTATGTTGACCTAGCTACAAGCCATTTGAAGGGATGGTTCTTGATGACTGAGATACTGCAGAGGAATTCTATAAGACATATGCACATTCAGTCAGGTTTGGAATCTATGTTGGTCTGCATACGATTGTCAATGGTGCTATAAGATGGAAGCGATGGATATACTCAGGAGAAGGCTTTTGATCTGAAAAAGGTAAGGGCAACATGGAGTCCAAGAAAAGGAAATATGTCAAAAAGATAACTAGGTGTGGCTATGAGGCAATTCTAGCTGTAAAACACACTTGCAACAGTAAGTTTAGGATGAAGACATTTGTCGAATCATATACAAATGAATTGGTATCATCTAGCAAAGAACAGTTGCCAAGATCTAATAGGAGAGTAAATGAGAAGGCCAAGCGTGCATTAATCATATGTCATAAAGGAGGCATAGCACACGTGGGGTATATAGATGTCTCCGTATTAGTGATAGCGGATTTGAGAATGTAGGATACATGATGAGAGGCTTACAGAATTATCATAAAGAGCTGAGAAAATTGTATTAAATCATCGAGTGCTCAGATATTTGTTGACAAACTTTGTAGAAAGAATGACATAAATCCTTCATTTTATTTTGATTATATTGTTAACGATAAGGGTAGGTTGGTATATGCATTTTGGGCTGATAGTACATATCGGAAGAATTATGTTTATTTTGGAGATCTTGTCTCATTTGATTCAACATATAACACCAACCATTACAACATGATCTTCACACCATTCACTAGAGTAAATCAACATAAGGCTTGTGTCTTGCTTGGACTACATTATTAAGGAATGAGAAGATTGAGTCGTACATATGGTTGATTTGTACATTCTTGAAAGCAATAGGAGTTGTACTTAGGCTTATCATAACCGATGAAGATGCTAGCATGAAGGCTGCAATTTTCATTGTCTTCCCTACTAGCACGCATAAATTATGCATGTAGCACATTTGCAAAAGAATATAGTGAAGGTACCACCATATTTGAGGAAAACCCCTTATTGTACCAACGTGTTAACTCATGTGTATAGGCCTCAGAAACTTTGAAGGAATTTGAGCAACAACTTTCTTCCATTATTTCTTATTTCAGTTTGGAATCTAATGGGTGGTCAGTTACTCGATAATGAATTAGTGCATCATGGGTACCGGCTTACTTTATAGATGTATTCTTGGTGGGCATCCTTAGAACTACTTCAA
This sequence comes from Dendrocalamus latiflorus, assembly GCA_017311315.1. Lineage (NCBI taxonomy): Eukaryota > Viridiplantae > Streptophyta > Magnoliopsida > Poales > Poaceae > Dendrocalamus > Dendrocalamus latiflorus. Next base: position 11,855,280 of record CM029670.1, on the reverse strand, counting down.
GGTTAGAGAGGGCAAACTTTTTCTTCAATTGATTTATTGGATTCAAAAATATTTTAGTGGAATTTTAGATCAGATTTGTTAATGCAAGGGAAGAATGATGTTAGAATGAGTTGGAATCTGACAATGCAACATTACACAAATACATGTGTTGTAGACTACTTGGGCGGTAAAAAAGCATGGAAGTGAGGTCTTCACATTCGCTGTCTTCACTGAGTTTCAGAAAGAATGTTTGCTACTCGGGAGCATTGCAATGTGGAGAACATGAAAACTGTAAGAGAGTACAAAATCTCAATAGTTAGCGATGACTCAAATAATGTAAGAGAGGTGAGTTGCAACCTTACAACAAAGGATACCAATTGCTCCTATATGTTTTTCGAGTCATTTGGAATTCCTTGCCACCATATCATCTGCGTGTTGCAAAGTCCATCACTTAAGGAGCTACCAAGCCTATTTGTGTTAACGAGGTAGACCAAAATGGTAACTAATGATATGCCTTTGATGGAGATGGCAATTTATTGCAAGAAATACCGAGGAGTGCAATAGAAATAGCTAAAGAAAAGTTGGTATAAAAAAATACGCAACAATATGAAATAATTAATTCACCGTACTGGAAGAACAGATGAAGGCTTGCAATTTCGTTGGGATCAGATTGTGATATTTGGGGATGAAGTGACTCTACTGATTCCTGAGAATGTGGTAAGTAGAGCTGAAGAGATTGAAGCATTCGTAGGTTGTCCCATCCATAAGCAAGTCAACATAAGGCCACCAAACAATGTTAACTCCAAGGGTAGATGCGGGAGAATAAAGTTAGGACAGAAGGTAAAGAAAGATGATAACGTGGACAACAAAACAAGGGTTGCATGTATGTGTAGGTTGTGCAAGGAGATCATGCACCATGATAGCCGCAATTGCCTTTTGAGGAGGACAGCCCAGTGATCAAGGTAATGATAACAAAATTTGTTCTTAGAAACTTTTAAATTTTTTTACTAACTATTTTGATTGCTTCAATGTCAGGAAGTGCAGCAACAAGAAGGGTATCAAGTCAGGAATTTCAAGAAACTGTGCTTAAGAACCTTATGAATTTCTATGTTCAGTGTAGAACCTTATGAATTTCTATATTTTGTGATGTTCCATATTGTCTGTAACTTGTGAGAATGTTTCCAAGAATTTTCTTATGTTCCAAGTTTTATGATTGCGTGAGAATGTTAGGCAAGTCTTCTTACTTGTGAGTAGTAACTTGCGAATACCATATATTGACCAAATTTGATTTAGCTCTATCTCTTGAAATGAACCAGTACTTCTATTCCTCATGTGCTACTACTGCTCCTGCTTGCTAACACATCACTGGATTGGTTTGCATACATGTTGTGATGTAGCAGCAGCAACTTGTGCTGAGTAGCAGTTAGCATATGGTACCAGCAAATAGCTACCATGGCAGAATGTAGGCCTAATGCTGTAGCAAATTTGCTATAACTGATACTATAGCAATTCAAAAAAAACTTGCACAATTACGCAAACTGACACACCTTCATAGCTCAAGCACAAACTCTAAAACCCTCCAAGCAGAATTTCTCACTATTTATATTCATTTTTCATTCACACATTTGTCACTCAACCATCAATTGGGAGTCATTCGGAGTAAATTTTAGATATTTCTCACAATTAGAAGCATTAAGAGTAAATTTCTGAAGCAACTCACAAGCATAAATAAAAAACTTGAACTAAAATTATTACATTTCACAAATCGAGCACACGAACTGAAAGTGCTGCATACAATCCACAATCCTGATAATATTCATGCACTAAAAAGAGCTACTGATGACGAGCAAGCCATTTGCCTCAGGAAGCCATTTGCAAGTTATCCTCATACTATTTGTTCAAGCTCCCAGCAAGCCATCACTGCTTCCATCAAATGGACACGCACATGTTACAGGAGTGGTTCCTTCATGGAACAAAGTAAGTACATAATGTGTCTACAAGAAAAATAAGTGATAAATTAGCATCTTTAATTCAATAACCTATTTTACACCAAAAACCATCGGCACATTTCTACTCATCCAGAATTAATCCAACCCATTCCAAATTCTGGTTCCAATCATAACTAGCCACTTCAACCATTTTCATCCCCCTTTTTTTTTTGCAAAACACAACCACACTATTTTCTAGCATGACAATTGCAGCATCCAATCGTACAACACGCCGATACACAAGGAAAACTCGATCGTAAAATGCACACAGCAAGACGCTAGTCAACCTCATATCTTCAATTCTTCATAGTAAGAGTTAATATCATGTATTACCATGAAGAGATCAAGCTTCTTGCTGCTAGAGGGTGCGTTGGACGCTGAGGCCAAGGACAATGGCCGCGCGGCTATTGGTGCATCGATTCGTGATAGCTAGTCAAGGGGGCAGTAAGAAGAGAGGCTGAGGCTGGGTTAGCAGCGATAGTCGGGTCTCAGCAAGAGGGGAGTAGCGGCGTGGAAGAATGGGGCGGTGGAAATCGGGGAGAAGGGGGGCGGTGGCGGCGGTCGCTAGAAGGGGGAGCGACGAAGTGTGCCTACTTGTGTGATGGGGAGAAAGGAAGAAGGCCAGGTCGAAGGCGAAGGCCAAGGAGGAGGGCGGGTCAGAGGGTGGCGGCTAGGTGCTCCTTAACCCTAGCCTTTCGAGCTTCTCTGTGATTTGGAGAGAAGAGAATAAACAAGCAAGGGAACGAGACCAAAATAGTGAATAGAACCAGCTGTGTGGGGGGTTTTCTGCAAAAACACATAAGTGGATTGGGGTGTTCCACCCGCCTCCATCGCAGCCACACATGCCAAATCAGACAGGCCATGTTGCCATTAGCATGTTAGCACTGAAAACTCCATTAGCACTGGATATGTACGAAAGTGGCCAACAACTAGAAATGCTAATTTTAAACTGTTCCGTGGGGCTTAGTAGCCTATAACCCCAACCTCTCTTCCTTCTGAAACCATCCATCTTTTCTTTTTGGAAACCATCCATTCTTACATTTATGGTTTGTTTGAAATATAGGAATTTTACAAAAAAAATGTTTTGATTCTTGCAAAAATCTAGAAAATTTTGGCATTCCAAACAAGACGTTAGTAGAGGAAAGGGTAGGAGAGCTCATGAGCTTACTTCTTTTGCTCTTGGGAAATCCTCTGTTGTTTGTTTGGAATTTGTAACGCGGTTGGTATATGAAGTGTGTATCCCTATTTCTATTTATTGATAAAGATATCACCATATATTTCTATTTTTTAAATAAAGATCTCACCATTCCCTGCAAAAATAAAGAGGAAAGGGCAGGAGGAAAGCAAGGGCGAGAGGGGGGAGGGAAAGCAGTTTTGCAAAAATAAAAAGTAAAAAAAGAAACAAACGACGCCTAGAGATTCAAACTCTTGCAAGGAAATGTACTTAGCAAGCACACGCCTTAACCACTAGGCCAAAGCATCATTGTTGTGCAGGGTGCCTACCACTTTATACAAAAAGAAGGTTTTTAGACATCAGGTTTGACCACGGTGTCTGTGCATTTTTGAACGGCAGTAGATTCATAATCAGTAGCGGTCGTTGATGACAAATTGAACAGACTTGAATTGTGGTTTCTCCTTGTGATCGTTGACGGAGTTGAAGGTTGAAGCTATAAAAAAACTCGAGGAAAAATTAGATTTTTTTCCATCATCTGTGCACACGCATAATTCTTCAGGCTAGGCCGAGGTAAAAAGAAAAATCAATTACATTAGAAATATGGGCCCGAATAAAAGAAGATTGATCAGGGCCTTAGCTTGACACTAAGGCTTGAACTATGACTTTGATTTGGCCCGAGTGCCTAAGCCCAATAAGGCTGAGTTGAGCAAGTTAGAAGCGGATAAATATTACCATCATCCGGTTTGCATTATTTCCCTTGAACGATTGCGCTCCAAACAGGCTCCAAAATGTATTACAGACGTGTTAGGATCTCATTGGGTTGGCGGTAGCATTGTACTATAGTTCACATGCTTATTAATGTTGATATTTACAACATATAACTATAAAAACTAATACTATTGAGATTGATATTCAAATGTGTACATGGATAGTTCACGATCATAGACTTGCAAAGGAGGCCATGAGTTGATTCACGGCTACCTCTCTTCAACCCCTAGACCTATGGTCTATGAAAGAAAAAGGATGATATCTTTTTCTTTGGAGAGAGAAGGCGGTATTGAACCTTAGACATGGTACCATTTTTTTAAGAATCATATTCTAACCTGTAACCTATGGTTATAAAAATAAGCTAGCGATGTCTATGAGTGGAAAGATGGATACCCATCCATTCCACCTTTTTCTTTTATAAAGGAGCAATGTATCATAAAAGTATTGGCCATAGATCGCACGACTAATTTTGTTACTTGTAATGTACCATAATCTAAATCAATGGTGCCTACACATAGAAGAGGCCAACATCAATGCCAATGATAGAAGGAGCACCTGCTTGTCAATTCCACTTTCTTTTCAAGGAAAAGAAGCAAGGTTTATCACAAACACACCACCCCACTAAAGAGAAGCAATGTTGTATATTAGTTCTTAGACACAACATTGTATATCACATTATTAGTATGTATCTTGTAATGTATCATGGTAAACACAAGTATGGCCTCTAGATGAAATAGGCAGAGAGCTATAAGTCCACTCTTTTTTATGCACAAACAAATAGTAATGTATCACAGGTACAACTCATGTATTGTGGATATGGTAGTGCATCATTATCTAAATCCATGGTTAATGCGCATCGATTCTTCTCTTTCTTATAAGAAAATAAATAGCAACAAACCAAGTATACAGTGCATGTGGTTTACATGACTAGTTTGGTAGCTTGTAACGCATTGCCATCTAAATTAGCAGTGTCTACTAACGAAAAGACCGGCACATGCCAATTTTCCTCTTCCTTTTAAGAAAAGAAGCATTAGCATGTCCTAGACACGCAACCTCTGGCTCACATAACAAATCTCAACATGTAATACACCTAACGTGTCCAGATGCGCAACCTCTAGCTCACATGGCAAATCTTGCATGTCTCTGACACACAGCCCTGGGCGTTCGGTATTACCGAACCGATCGGTTCGGTTCCTCGGTACCCATACAAATTCGGTTCCTACGAATCTCGGTACTGTTCGGTTCCTGAAAAAACTCGGTACCGAAGAAATTCGGTATCGGTTCTTTCGGTTCGGTTCCGATATTTACCGAAATTACCGAACAGGGTACATCAGCATATAACATCAAGTTCAATAGCCAATTTTGACATAAATGTAACATGATTTCATATAGAATAAGTGCCAAATCATACAGAGAAAAAGCCACAAATACATAATATTTCGGTAGTTCGGTATTTCGGTAAACCGAGGCACCGAACCGAATTTCCTCGGTAAATTCGGTTCCTAAGAACCTGGAACCGAACATGGAACCGAAATTTTCGGTTTCGGTACTTTCGGTTCGGTTCTCGATAAATTCGGTTCGGTATTCGGTTTTCGGTTTTTTGTGCCCACCCCTACTGACACACGCAACCTCCAGTTCACATGACAAATGTTAAACCTATAACACACCATCATCAAAAGTAAAGTGGCACCAAATAGATAAAGATAATATACAACGTGTGTTCTGAGATAGCATTGTTTCTCTGCAGGGAAGAAACTTGGACATGCTCCATATATAGGTTTACATGACTCATATATCTGCTTATCCCTTGACTCACGCAATATTATCCGCATGGAGTTTATCTAGTTGAAGACAAAAGGTGTTTTAACCATAATTACCAGGGGCATATCTAATGTATGTCATGGGTGTTCAGCTGAACACCTAAAATTTTTGACAAAAAAACTAGTATATATGAGGTATAATATATATACATATATGTAATTGGGCCAAAATAACTATTTCTAGCCTCCAGTCCATCACTATTCAACCAGCCGGCCGGCTCGACCGGAAACACACCGCGGCCTGCGGCCCAGCCCACTAATTTGCGTGATAGAAACGACGTCCCCGTCTCCCCGATGGCCCGATCTATACGATCTCCATCCTGCTCAATCCCTAACCCTAGTTGAGCTACCTGAGTAGGCGAGCAGCAGCCCGCGACCGTCCACCGTGCAGTCCCCGTCTCCGGCCTCCGGCGCCGCGCGACCGCCATGTGGGCTCTAGCTCTCCGCTCCGGCCTTCCACTCCGCCCTCCGGCTGCTCCGGCACTCCGTCGGCACCGCGAGTCCGCGACACCGCCTGGAGGGTGGATCTGGGCTCCGGCAGTCTGGCTCCGCGCCGGCGCGCCTCCACTCCGCCGCCACTGCAGACCGCGTCACCTCCAGCTTCACGTCGCACGACCGGCGACCGCGCCTTCGGCCATCCACTCCGTCAGCTACGCGCCGCACGATTGGCCAACCGCCGACCGAACCGCGTGACCGCGCCTCCGCCCTCCGGTGTCTCCACTCCACATGCGGTCGCCGATCCGCCGTCTAGCAGGCAGCAGTCTAGCTCCGTCGCTCCGGGCCTCCGGCGACCGGTGAGTACTTTTGCTACTGTAAACTATTGTATGTTAACTATTGGTACTGTAGATCTTTATGTTTTGTACTGAAATTTTTTGTACAACTTCAAACATCTATTCTAAAATTCCTGCATCCGCTACTGATAATTACTACCGTGATTATCCAGCCATATGATAGAAATGCCTCGCGTGACTGGTTTGAAATATTTTGGTACGCATGGCTGCCGATCATTTATTTGATTCAAGGCACAATTGTCAAGCACGTTCCACAGGCTTCTGATCGGGGTGGCAGCCAGATTTTCCCAGCCGTCCTATATCGTCGGCCGTACCAGAGGACGCACGCACCACGGGGACACGGCACGGCACCACACCCGCCGAGCCGACTCCCCCACCCAACGCGGCAGCATCTACGAAACCCGACCAACCCAAGCCGAGCGAAAACAACCCACCGGAAGCGCTCGAAACTCCCCGCGCCGCATCGACGCAACGCGCACTTTCGCCTCGCGCACAGGGATCGCGCACGCGCGCGGCCCCACCCGCCTCACGGTTAACTCGGCGGCGGCGTGCGACCCCCGCTGGTTTGGTTTGGTTTGGTTTGGTTTGCTGGGTGTAGCAGCAGGGCCCTGCGCCTGCGCGGCCGAAAGGTGCGAGTGCTAGTCCCCGAGCAGCCGAGCGCACCAAACCCCCCCGTAAAGAGAAGAGGGGAAAAAACGGAAGCGACGAGACCCTGGCCGGAGGCGGAGCCCCCCAAGCGGCCGAGACGCAAGGGAGCCATGTCCGCGTCCTCCCCTCCTCCTACCGACGCGGCGGCCGCGAGCGGCGCGGAGGCGGGGGCGGCGGCGGAGGCCGCGCCCGTGGCGTTCTACTGCTACGAGTGCGAGGCAACCGTCACGCTGCCCGCGCCGGCCGTCGCGCCCTCGCGGCTCCTTCTCTGCCCCCGCTGCCGCAGCGACTTCCTAGAGGAGAACCCTAACCCGTCGACCTCGTCCCCTCCCCCGCCGCCGCCCCCGCCGCCGGGGTTCCTCTCCGATTCGTCCTCCGAAGAGGCCGAGGACATCGACCTCGGGATAGACCCCGCCGCGGCGCGCGCCTACCTCGCCCGACTCGTCCGCAGCCTCTACGACGAGCCCGTCAACGCGGCGGCCGCCGCGGCCGCCGCGGTGACCGTGCTCCAGCAGCACGGGCACCGCGGTGGGCAGGGGCAACCCCCTGCGTCGGCCGCGTCTATCGCCGCGCTACCAACAGTCCAGGTGTCCGAGCCCACCGCGGTCTGCGCCATCTGCAAGGACGACCTCCCTCTGGCCGCCGCCGCGCGGAGGCTCCCCTGTGGCCACCTCTACCATTCCGACTGCATCGTGCAGTGGCTGGAGATTCACAACTCCTGCCCCGTCTGCCGCTCCCGCCTCCCGTCCGCCGACCCCGAGGAGGCGTCGCCGTCCGAGCTGGATCCGCCGCCCACGCGGATCACTATCCGGTTCACTACCAACCGCCGCGGCGTCCGCACCAACCATGATGCGGCGGCTCCAGTCGCGGCGTCGCCCACTCAGCTCGCGCAGGCGGTGACTGGGGAAGGAGGTGGTGGACCCGCAAATAGCGCGGAGACTGTGTCCTCTGAGTGGCCACCGCCCCCTGAGTCTGATGCCGCCATGTCGGAAGCCCGCGAAGGCGAGGGCTTCTTTGATTGAGCCAGAGGTTAGAGTTTGCAGGTAAGGACGTTGCGATAATTCTTTGAGCATTAGTGTTTATATTTGTGTCTCTGGAGCATGAATTGAATTGCTTAGTGAACTAATCAGTTGCAGTGAAGCGAGGGGTTTAGGATTTCTGTGATATGGACCATATGGTGTAGATCAAATTACATTTGTTTTTTTTAATTGCTTACGGGTTTTATGCTAGTTGATCAAGGATAAGCTCGAATAAACATTTATGTAAGCATTTGAACGATCAATCACATGTAGCTGGCCTTGATGGGCACTTTGAAATTGGAGTTATAGCTTATATGTGGTGACTGAAGTGCTTTGTGTTGTTTATTATTTGTGCCTCGTGCTGTGGAACTTTGGGCGCATCTATAAGCATTTGTCTAGAGTTGTTATTTTGGTCAATTAGGTATGATGTTCATGCTCTCAATTGGATTATCGTTCTTTGTTTTATGTTGTACTGTTGATTATACTATGTGATGTTGGCACGTTATGCAATGTGTCGTTCCATAGCAATCACAAAGAATGCATTAGGTGTTACATATTGATTCTAATTGGATGTATGATGCCCCTATTAGGTGTTTCATGATGATGGAACTGTCAAATTAAAGCCGCATGCTTTTTTTTACCTTCATAGTTCATACTTCAAAGTTGGAAGTACTGCTGGGATATTGATGGTTTAAAACACAAACAGCTAGTCATGTTACCTGGTTGGTCCTATAATATCAACCGACTCACAATCAGCTTACTCTTATTTCTTGACAATATGGCAAAATTTGGCTGTTAAAGATTTTTTTTATATGTAAAACACTAGTGAAGTGTTGGTCAAGAATTTCAAAGTCGTGCTTGGATATGTCATATGTTAATCATGCATCCTAATCTTCTAAAATGTTCGGCAAGTTACTGTTGTCTCATAAATCATAATTGTTGTCACAGTGGTTTAAAAGTACTGTGCCCGAAAATAGTTAAAAATGGTCCCATAGTGATTTAAAATTGTTCTTGCATGTTACCTGTTTGGAGTTTTTTAAGTGTTGTCGTTGTGTCTTACTGTCTTGTGTGTCAGGCTAGAACATACCTTTTGTGGTCAATCTTTTTGTTCATGATGTAGCATTGCACAAACATCTACAGAACCACCAGTTTCTTGCAGGAAATTTAATTGAAGTAAAGCAAAACTCCTGTAAAGTTAACAAAGCTCATTTGGATGCTGTTTGTCAGACCGTTTGATTAATGTCCTATAGAAATCTACCTGTTTTATCTATTAGAATGCTGATTGTTGTGTGTGGTTTACAGTCAATTTTGATAGGTGAATCGATTCTCTAGGGGGATATAGACTGCCAAAATTTCAAAAACTGCGGAGTGAGTAGGTTTTAAAGAAAGGTGTGTGTATGTAAGTAGCTGCTGGTCTTCTATGAATTGTTTGTTGTAATTATCATTTATATTAGAGTTTCAAGAATTAGATATAGCTGGACTGCCGTGATCATTGTTCTTTGAAAAGATAGGAACTAACTCATGCTATTGTAAACTGATAGTTTAACAACATGAATCTTCTTATTCTTTTTTGTTGTTTTAATCCTTAAAATATCTTGTGTTTGTATTATTGCTCATTACTTAGTTTGTTTGTTCCCACTTCCTACCTACATCCTTTCTTTGATACGCTTCTTGTGCCTTTTAGCAGACCATGCATGTCTCCACTCACACATCCATGCTTCTCTGATGTTAACAAATTGTGCTAAGTGTATGCGTCATTCACTCATTGTTATTTTATTATTGTAACAAGCTAGAAGCCAGGAATACCTAGTTGTCTGAACGATGTGCATTGGAACTTGCCTATCACATGCACAGGCTTAGAGAATCACTTGTTTCATGGAAATTATGTGCCTGTTACACCAAAGAGGACATTGATCCAATAGGATCCATGAATGACCTAGACCCTGGAGACGTTACATGCCTATTGCCCTATCATATAATTGGTTTTCTGTCTGCAAGCTTTTATTCTGATTTCTGACATTTCTATACTCGTAGATTTGAGTCGCTCAGTTGAACTTTTAATTATGATTGAAATTACCCTTCTTTACGAATATTCACTTTGCACGTCATGTATATCACTTTTATTCGGCCAGGAAAAAGCTGACACGAAAAAAACTTCCATATTCATCTCTATTTTGGTGAATGATTGCTTTAGTTGTGGCAAACTAGCATGGCATATAAACATTAATAAAGCAGGGGCTGTTCAACTTATCAAGTTGTGAAATGCATAAATTCTATCACGTGAGATTAAACTGATATATCCAAAGAATAAAGGATATTAGTGATTGCTTTTTAGTGTCATTTAGTAGCATCTGTTTGATTTTTCTAATCAAAGGACCGCTCTCTTGACCTTATTGGTGCCGAATATTATTCCTTAAAGCTTGCATAGTCTCGTAGTTGTTGAGCTCATATTCTTCTGCCGTTTCGTGCCTTTTTCAGGTGATAAGGTAGCTGTTGTTAGCTGTCAGACAAGACGAGTAGAAAGAAGGCCGCCATATGCCTAGTCCTTTCGGTTTCTGCTTTCGCTCGAACGAGTTGCCTCCGCCAAGTGCCTTTCTCGCTACATGATAGCTGTGCTGTTGCATGGTGAATTAAGCTGTCCTATGCAGAGACCGAGGGCACTGTTGCATTTATTCTCAATACCTTGTATATTGGTCAAATTTATTTCTTTCGCAATAAATATGTATAATTGGCAGTGCTGTTTTCTATTTTGTTTTGTGGCTTGTGGAGAAAGGGCACTCGAGGATTTACCCACCTGTCAGTAGCATATCAAGGGTAAATCTTCAATTGCATCTATTTGCATTGGCAAATACTCAATTATCAGAATGAGCAAGAGAATAATTGTGAAGGCCATGGGCAGTGGGCACGTGATGACAGGCCTTGTCATTTTGGTTTTGGTGCCTGTGTTTTTGTGTTGTCAAGTAGAAATGCCGCCCTTGGGCTTGTCTGATTTGCCCACTCGATGAAGCTGCAAGTACAAATGTACAATGCCCTACCCTGCCTTCCAGACCTTGCTTGTGGGGGCTGCCTTGAGCATTTTTGCTCGCATGATAACTGCGCTGTACTGGATTATGTAATGTGGTTGCATTCTACAGCCACATACCTGAAGATGAGCAAGAGCCTTTTCTGCTCTGCAGATGCCGTGCTCTGAAGCAGTTTCAACGATGCATTTTTTCCCAAACAAACTTAAAAAGATCAATGCAACACTGATGCACATTCCCATCGCACAAAATAACCGTGCCTGAAGTTTCTGAAAACTAGGTTCAGGCTTCAGCACGCAGTCAATTCAACAGAGTTTCAGTGAACGTTTTATGTGCAGATAGCAAGGGAAGACTTCCTCACATCTAGAAAATGTTTCAGTGTCCCATGCATTTCCCTTGACCTTAATCAAGTGCCCACCTACTCATGTAATGTCGAGTACTCATCGATGAAGTCATTTGCTTCAGGCAGATACTAACCAGTACTACATAAATAAGGAGGGTCGGCTATAGCGGAGAAGACACTGCATACATTAAGATCATGTTCAGTGACGGATCCAGGATCAAAATTTAGGGGGGCTAATAGGATTTACTGACCAGTTTACTGAATACCGAGTTGCCGGCCTACGATAGACATGTAGACACTAGAGGAAGAGAGGCTCCACGTCAAGAGCCAAAATGTCGTTATGGTTTGTAATCACTACTACAAATACAATTTTCTTCATTATGCAAAAACTTTTTAGACTTGAAGGTCATTCATATGGCTAACGTGGAACTATAGGGGATGAGAGAGGTACACACGGTCAACCAGCGATAGGGAGGCTGACGCCCCACTTGACCCACCGTTGGGTCCGCTCCCTGATCATGTTAATTAGGAGAGTAGAAATTTTGCAGGAAGCGCTCGAAGTAGTGTGAAGTACCCGGAAAAAAAGGTAGCGTAGACTACTCTAGGCCAACCTGCAAAGCTACCTATCCTTGTAGCGCTCCCGATCTCCTCGATGACTATAGTAAATCCACAAAATGGAATTTCGGTTAAGGTAAAACTTGAAAGAACATATCAACGTATTGTTTCCATTATTTTTGTGAAGGAATCGAACTATATTTTGCTATCACTCTGTGTAACTTTACATGGTAAGGGGTACTTTTAATTACATTTGTAGCTGCTGCAAGTCTCCAAAATATCATGGGGCGTAGCTTAGATGTGATACGAATCTTTGAATCTTTGTCTCCAAAATATCATGGGGCGTAGCTTAGATGTGATACGAATCTTTGAATCTTTTTTTTCCTAAGGTTCTCATGAGAGGGGCCCTACCATAATTGTGTGATTGGCAAGTTGCCTGATTTGTACTAGCTACTGGGGACAAAAGGTTTGCTCATGGTCGGAATTTCTCTTTGCTAGTGTCATGATTGGTGGATGTTTCAATCATGTCTTTTTTTCTTTGTTTGTTTGCTTTTGCATTGCACACTTAGGCCCTGTTTGGATCAGATTCAGATTCTTAAAAACCAGCTATTATTTGTAGTTTTTAAAAACTGGTTTCTAAGTAAAAACTGATGGGGTGTTTGGATCCCCTAGTTTTTAAAAGCTGATTTCATTTATGATTGGTGCTAATAGACTATTATACCCTTATATTTATTGCTCTTGAACAACACATTAAACAGCCATACGTGGTCTTTAATGAGGGTAAATGGGTATTTGTGCCAAAAAACTGGCAAAAGCTGGGTATCAACAGCTTCTTGGTTTTAAGAATCTGGGTAGGTAGATTTTAAAAACTGCCCCAAAAACTGGTCTGTTTGGATCCCACCCAGTTTCCAAAAGCCAGATTCTTAAAATCTGGGTGGATCCAAACAGGCCCTTACATGGAGTATAGGTAGGCTCACCCAGTGGCGGATCCAGGAAAAATTTTTGGAGGGGCTGAAGTACCTTCAGCTCGACCTCAGCCCCTTCTACATTATACATCCATAGCTATAAATTTAGGGGGGGCTCCAAGGGTCCGGTAGCGGTAGGGGGGGCTCGAGCCCCCCCCCCCCCCGGCGCCCCACCGCTAGATCCGCCCCTGGGCTCACCGTACATGAACGGTACACTACAGTTGGAACTTGGGCTACATGTGGATGTAACCAAAATTCTACTCCCATGAATACCTTGAACTTTCTTCATCACTGGAAGATTTTGATGGTAACAGGTAAGGGAGTAACCATCACATGCATGAGTATTCTTCAGAGTAATTTTCATAAAACTATAACTGTCAAAACTATCCCAGAACTACACATTTAGGTTTAAATTACACGAAACTACAGATTTAGCAGCTATTTTTCTCACGAAACTACAAGATTGTAGTTCTCTGAGAAAAATTGCTGCTAAATCTGTGGTTTCGTGAAATTCAAACTTAAACATGCAGTTCTGCGATAATTTTGATACAAAAGTTGTAGTTTTTATGAAACTTACTCATAATATTTTGACAAAAACGCAGAAGTACACGTTTGCCAAGAAATGACACTACCGGCAGGCAAACAAAACTTAATGTTTCCTTCCTGCATACTGATTAGTGCTCTTACAGTTCTTAAAAATGGTCATCTTAATATGACGGAAACTTCAGTATCCTTTGGCATATCGATTACGACAAATCTACAGGGACTGGATAATCTTTGAGCTAGACAGTCATGTTCTGTAAAAGATCCCTTCTTTAGGGAATTTTTTCGGTATATTTTACTGCTAGTAAGAGAGTGATAGTAAAAATTAAATCTGATTATTAATTTATGAGGGTATAATAGACTTTTCTTTGTAAATCTAATTTTTATAAGAGTATTATGAACTTTTCCTCTGAACTTACTATTAATCCTTTCCATCGCCGCCGCCCCCTCACCCATTCCGTGTGCCGCTGCCGCCCTCTCTCGTACGCGTGCTGCCATAGCGCTTACAAAAATTACTCTTACGCCATGTGTTGTGGGGGTGTCCTGCCCCTACACCCATTAGGTTTAGCTACTAGGTCTTGAAATAAGCCTAATAGCATATTACTATGTATAGAAAGGAATGTACTAATTTACCCAATTAATTAAAGGGTGGGATGAAAAAATTCCTATGCTATCCCATTGATGTATATAAACCTCTAAGAGGGGTAACAGATAGCTAAATCCATTCATTTCCACTAACCAACTCTCTCTCTCTCTCTCTGTGTGTGTGTTGGCTCTCTAGCCCTCTTAATCCATATCCCCAAGGGGAAAGGGGTACTTTGTATCTACTGTTGGGCTTATGCTACAATAATTTCCTCTACAGTTTTACCCCTCTCAGGATTTTATCACTAATGCTGTTGGTGGAAGTATAAATAAATCCTAACTAATCTGATCTTTTAAATCAAAAAGAATAAAAGGCTAATATTCATTTTAGGGTATTGTGCCCTTTCTTTAATGCCTACGACTTTTCTAAAGTAGGAATGGCCGTATTGAGTTTCATCAATAGAGCATTGAAAGAATGAGAACCTTTACAAATGTTGATAGTTGGTTCTAAAGGACCATTTGAGAAGATCCATGGTAATGTTGCGATAAACTATTGTAAGTTTTGTGAAGTAATTGTTTGATTTTGCAAAGATTGCATTTTGTGAATCATTTTTTGAATTTTTCTAGGAAACGGTACTACCATGGCTTTGAGCCAATCATAGCGACGTGCGGTAGTACCGTGGTTTGGTGCAATCATACCGCTGTGCGGTAGTACCATAGAATGGTGCCGGTCATACCGTTAAGCGGTAGTTCTGCTTTTTACTTGGCGGTAACTTTTTCCAGAGATGTCAATTTGCGAGGTGCAAGGTGCGGTAGTACCGGCCTATGGGGGTGGTAGTATCAACCCAGGAAGAATTTCGGGGATTTTGAGAAATTGAATCATGGAATAAGTTAGGTTGACCTAGGTTAGTATATTAATGTTGTATGACGTATGTTTTTACAAATGTGGGTCAAGTTATGAAGAACTTGTGTCCGAAAATAATTTCTTTATCTTGGATATGTAGGATCACTTAGAGTCAACTATGGGCAACCGGCAGGGATCGAGGCTACGCACATGGAGGAATCGAGGCCCAAAATAATCAACTATGCCAGATGAGATGGTGAGCTCAAGCATAGCACGAGAAAGATGGGAAATATTGAAAGCAAGTTCAAACGACAAGATTGCACCATGTTGTTTAGTTAGTCTAAGTGAGGTGTGGTCTGGTGGAATCAGAACAGGAGAGATTTACTGATACGTGGCAAGCTAGTGGTGCACCTACACATGATAAGTATGGTGATTGCTTGCAATGGAAGATAAAGACCGTGCCAAGAAAGGGTATTTTGGTAGTTTGGCCAAAACATGGGAAAATATTTTGGATCAAAATAGTGGCGCTTGTGGCGTTTGGGAGAGCAGTTTAGGTTAAGGAGAAGTTGATTTGATCAAGATGGATTAAGACTAAGAACTTAGCGGATTTAAGTTTATACGCTTTGAAAAGCGTACATAAGTGAACATGTGTGAGTAAAACCCGCATGTGTGGGGTTATTAATTTTTTTCATTGTGATAAATAGATAGTATCCATTAAGAGTTAGATATGGCTGGCTAACCCAACTATTTAAGATGTTAGAATGGAGACTTACGATTAATCATCTAACCTACCTTTCTTGTGCTCTCTTGTTTAGGATTAGAATTTAAGAGTTGAGTTATTGATGTGCTCTCTGTCCTCGAAGGTGGAGTGGCTATAAAACATTCTTCCTCAAGCAGTAATAGAATTAATTTTTGATCATATCCATAGTTATCTCTTATCTTGATTGATTTGCTCTTGATTTGTTCTCTCCTCTTATCTTTTCTTGATCTTGCTGTGCTAAGGATATATAAGAGATAGAGATAATCTCTGACAATCAATCTTCATCTATCTAGACACTTTGGTAGCAAGTTCATCAAGAAACTCAGTTTTGCACGTTTTTATCTTTGAAGTGATTTCTTGATCTAAGTGTTTGTGACTTGATTTCTTCGATATTCTAACTTGTTGTGATATATGAGAATACATCTAGAGTAATCTTGGCCATCATCCATCAACGAACAAGTTATATTCACCCTTTTTTTTATTTTTGATCAGTTTTGATGCAATTTGTCTTCAAACTGAAAAAGATCTCAACTTTAGCTATGATTTTCATGATCATTTATTATAATAGGTTCTTGATATCCTAGAGAAGAACCTTACAAAGTTTCATGTTATTGATCTACGGATCAAATGTTACATGGATTGTTCGTTCGTGCAATAGTGTTGGAATCATTGTTCACCCTGATTTTACTGTAACAGCAGTAATACCGTAGTAGTAATGTTTTTCTATTGTAGCAAGCGGTATTACCATAGTTACCGTTTATTGCTCTGATCTTCAATATTTTGATTTGCTAGGTTGTGTGTTGGTTTTCCATCCTAATCTTTTTTGTTTTGTAGATATTAGAGTGAAGAATTGGTGAATATTTTCGGAAAAATTTTTAAGGCATTATTCACCCCCTCCTCTATTGCCATCTTCGGTGCTACAGATTCTCCGAAGTCCTCAAGTTTTGACGGTAGCCTCTTCTTCATTTTCATCTCTTCCGCTTCTATTTTCTCTTACCTTGAGAGCAACATTGCGGATGAAATCCTCATGGTTAGGGTTCTTAACTTCATGTGCATGCGGAAGACTAGTGTGCATGATTTTAATAAGCACGGTTTATGGAGTAATTGAGGGCTATTTGGTGGTGCTTGTTGACTTATTTTAGCTTCTCAGTGAACTCATAAATTGCTTGAGCATATGCTCTAAAGTAGCTAAATCAGTAAATTTCACAAAACTGCAATTTTTGTGTCAAAACTTTTCCCATTTCTCTAAGAAAAAATGCTGCCAAATCTGTAATTTTGTGAATTCAAACTTAAATATGTACTTCTGCGATAGTTTTGACACAAATACTGTAGTTTTGTGAAATAGACAAGCACCACATGCCATTTCGTCTGCAGACAGTTCTTTTCCTCTAGATCGTTGGACCAGATAAGAAGACTTCTAATATCTCATTCCAACTCTTTCTCTAATTATTCCCTTCCTTTCTTTGTAGCAAAAGTAAGAATGTAAGATTTTTTTAAGCATTCTAGTGACACTTGGCCCTTCTTAATGCAAGCTCTACGGATGAAAGGATTTGCACCAAAGTGGATTACTTGGGTTAAGTCTTTCATTTCGGGAGGAAGTGTCGCGGTTTCTGTTAACAATGATGTAGGGCGTTTCTTTCAAACGAAGAAAGGTCTTCGACAGGGAGATCCCCTCTCCCCATTGCTTTTTAACATTGTCGCAGATATGCTTGCAATTTTGATTCGAAGGGCTAAAGAGGATGGGCAGTTTAGGGGAGTAGTTCCTCATCTAGTAGAGGATGACCTCTCTATCCTCCAATATGCTGATGATACTATCCTCTTCTTGGATCATGATCTAGGTAAGGCAATAAATTTGAAACTCCTTCTATGTGCTTTTGAACAACTATCCGGTCTCAAAATAAATTTTCACAAAAGTGAAATTTTTTGCTTCGGGGAAGCACAGTCGGCTATAGGTCAATATGTTGATCTATTTGGTTGTAAAGCTGGGGATCTCCCATTAAGATATCTTGGAATTCCCATACATTACAAAAAGCTCAAAAACTCGGATTGGAGGATAATTGAGGAGCGGTTCGAGAAAAGACTCAGTAGTTGGAAGAGCAAACACCTTTCAATAGGTGGTAGACTGACACTTATTAACTCAGTCTTGAGTAGCCTTCCAATGTATATGATGTCCTTTTTCGCTGTACCTAAGGGGGTGTTAAAAAAGCTAAATTACTACCGATCAAGGTTTTATTGGCAAAGTGATGAGCAAAAAAGGAAATATCGTTTAGTTAAATGGAACATTTTATGCCAGCCCAAATATCTAGGTGGTCTTGGGATTCATGATTTGAATTTGAAAAACATCGCCCTCTTAGGTAAATGGCTTTTTAAGTTTCTCTCGACAGACGGTACCTGGCAACAAATCTTGCGGAACAAATACCTAGGCACTAAACCACTTGTTCAAGTTGAAAGAAAGCAAGGGGATTCCCAATTCTGGTCCAGTCTAATGAAGATTAAACAAGAATTCTTTCGTTTTGGATCATTCATTATTAAGGATGGGTCACAAGTGAGGTTTTGGGAGGACAAATGGTTAGGTACATCTACTTTAAAAGATCAGTATCCTGGTCTTTATAATATTGCACGACCAAAATTCATAACCATTTCGGAAGTGCTCAACTCCGATCCTCCAAATCTATCATGGCGTCGTGACCCTATTGGCGCCAAGTTAGTGGCGTGGAATAATCTTCTTTCTCGTTTGACTACTATACAGTTGTCTCAAGGACAGGATGTGTTTCGCTGGTCTTTGCACCCAAATGGACAGTTCTCGGTGAAATCATTCTATCAAGCCATGTTCCTAACAGATATACCTAATTTGAATAAGATATTATGGAAACTAAAGGCACCACTGAAACTGAAAGTTTTTCTGTGGTATTTACGGAGAGGTGTTGTGTTGACTAAAGATAATCTAGCTAAGCGTAACTGGACAGGAAGCAAAACATGTTGCTTTTGTCACGAGGACGAGACAATTAGGCACTTGTTTTTTGATTGTCGTTTTGCTAGAGCGGTCTGGAGTGTCCCCCAAATATCCCTCAACATAACGAAACCCCAAAGCGTATCACATATGTTTGGAAGTTGGCTTACGGGTGTCACCAAAAACTTGAAACCACTAGTTCTGCTTGGGGCAGCAGTTATCTGTTGGTCAATTTGGTTACACAGAAATGACACTATTTTTGAAAAGAAACAAACTTTTTCTCCCTTGCAGGTTATCTTCGCAGCTTCTCATCGACTCCGTTCATGGGCTATCCTTCACAAAACGGATTTGCAGGGTTTACTTGTGGCGGCCTCACAACATCTGGACCGTGTGGCCAAGGATTTCTACTCCCGGGCATATGGGTGGCGATCTAGTCTTCGGATTGATAGTCATTAGATTATGCTTTGATTTTGATTGGTTTAGCTATGTGCCTCCTCCGAGGCAGAGGCTGGAAATTTTATTCCAAGACTGTGTATCACCTTGATGTACTGCTCTTGGTTTTAATAAAGATTTCCGTTATCAAAAAAAAAAGAGTAAATTTCAGAAAACCAAGTTTTATGGTTGTAAGGTTTCACAAACTCCACTCTAATCAAATACAAAGATTGGATCTTGGAACGCGCAAGATTGGATGTTGGAACGCGCTTGAATGCGCTGTTGCATATACTTCTTTATGCAACTCCAAGGTAGAATTAAGTTCCAACCAATTCTGTAACCCTAGAGAGCGAGTGAAAAGGAGAGAGAAGAGGCCGGTGCCAATACCAGGAGGTTCGAAGACCAACTAGAAGACAATGCGTTGATGGCCACAAATCCAATCGAACGGTCGGAGGCAGAGGTGAGTGGGATAGGTTTAAGATGGACATAACGGAAGGTGGTAGTAGGGGAACATACCAGAGGACAGGCAGTGCGACAGACAAGATGCACTGCAGCAAGGCCCCAAACCCCCAATGCTCCTCGTCTCCTCTGCTCATCAACATGCCGGGCGATGTTTCCTGATCGCTACCGCCATCTGATGGCAATGGGCGTTGTTGCCCCAGTCGCCCAATTCCGCGACAGGTTTGCTCAAGCTTGTTTGACCGTAAGGATTGCACAGGATTTTCATAGCGAACAGATCAACTTTTCTGGAGTTTGTCATTATTTGCTGAACGAGTAACCTGATGAACTAACTCCATTTGTTTGCGCATGTAGAAGAGAACAGTTATTCCATTCCACTTCCTTTCAGAAACAAAATGATACCAGAAGAAGATGAGAACAGTTACTCCTATGCAGGTGCAGCGGGATGCATAATTGCTGAACCTTTCCACAGTGATGAGCCATCGAGGATATATTCGCAACGAGTTCAGACAACCTGTGGGGGGGGCAAACTGTGCGTTTCTCTCGTATGCAAGGAGCAATAAATGGGACTCAGAGAAAGCTTTGTCCACTGGTCACTGGTCAGCCCTACACATGCCCAATTAATATCAATAAAGTACTAACATGCTTAGCTGCAGTATCTTGGCCAGTATCTTGGTAAGTCACAGTTGCTTAATCACCTGGTGTACTAAAAAAAGGAGCAGGCCATACCAATTACCATGGGTCCATGGCCAGTTGACCACACTCACTAATCAAGATCATAACCTGAGGGCAATCTCCAGTTTATACTATCGTATGACCATTGGTTTCTTTGGGCTTCAGAAATGTTTGCAAATGCAGTAGAAGATGTAGCATCCAAGGAAATACTTTTGGGTTACGTGCGATTAAACATTATGAACTTCAGTTATTAATATGTTTTTTGAATATTTAGATTAAATACATGAAAATAACATATTCATCCCAAAAAAATACTTACATAATATCATAATTTTATTATGCTTTATAAATATAGAATTGAGTGATATATTGTCCAAAATGGCCTTTTTTTACGAGAGAGAGAATCCTATGCTGACAGGAACGGACGGCTCTCGTTTCCCCCCTCCTCTTAATTTCACTTTCATCCAATGGATGGAGTAATCGTTTTCGCTAATTTGGTGCTCAAACTAAAATGGCTTCCAAGATTGCACTAGATAGTTCAGGCAGATTTCGCCGCGCGTTGTTTGGTTTGTCATTGGGTTTCTTCAAGTTTCAACCTTCATGAGCGACTTTAAACAGATCTAAAAATATCATTTCTTGGAACTCGGAAGGCGTCATAATTTCGCAAACCTGCGCTGTGGTACGAACGGGAACACGAAAGCAATTGCGTTTCATAAATATAGTAAAACACTGTTCTTCCCAACGGCCCAAAAAAAAATGAAGCCAACCACAGCACTTCACAGTTCACACCCTAAACAAACTATAAAGCCCTTAATACTAACATGATTAACCGATTAATACCCCCATCTTAAGAAACAGAGAACAAATTAAGGTTAACTCTATCCCAGAACCTTCCTCTTCCAACATCCTAGCCGTCCACGTAACGGCAACGGACGGCCTCGGGGAAAATTCTCACCGGAACCAACCAAAGAAGCGGAGAAACGGCGCGTATTTACAAACGGTTGCTCGCCGGCGCCGGCGGCCGCGGCTGTGGCTGGGCGGCATGGGGGAAGCTGCGTGGCGCCGCGAACAGCGCGGCGAAGGACGACGGCCGGTGCTCGGGCGCGGCTACGGCGCTGTTGCTAGCTGCGGCGCCCGGCGCGGCGGCGGGGGTCGAGGTGGAGGCGGCGGCGGGGTTGGAGGCGACGCGCTCGCAGGAGGGGCACATGGAGAGGGTGGTGGCCGGGAGGTGCATGTAGAAGGGGTGCGCCGTCTTGAGCGCGCGCAGCTCGGTGAGTTCCTTGTGCAGCCGCCGGTTCTCCTCCGTGAGCGTCTCGCAGCAGCGCTTCAGGTACTCGCAGTCCACCTCCGTCTGCTTAAGCTTCGTCCTGTCCGCGTCGCCGGAGAAGAAGGTTAGCGTTGAACGTGGAGAGGATTTTAGCCGAGGATTAGGAGGCGAAGATGTCTATGCATGCACCTGGCTCTGCGGTTCTGGAACCAGACTTCCACTTGGCGCGGTCGGAGGTTGAGCTGCTTCGCCAGCGCCACCTTCTGCTTCTGCTCGCCGCCGGTGAGAAGAGGCATCAACGTCAAGACCGAGGTAGGAACACTAGTGTACTGAGCAGTGAAAGAGAACTTCGATTTTTCATGGATGCTTACGGGGTTAAGTGTGCTGTGTTCCTTGAAGCTCTCCTCAAGGAACGCGGACTGCTCCTTGGAGAGGCGCAGCTTCTTGCGCGCGGACGCGCCCTCGTCATCGTCGCTCGCGCGTGAGGACGACCGCTCGCCGCCGGCCTGCGCCGCCGCCTCGGTGGGGCCCCGGCGGCCGTGCGCGGAGAGGTCCAACGGGAAGGAGCCCGCGCTCTCGTTGGGCGACGAGGGCAAGGCCACCGCAGCCGGGTCACCCTGCCGGTCCTCCTCGTCCTCCATCCCCGCCGCGCCCACCGCCACCGACGGCGCGCGGTTCACGTCGAGCCCGCGCACCGACGCCTCCGAACGCCCTGCCAAGAAACAAGAACGGCACAGTCACGACACCATTCCACATACAAAGCAAGCGCAGCTAAACAAAACAAGACCCCGCGCGGCGGCCGCGACCCGCCATCCCGCCACTCACCGCTCTCGGAGGGCCACCGGAGCCCAAGGCTCGACACGAGGCTGAGCCGCACCGGCGGGTCCGGCGAGGCCGCAGCTGCCCACCTCCTCGCTCCCACCGCCGCCTCCCTCCTCCACCTCTCGCCCTCTTCTCCCCTCCGCCCCCCGCCCCCCACCCCAAGCCCAAGCACCAGCTCCGGCCTCCCAGCATCCGCCACGGCCGCTCCCCCCAGGCTCAGCCCCAGCTCCATCACACCGACCAGAACCCACCAAACCCCAACCTAAAAACGCAAACACCAGCTCGCGAGACCAACGAGGCTTTATAGCAGCAGTGCGCGAGCGATAATGGAGACACAACTAAGCCTAGGATAGGAGGAGGGGGGCTCGGGCTTTGACCACCCACGAGACAGCGGTTTGACGAGCGCACGTGAGTGGCCCGGCAAAAGGGAGCAGGGCAGGGGGGATCGAATCATAAGGGCAGGATTATAAAACACTGGCGAGGCATGGGGAGCGTTTGGATTCTTGGTGTTAAAGAAACAAAGGAAGAAGGAGGGCATGGCATGCAGCGCAGCGCAGCGGTGCAGCATGGGCCAGGGCCGGGAGAGGGGGGGCTAATAATTATGTTAATCATCACCGAGGGCTACGTATCTTTCCCCTTTCGTGAGTAGCGCCCACGCTCTCCTTCAGAAAGCTGGGGTTTGCAGCGCAGCTGCTGCTTGCCGCTGTGCGCGCTCGATCATCGAAGGTCTGCGGACGCCTTGGGGAGCGTATGGTTCTTGTCTCAGGTGCTGGGACGAAGACGGAACGGAGAAATTTCATTCCACTGGGAGCATCAGAACTTGGGATGAAATGCTCGTATTTGAGAAATGAGATGCAGTGCCTGGTTTTTTTTTTGCTGAGTTTTATGCCTTTTGATTATGGCCCTGTTTTTTTCAGCTTTTAAAAGCTATTTTTCGACTTTTCTACATTAACTAGCTTTTAAATAGAGTTTCTTTTCAAGATATGGTCTACTAGTTAATTGTAATATATACTATACCGACTTCATTTATGTCGGCAAAAACCGTATGTGAGTTTCTGTTACTCTGTAATCTCTCGCACGAACAGCCCACAAGCCGCAACCAAAAAGAACAGGCCCTATGGCTCGTGGCTTTTGTACTGTTTGTGTGAGAGATTACAGAGTAACTGAAACTCACGTGCAGTTTTTGCCAATATAAATGAAGTCAGTACTATTGAGTTTTATGCAACAGCCAGTCCACCCAAAAGCTTAAACTGATGAGGAAAGATGGGCAATTCACTTATACTTCAACACTCCCCCTCACGTGTAGGCTCCTTTAGACCTAATACGTGTAATAGAATAGAAGTAGACTGCAATTAATTTTTTTTAATTGCGTCAGCCAGGTCTTGAACTCGAGACCTCTTGGCTCTGACTCTGATACCATATTGAGTTTCATGCACCAGCCAGTCCACCCAAAAGCTTAAGCTGATGAGGAAAGATGGACAATTCACTTATACTTCAATAAGTACAATATATACTACAATTAACTAGTAGACTCTAACTTAGAAAGATACATCATTTAAAAGTTAGTTACTGTATAAAAGCTAAAAGCTGAAAAAGAATACCCGCATGCTTGAGTGATGTCCATCCGTTGCATTTGACTAACGTAGGGCGACGCTGCCTTTTAGCTTCGTTACGTACTCGTCATTTTGTTTCCGAGAAGAAAAAGTTTCCGTATTTACAAAACGGAACGCCGCAAGTTTTCTGATTCTGCAGCAATTAAGTTGAAGTGTTTCCTGCGAAATTTCTATATTACGTGAAGTGCAGATATGTAGTTTTGGGAATGAATACATCGAAGGTACGTACTCCAGACTTGATTGGTGCTACCAACAGGTCTGAATAAAAACAGGTATCGAGTACTTCTAGTAGTAGAAAAACTAGAAATGATCGAATGTTTCTCGGTATTTAAACATTACTGCTTGTTGAAGGAGGTTCATCAAGGAATTCGAGCCTGTATTACCCACGGGGACAATAGTAACAACAAATTTAGCGCGGAGAATTGGCCTTCTAGTTTCTTACACTTTTGTACATGAAGTAGGTGCTTAGATCCTGTTTTCCCTGAAAAAATGTACCAGTACTAGATGTGCTAGAATACTAAGCACAGCAGGTAGTGGTGGAGCCAGAATTTAGCTACGCTCAAGGCTAAACTCTAATCATCTAGAACTATCGTTAATTTATATTCACACCACGGTATAACAAAAATCATCACAAATACATCACAAAAGTAATAAAAAAACATGGCAAAAACTAAATAATGTAGCATAGTAGAGATAAAATTTGAGTACCTACATAACGAAGATTTGCTCTCTATCATATCCCACCATTTCTTCATTGATAGTTAGACAAGAATCAAAACCTACAAAGACAATATATGAGAGTAAATCAAACAAGTGTATAAATAAATAAAAAGACTATGAAATTTACATTTATAAGAAGCGAACATGTCGCATTCAGAATCGTGCACATAAAGATATTGGGTTTTGATAAATGTGAGGCATATGATTGTATTTCCATAAGAAATAACATGAGCTGTCAATGAGAAGTATTATGATTACATAATGCACACAAAAGATGCATATAGATTAGCACCACACAATTGGGGGGATTGGGGGAGGTTGCGACGAAGGCGATTAGGGTTGGCCACTTGCCAGGCGTGTCGGGCGTCCAAGCAACGTGAGTGGATTTTGTGCAAGCTGGCAACATGGCTAGGCCAGTGGGCCGCTCAGGCGACAAGTTGAGGAGAGGGCCAAAGGAGTGGAGCGGGCCATTTGCCTACACGGGCTGAATCAGTAAACTACTACTTAGGCTAAGCTAAATGCCAGACCCGGATTTTTCAATCCGAATCTTACTGTGTTTCACTGCACTATTTCCTGGATCAGTAGCTAGTGCACACAGTTACATTGCTGAATCATTTCATACATCGCATAATCATCCATTATATTACATAAATTGAAATACACCACGTCGGGTGATAGAGTTTACAAAAGGGGCCGATCAGGCCAAATATCCTTATTACAAGTACGCACAACGAAAATACAGCAAAAGCAAACCCAAATCCACAGGCAAGCGACTGGAAGGTACTGTGTGCATTATATGTCACCAGCTAACTAGTAACATACGTGCACACAACGCCGGATGTCCACTTGTCCATGTCTAATCAACAAAGCCTACGTCTTAGTTTCCTTCGTCATTCTTCTCCTCCGTAGCGGGAGCTTCCTCATAGGCGTAGTGGTCTTGCGTTCCTGTTTCTGGATTTTTGTCGCAAAAGCGAGCGTGAGCACTCCGACCCCGTGCTCCGCGAGCCAATACACAGAATGCAAGTAGATAATATGCATGGCTTATCAAAGGAAGGCTCAGGTTATTTTATTTTTGCGTAGAGTGCTTTTGAATACAATTACTAAAAAAAATTCCTGAGACCTAGCATTTTGAACAAAAGCATAATGTTCAGAATATGCAATAATAATAGCGATCCAGATTCCATCCACCGTTACATGGCATCTGCACCACATAGCAATTCTTCAGCGTTATAGCCGCTTACATTACCACTGGGACGACACCCAGGACAATTACAAACCAGGGCAGTCCATCGCCCTTCCACTTTTCCATTCCCCGTTTTTCAATATTTTAAAACAGAACTATATCTGGTTAAGTTCCCATGTCTGCCCTTGACCGTGGGCACGGCTATTCGAATAGTTTTAGACTCTGTAGAGTTTGTACACTTTCACCACAAGAGACAATCAACTCATTGCCCCACACGATTCCTTAGAAGTGTGGTTGAGCAGACCATCACAGTGACTTTTCAAAGTATCTAGACCCTTTTCTCATCTCACCCTTATGGGAAACTGCCCACTTGCGGTGGGTCCCATCTGTGCGCGGGATGTTTTCCCCAGGCCCCAGCCCCTACGCAGCCGGACTTCTACCTCTCCGCAACGTAGGACAGCGGGAAAACTTCACCCTCCACTGGTGTCCCTTCAGGCCCCCTTGCCATAGCGTAACCCCTTCAAACCCCTACCAGTGAGATGAGTCTGGGATTTCGACAAATTTACTTAGCCAAGTTGTATTTTACAGACTTGTGGTTGTACGGTTTTACACGGGGTGACATGACAAGATTCAGTCCTTAGTGGCATCTGGGCGGTCTTATCACTAGCCCACTTTGTGCATCCACTGCACCACACTGTGCATCCACTACACCACACATACACACCCTCGAACCAATCCGCCCAGATATTTAAGCAAGTTGGGAATATTGGGGTGTGTAAAATAGGTATATCAAGTATATCAGTCATTATCACCATGACTGCCCAAACCAGTTCTTACGATTAAAAGTGACAATGAAACTTGGGGCATTTCAGCGCCCCCCTGAGTATTAATGCAACACTAAGCATAGCATATCATTAGGGACTTATTTTTGAAATATTAGTATTATACTTTTGCTAGGGCGACAAGGTTTACACATTCAATCATTCCAAAGGAGGGGTAATACTATTCAAGGTAAACATTGGCATATAACTAGAATATCAAGTTTAGCATGTATTTGCATAAAAATAACAGCATGCATTTTGTTAATTTAAAACCAAGTAATTTGCATAAATGTGGGTTCAACATGATCAAAGTATTGACTCGCCTTGGTCACAGTGGTTGGGTGCTTGATTATCCGGGGCTTCTAGTGCTGTGGCTTCGAACTCTTCCTCTTGAGCTTCGTAAGCTATTGTAATCGTGCGCGAAAATTTGGATAAAAAGAAAACATCAAATCAACAAAATATCACCAGAAATTGAAATGAACTCCAAAAATTATGATTTTAGTTCCATTTGGTAGATCTTGAATTTAGAAAAATTTAGAAATTTGTCTCACTCAATTTGGAGTTAAAATGAGAAAGTTATGATTATTTGAAATTCTCAGCTCAATTAATTCCATAAAATATTAAATTTCTGACAGTGGAACCCACATGTCATTTTCTTTTTATTTTAATTCATTTCTTGCTGTGTCGCTGACAAGTAGGTCTAGGTACTGTTCAATGGGGCCCATATGTCAGCAGGGTCCGGTGCAGAGATGCCACTGACCGGTGGGGCCCAGCGGTCAGTCGGCTGCTCAGCTGCACAGGCCGACAGGTGGGGCCTACCTGTCAGCCCGAGAGAAAAATCAAAAGAATTGCTCGACCGCACGCGCGGGGCCGGACTCGAACGCGCGACGTGGGAGCAGAGAGGGAGAAGAGATAGCGCTGGAAGCCACTCGGACGCCCGAGCGATGCTTACCCATATAGGGCAACTATACCTTTTGAGTTAGCTCGCTGAGGGGGCCGAGCAGAGGAAGAAGAAGGCGGTGGCGACGGCGGCGAGCGGTGGCCGGAGGGGTCTGGGTCGTTCGTGGAATATAACCTCCTGGTTGCGGTGGTGCTTCTGGTGAAGTCGGCGAGGGTGAGGAGGCACAGTGGCGGGCCGGCGGCGTGTAACGGCGGCGGTTCAAGGAGGTGATCGACGCCGGCGTTGCTCCGGCGATGGGAGGCCCGGGGAAGGAGGGGGTTGGCTTCACCGTGCTCCCGTGAAGCTCTGGGAGCTTAGGATCGCCCGGAGGTGGCCGGGAGTGGCGGCGGCTTGGTCGCCGGAGCTGGGGAAGGAGAAGGGGGCCGACGGTGATTGGGGTGTTCTCGGGCCAATTGCTTATAGGGGAGGGGAGAAGAGGGTAATGCGGCGTGTTTGAAGCTCACAGACACGGCTTTTATAGCCGGGAGGAGGGGGCGCGTGGCGAGACGACGGTGGCCTCCGCTCTGCTCACGCCGACGAGGGGAGGTGAATCAAATCTCCCCGAGATTTTGTGTAATAGAGAGAGCACAGGGTGCCCGCGAGGTGAGAGAGAAAGGAAGAGATCAACTGTGGCTAGCGCGAGGGAGAGCAGAGGCGAGGCGAAGCTGGCGCTGCGGGCGCGTGGAGGAAGAAGAAGCCGGGGAAGAGGAGAGCAGGCGGGCGGGGCCACCAGCCAGAGAATGAGGCGCAGGGCGAGGCGGGCCACCGGTCGGGGAAGAGCGACTGGCGCGTGGGGGCCGCGAGGCAGCGAGGCGCGGGTCGCGGGTCCACTGGCAGACGCGGCCGGGACAACGCGAGCGACTGCGCGGCCACGCGGCAGCGGGAGGAGGGACGCGGTCGGGGGCGCGGGCCCGCGTGGCAGAGGCGGGGCGCGCGAGCGGCCTGGGCCGTGGATGAGCGCGGGCGGCGAGGTGTCGCGCATCGGAGCCAGCCAGGTGGCGGCCCGAGAGGAGGAGGGGGTTTTCTTTTTCATTTTTATTTTTAAGAGTTTTTAGAAATGCCCAGGTAATTGAATAAACCTCAGAAAAATATGAAACCAGTTCCAAAAATTTTAGAAAAATTCACAGAAGCTTATGAGGACCTTCTGGACTTACCAAAATATTTTCAACTATGGTTGGCATTTAATTTATCTGACTTCCTTGCTATGTATAGTTGTTTGCATATATATATATATATATATATATATATATATATATATATATATATATATATATATATATACATATACATACATACATACATACATATGAATTCATTTTTATTAACATTTTTATTCTGCTTAGCAAAAATTTCTAAGGAAGGTACTTCTTGCTTATTTACACTTCTCCTTTGGTACTTCATGGATCATCTTTTCAGATTCTTTAATTGATGTGTATGTTTTATTATTTTATGTGTTCTTTCCACTTTTGAAATTCCTTTTTATTTACAAAAAGCCAATAAACTCCAAATTCAAATAGAAAAAAAATAAAATAATCCAAAAACTCCATAACTTATTATTTATATTTTTTTCAGGATGTTACAAATCTACCCCCCTTAAAAAGAATCTCGACCCCGAGATTCAGCCTAACTAGTGAATAGGTCGGGGTAATTTTGACGCAGTTTATCTTCTCTTTCCCATGTAGCTTCCTTCTTGGAATGATGACTCCATTGCACTCTACACATGCGAATGATTTGAGTCCTTGTCTTTTTCTCCACAGTATCCAATATTTTGATCGGACGCTCCTTGTAGGTTAAGTCTTTTTCAAGCTCAATGGCTTCAAGTGGAGTTTGATGTTCTGGTGCTCGTAGACATTTCTTGAGTTGGGATACGTGGAAAACATTGTGTATATCAGATAGATTTTGAGGTAACTCTAACTGATAGGCAACTTCTCCTTTCTTGGCCACAATTGGAAATGGTCCCACATAACGAGGGGTAAGTTTGCCTTTGACTTTAAACCTCTTGACTCCTCGTAGAGGTGACACCTTCAAGTAGACATATTCTCCAACCTCAAATGCCAGTGGTCTTCTTCTTTTGTCTGCATAACTCTTTTGCCTAGACTGGGCTGCCTGTAATCGATCTCTAATCAGACGAACCTTCTCTTCAGCTTGTTTAAGAATGTCGGGTCCAAATATGATGTTCTCCCCTACTTCTGACCAATGTAGTGGGGTTCGGCATTTTCTTCCATACAAAGCTTCAAAAGGTGACATCTGAAGGCTGGTCTGATAGCTATTGTTGTAGGCAAATTCAGCATAGGGCAAGCATTTATCCCATTCCTTGGAGAAGTCCAGGGCACAAGCCCTAAGCATATCTTCCAATATTTGATTCACTCTCTCTGTTTGACCATCCGTCTGAGGGTGATAAGCGGTGCTGAAATCCAGGTGAGTGCCAAGAGCTTCATGTAGGCTAGCCCAGAAATGCGAGGTAAATTGAGAACCTCGATCTGAGACTATCCTTTTTGGCACACCGTGCAAACACACAATGCGAGACATATACAGTTCTGCTAACTTGTCTCCCTTGTAAGTTGTCTTGACCGGAATGAAGTGGGCGACCTTGGTCAACCTATCAATTATAACCCATACAGAGTCATATCCTGACTTGGTCCGTGGAAATCCAGTGATGAAATACATTCCGACTTCTTCCCACTTCCATTGGGGTATCTGCAATGGCTGTAATAGTCCTGCAGGTCTTTGATGCTCTGCCTTCACTCTCTGACACACATCACAGCATGCTACATGCTCTGCAATGTCTCTTTTCATACGGGGCCACCAACAAAATTGTTTCATACCTTGATACATCTTGGTGCTCCCGGGGTGAAGGGAATATGGAGAGCTATGTGCTTCCCTCAATATCAGATTCTTAAGATCTTTGTGATGTGGGACTACGATACGTGTTCCATATCGTAGAGCACCCTCATGGTCAATTTTCATGTTGGGTGCCTTCCCTTCTTCCATTAATCTTTTCCATTTCGAAATGGCTGGATCATCTTGCTGTGCTGCCATAATCATTTCTTCTATACTTGATTGGATTTCCATGGCGCCTAGAGTGCCTGGCCCTACTATTTCCAAATTCAAAGCTTTTAATTCCTTGTAGAGCTCAGGTTGATGTTCTTGTACCATAAGATTATTGCAGTAAGCCTTACGGCTCAATGCATCTGCCACTACATTGGCCTTTCCAGGGTGGTAGTGTACACTCAAATCATAATTCTTGATTAATTC
Source organism: Dendrocalamus latiflorus (assembly GCA_017311315.1). Lineage (NCBI taxonomy): Eukaryota > Viridiplantae > Streptophyta > Magnoliopsida > Poales > Poaceae > Dendrocalamus > Dendrocalamus latiflorus. The sequence goes on along the minus strand of CM029670.1, from coordinate 11,824,344 downwards.
TAGCCATCTTCTCTGCCTTAAATTAAGGTGAGATTGTGTGAAGAAATACTTGAGGCTCTTGTGATCTGTATATACATCACAATGGTTACCAATCAAGTAATGCCGCCAAATCTTCAATGCATGTATCACCGATGCTAACTCCAGATCATGAGTGGGGTAGTTAGCTTCATGGGGGACGAAGTTGTCTGGATGCATATGACACAACCCTGCCTTCTTGCATTAGTACGCATCTAAGTCCTTGATGTGAGGCATCACAATATACCTCGAAATCTTTGCGGACATCTGGTGGAACTAACATAGGGGTGGTGGTCAATCTCTTCTTCAATTCTTGGAAACTTTCTTCACATGACTTGGTCCATTCAAACTTCTTCTCTTTCTTGAGTAATTGGGTCATTGGCCTGGCAATTCGGGAAAATCCTTCTATGAACCTTCTGTAGTACCCAGCCAAACCGAGAAAACTCCTCACTTCAGTGACAGAAGTAGGCTGCTTCCACTCCATTACTGCTGCTATTTTGGCGGGATCAACAGATATTCCTCCTGCTGACACTATGCGTCCTAAGAAACTGATATCCTTCAGCCAAAATTCACACTTGCTGAATTTGGCATATAGTTGATGTTCTTTGAGCTTCTCCAACACTAGGCGCAGATGTTCTACGTGCTCTTCTGAATTTTTGGAGTATATAAGGATGTCGTCGATGAAGACCACGACAAACTTGTCCAAATACTCCATGAATACCTTGTTCATTAGATTCATAAAATAGGCTGGGGCATTGGTTAATCCAAAAGACATGACCATAAATTCATACAGTCCATATCTAGTGGTAAAGGCTGTTTTGGGTATATCTTCTGGCCTGATCTTTAACTGATGGTAACCTGATCTCAGGTCAATTTTAGAGAATACCGTGGCTCCACCGAGCTGATCAAATAGATCATCAATCCTTGGAAGGGGGTACTTGTTTTTTATGGTCATTTCATTTAGATCACGGTAGTCCACACACATCCTGGCTGTGCCATCCTTTTTCTTTACAAACAGTATTGGAGATCCCCATGGCGATGAGCTGGGTCTGATAAATCCCTTCTCTTGTAACTCTTGGAGTTGTTTCTTCAATTCCTCCAATTCTTCCACAGTCATCCTATAGGGCCTTTTGGAGATTGGAGCGGCACCCGTTTTCAAATTGATAACAAATTCCAAGTCTCTATCTGGGGGCATGCCTGGCAGTTCTTCGGGAAATACTTCGGGATAGTCTTGCACTACTATCATTCCTTCTAGGGGTACGTCCTCACAATGATAGATTGCACGTCCCCACCGGTATGGTCTGTCCACTTTTATATTTATGGTCATTCCAGGACACTTGACCACTTTCACTGTTCTGGTGGCACACTCTAGGACACCTTGATTCTTAGCTAACCAATCCATTCCTAGTATGATGTCTAGGGTCTGGGAGTTTAATACTATAAGGTCTGCTAGGAAATCACACCTTTCCATGATAATGGTCACCCCTGGGCATACTAGGGTAGCAGTAATTGGTCCAGTTGGTGAGTTAAGCACCAATGGCTTTTTAAGGGTATAAACAGGCAATCCCAATTTATCAACATATCCCTTAGATATAAATGAATGTGAAGCTCCTGAATCAAATAATACTTGTGCTGGTATAGTCTTGACAGAAAACGTACCCATGAGAAATCCAGCGGCTTCTTGAGCTTCTTCAACTGTAATATGGTTGACTCTGCCTCGGTTTGGTGCTGAAGTGTTTTTGCTAGCTTGAGAGCTCTGCTGTCCCCTGCCTGGAGCTGAAGCTTGACTGTGGACAGGAACATTCTGCTTATGTGGGCATCTGTTGGCAAAGTGACCCTTCTCCCCACAGCTATAGCAATTAAGATTTGCTGCGGGGTTTGTACCACCAAGCTGTCCTCCTGGGCGTGATGTTTGAGACATACTCCCACCAGGTCTAAAGGCTGGAGCTGACCCACTGGATTGATTGGACCTTGAGAATGAGGGTTTGAAGAATTTCTGGATAAATCTTCCTTGTGGCCATTGAGTTGTCATCTCGCGCTTACGGCTGGCTTCAAGAATCTTCTTCTCATTTTCCAAGGCCAATGCCTTGTTTACCAGCTGATGAAAGCTAGTGAAGTCCTGGGTGATTAACTGCACTCTTAGTTCATCCTTCAATCCCTCAAAGAATCTGTCAATCTTATCTTTTTCTTCTTCTATATCCTTCTGGGCATACCGGGCCAGCTGCGTGAATTTGGTTAGATATTCATTGACAGATAGATTCCCTTGCTTGAGATTGCGGAATTCATTCTTCTTTATCCGCATTATCCCTGCTGGAATGAAGTTGTCTTTGAAAGCTTTCTTGAACTCTGTCCATGGGATAGGTTCGGTATCACCTCCGGTGGTAGCATCTTCCTGACCTCTAGCAGCTACATAATTTTGCCACCATGCTGCTGCGGCTCCTTGCAATAGGTGGGTGGCAAATATGACTTTATCCTCCTCTGCGCATTTAATTAAGCGCAGCTTCCTTTCAGTATCCCGAAGCCAGTCTTCGGCTTCAAGTGGTTCTTCTGCCGATGTGAATGTAATTGGTCTGGTCCTCTGAAAATCTCCTAAGTCAGCTCTGTGTCCGCCAGAGCTTCCTTGCTGTCCAGCATAAATGGCTTGTAGAATCTGAGTTTGTTGTGCCATTACTTGGGCCATTGTGGGATTAACTGGGGGATTTGGGAGGTCAGCATCTTGGTTCTGATTTTCTTCGGGGTTGGTGCCATGGTTTGAGTCTACCTCAGCATGATGAGGGTCAGTATGGGCTCGAGATCGTGTAACCCTTTGACTGGACATCTGCAGTTATAGCTTCATAACTTAGTACTAAGACTACCCTTGAGAAAAAGGAAGGGTATCAGCCCTTGTTGCAAAAAGAACAACAAGATAAACGACAAAAGAACATTAACACAAGGCCTTATGCCTGGCCATTCATTATTATACAAGCATTCACATAGCCAGCCTCCCAGGCTGGGCGTACAACAATACAATAGTTAAAATTTACATGACCGCGACTACAAAATAACAGAGCTGGTGCAACATCTAAGATATACACATGGCACGGGTATGACGACACTTCCACTGCTACGCCGCGTTAGCAACATTTTTTTAATAATCAACTGAAGGAGTAAAGTGGTGCAGAACTAGGAAGGGTACGAGTAGCAATAATACGCTATATTTTCGTAATTGCTTTTTGTATATTTAAAAATTACTACCCTAAGGTCCTCCTAATGACCATTCTACGGCTTTTATCCTGCAGTCGTATGCTTTGATACCAGCGCTGTCAGACCCGGATTTTTCAATCCGAATCTTACTGTGTTTCACTGCACTATTCCCTGGATCAGTAGCTAGTGCACACAGTTACATTGCTGAATCATTTCATACATCGCATAATCATCCATTATATTACATAAATTGAAATACACCACGTCGGGTGATAGAGTTTACAAAAGGGGCCGATCAGGCCAAATATCCTTATTACAAGTACGCACAACGAAAATACAGCAAAAGCAAACCCAAATCCACAGGCAAGCGACTGGAAGGTACTGTGTGCATTATATGTCACAAGCTAACTAGTAACATACGTGCACACAACGCCGGATGTCCACTTGTCCATGTCTAATCAACAAAGCCTACGTCTTAGTTTCCTTCGTCATTCTTCTCCTCCGTAGCGGGAGCTTCCTCGTAGGCGTAGTGGTCTTGCGTTCCTGTTTCTGGATTTTTGTCGCAAAAGCGAGCGTGAGCACTCCGACCCCGTGCTCCGCGAGCCAATACACAGAATGCAAGTAGATAATATGCATGGCTTATCAAAGGAAGGCTCAGGTTATTTTATTTTTGCGTAGAGTGCTTTTGAATACAATTACTAAAAAAAATTCCTGAGACCTAGCATTTTGAACAAAAGCATAATGTTCAGAATATGCAATAATAATAGCGATCCAGATTCCATCCACCGTTACATGGCATCTGCACCACATAGCAATTCTTCAGCGTTATAGCCGCTTACATTACCACTGGGACGACACCCAGGACAATTACAAACCAGGGCAGTCCATCGCCCTTCCACTTTTCCATTCCCCGTTTTTCAATATTTTAAAACAGAACTATATCTGGTTAAGTTCCCATGTCTGCCCTTGACCGTGGGCACGGCTATTCGAATAGTTTTAGACTCTGTAGAGTTTGTACACTTTCACCACAAGAGACAATCAACTCATTGCCCCACACGATTCCTTAGAAGTGTGGTTGAGCAGACCATCACAGTGACTTTTCAAAGTATCTAGACCCTTTTCTCATCTCACCCTTATGGGAAACTGCCCACTTGCGGTGGGTCCCATCTGTGCGCGGGATGTTTTCCCCAGGCCCCAGCCCCTACGCAGCCGGACTTCTACCTCTCCGCAACGTAGGACAGCGGGAAAACTTCACCCTCCACTGGTGTCCCTTCAGGCCCCCTTGCCATAGCGTAACCCCTTCAAACCCCTACCAGTGAGATGAGTCTGGGATTTCGACAAATTTACTTAGCCAAGTTGTATTTTACAGACTTGTGGTTGTACGGTTTTACACGGGGTGACATGACAAGATTCAGTCCTTAGTGGCATCTGGGCGGTCTTATCACTAGCCCACTTTGTGCATCCACTGCACCACACTGTGCATCCACTACACCACACATACACACCCTCGAACCAATCCGCCCAGATATTTAAGCAAGTTGGGAATATTGGGGTGTGTAAAATAGGTATATCAAGTATATCAGTCATTATCACCATGACTGCCCAAACCAGTTCTTACGATTAAAAGTGACAATGAAACTTGGGGCATTTCAGCGCCCCCCCTGAGTATTAATGCAACACTAAGCATAGCATATCATTAGGGACTTATTTTTGAAATATTAGTATTATACTTTTGCTAGGGCGACAAGGTTTACACATTCAATCATTCCAAAGGAGGGGTAATACTATTCAAGGTAAACATTGGCATATAACTAGAATATCAAGTTTAGCATGTATTTGCATAAAAATAACAGCATGCATTTTGTTAATTTAAAACCAAGTAATTTGCATAAATGTGGGTTCAACATGATCAAAGTATTGACTCGCCTTGGTCACAGTGGTTGGGTGCTTGATTATCTGGGGCTTCTAGTGCTGTGGCTTCGAACTCTTCCTCTTGAGCTTCGTAAGCTATTGTAATCGTGCGCGAAAATTTGGATAAAAAGAAAACATCAAATCAACAAAATATCACCAGAAATTCAAATGAACTCCAAAAATTATGATTTTAGTTCCATTTGGTAGATCTTGAATTTAGAAAAATTTAGAAATTTGTCTCACTCAATTTGGAGTTAAAATGAGAAAGTTATGATTATTTGAAATTCTCAGCTCAATTAATTCCATAAAATATTAAATTTCTGACAGTGGAACCCACATGTCATTTTCTTTTTATTTTAATTCATTTCTTGCTGTGTCGCTGACAAGTAGGTCTAGGTACTGTTCAATGGGGCCCATATGTCAGCAGGGTCCGGTGCAGAGATGCCACTGACCGGTGGGGCCCAGCGGTCAGTCGGCTGCTCAGCTGCACAGGCCGACAGGTGGGGCCTACCTGTCAGCCCGAGAGAAAAATCAAAAGAATTGCTCGACCGCACGCGCGGGGCCGGACTCGAACGCGCGACGTGGGAGCAGAGAGGGAGAAGAGATAGCGCTGGAAGCCACTCGGACGCCCGAGCGATGCTTACCCATATAGGGCAACTATACCTTTTGAGTTAGCTCGCTGAGGGGGCCGAGCAGAGGAAGAAGAAGGCGGTGGTGACGGCGGCGAGCGGTGGCCGGAGGGGTCCGGGTCGTTCGTCGAATATAACCTCCTGGTTGCGGTGGTGCTTCTGGTGAAGTCGGCGAGGGTGAGGAGGCACGGTGGCGGGCCGGCGGCGTGTAACGGCGGCGGTTCAAGGAGGTGATCGACGCCGGTGTTGCTCCGGCGATGGGAGGCCCGGGGAAGGAGGGGGTTGGCTTCACCGTGCTCCCGTGAAGCTCTGGGAGCTTAGGATCGCCCGGAGGTGGCCGGGAGCGGCGGCGGCTTGGTCGCCGGAGCTGGGGATGGAGAAGGGGGCCGACGGTGATTGGGGGTGTTCTCGGGCCAATTGCTTATAGGGGAGGGGAGAAGAGGGTAATGCGGCGTGTTTGAAGCTCACAGACACGGCTTTTATACCCGGGAGGAGGGGGCGCGTGGCGAGACGACGGTGGCCTCCGCTCTGCTCACGCCGACGAGGGGAGGTGAATCAAATCTCCCCGAGATTTTGTGTAAGAGAGAGAGCACAGGGGTGCTTTGAATTTGCCCGCGAGGTGAGAGAGAAAGAGATCCGCTGCGGCTAGCGCGAGGGAGAGTAGAGGCGAGGCGAAGCTGGCGCTGCGGGCGCGTGGAGGAAGAAGAAGCCGGGGAAGAGGAGAGCAGGCGGGCGGGGCCACCAGCCAGAGAAAGAGGCGCGGGGCGAGGCGGGCCACCGGTCGGGGAAGAGCGACTGGCGCGTGGGGGCCGCGAGGCAGCGAGGCGCGGGTCGCGGGTCCACTGGCAGACGCGGCCGGGGCAACGCGAGCGACTGCGCGGCCACGCGGCAGCGGGAGGAGGGACGCGGTCGGGGGCGCGGGCCCGCGTGGCAGAGGCAGGGCGCGCGAGCGGCCTGGGCCGTGGATGGGCGCAAGCGGCGAGGTGTCGCGCATCGGAGCCAGCCAGGTGGCGGCCCGAGAGGAGGAGGGGGTTTTCTTTTTCATTTTTATTTTTAAGAGTTTTTAGAAATGCCCAGGTAATTGAATAAACCTCAGAAAAATATGAAACCAGTTCCAAAAATTTTAGAAAAATTCACAGAAGCTTATGAGGACCTTCTGGACTTACCAAAATATTTTCAACTATGGTTGGCATTTAATTTATCTGATTTCCTTGCTATGTATAGTTGTATGCATATATATATATATATATATATATATATATATATATATATATATATATATATATATATATATATACACACACACATACATATGAATTCATTTTTATTAACATTTTTATTCTGCTTAGCAAAAATTTCTAAGGAAGGTACTTCTTGCTTATTTACACTTCTCCTTTGGTACTTCATGGATCATCTTTTCAGATTCTTTAATTGATGTGTATGTTTTATTATTTTATGTGTTCTTTCCACTTTTGAAATTCCTTTTTATTTACAAAAAGCCAATAAACTCCAAATTCAAATAGAAAAAAAATAAAATAATCCAAAAACTCCATTACTTATTATTTATATTTTTCAGGATGTTACACTAAAATTATGAGAGCTATACACTAACAATTTTTTTATATTCTGAGCTAAAGCCTATTTTACTATGGGCGTAAATCCGCCTCGGACGGAGGCAGGGACCGAACATAGCATGGGACGCACTAGATGTAGATTAGGAATCACCTAGAACTAATAATTCTGTACGGAAACTACAGGAAAGCCTTCTTCCTAGACGGAATGATGAAGACTCGTTGTTTGGATTAGGGCACGACATGATATCTCACCTTTAGGCGCGCAATAATTCTGCAGTACATGTCCTAGCAAGCCTAAATCCAGACTTAAAATAAGCAGGCTAGATGGAACATGCAAATTCTTTTGGATGGATGCATGCAGGCACTGTCTGCACACACGCGCATGACTATGGTCATCAATTCCTCATCCGACGCCATCATCATCACCTATGGCATGTGTCTACCTGCGTGATATTAAGCAATCCTGTTGATGTGTACAATGGGGACAAACCGATGGGTTGTTCACTAGCTTCAATCATGGAGCATGGAGCATGATGGTGCTGTTGCCTATGGCCGTGCTGCTGCTCCAGCCCTTGCCTATGGCCAAACATGTCTCGTGGCCTTGTTTTTTTTTGGCCGTGACACATGGTTTTCGGTTATATCTGATGATTTTATCTGTGTTTTTTGAGACGACGATTAATAATAGAGAAACCTACGTAGACGATGCATATGGTTTTGAATTTTAAAAAATATTGAGAGAATATGTTTTAAAAAAACCGCCTCGTTCAAGAAACGGTATACACTAGATGGCTGGGCTTGTGGTTGGATGGGTGGCAATTATGGCACTGTTCATATTTGCTTCTAGGAGCATGTGCATCATTAGGTGCTAAGCTAATTCTATAGGAGAGAGAAATTTCTTAGCACCGATGCTAAGGGATGTGAGATTGAGTGCTAAGTCCGGATTGCATGGCACCGAAGTAACCTTGGCAGTTGGTGTTATTTTAGAAAAAGTTGAACCTTTAGCACCTGTAGATAGTGCTAAGGGTTGGGATAAAAGTAGCTAACAATGATCTTATGGAGAGAGGTGATGTGTCCACCTTAGCGTTTATTTTAAATGTTAAGGGATGTATATGCTCTAAAAACTGCTTTTCTAAGTACCTAACTTTCAAACAACGCGTTTTTTAAGACATGGTTTATTAGTCGATTGTAATACATACTACAATGATTTCATTTATATTGACTAAAATTGTACGTGAATATCTTTTTATAATTTTTTTTATAAACTGTTACTATTTATAAGTTAAACCTATGAACGGTCCGATGGGTTCGCTTGCCCCCATGCGTGTACAATGGGTGCCTATTACAATACTATAATTGTTTGTGCATATTGGGCCTGTTCTTTTCCTCTGAAACTGGTGGTTTTTGACTTTTGCTACAGTACCTAACTTTCAAACGGAGTATTTTCTCAAGACGGGGTCTACAAGTTAAACGATGTACACGTTAAAATCCCAACATCTGTACCATCCAAGATCGCAAGTAAGTATCTCTCTCCGTAATATATACCGTAAACAACCAAAATTTATAAATTTCAGCTAAAAGTTATAAGCCATAGTCATTACCAAGCAGGCCCACTAGCTGATAGTGCTATATACATTGCTAAGAGGTTCCTTTCGTGGCAAAAGCGACTCTTCTTTTCAAGTGCGAAGTAGGGGTCATATACCGCCCAGCGTTTCATCTCACTGAAAAAGACCATGCACCTGATTTTACTAAAGAAAATGAAAGGGTGATCTTCGTTCAAACAATGTTCCAAAAGGACTAGTTAAGGTTAAACAGGACTTCTGCCCAATTAATGTGCCGATACAGAAATATATACTGGTACCAACTAGTGCAGAAATACACTGGTACCAACTAGTACATGCCTAGCTAGTACCCATTACTAGTGTCAGATAGGAATTAAGCAAGGCGTCTGATCAGAAAAGACAAAGCAATCGAGAACTCGCACAAATCATATGTAATTGACTCTCAATTACTAATATATATATATATATATATATATATATGGTGATTATTTGGGCTTTTTTTTTGGTGGCTTATGACTGAAAGCATTGTAGCTGGTTGAAAAAATACTGTAACTGACATAGGCTTATTTAGCATAATTAAATTTAAAAAAATTAAAAAATATGTTAGCGCATACGTATAATACAAACAAATACGGGAAAAAAGAACCGGCAAAAAAACTCAACAAAAAACCAAAAGTTCAGAAAAAGACGAAATTTATGAATAGTGAAAAATAAGCTGGAAGCTAAAAGCTGAAGCCAAAACGATCACAGTATACACACCATAACTAACGTTTGTATGGACACTATCACTTGTATGGACTTCAGCCGTGACTAATATTATCAAAACCAACACTTAAAACCTAATTGCACAAGGATTTGTTTAACTGCAGCCACCAAGCTGATTATACCGCCAACTCTACCCTGGTTATACCGTTACACTCCGGTCGTGCCACGATTTCAATGCCGATACTACCGCACTAGGTCTTAACCCAAAAACTCCAAAAAGACCTTAGAAAAATAGCTACCGATAACCACAGGCTAGTACTACCACTTCGGTTAGTCATACCGCATTTACAACACCGGTACGACTACCAGCTTCAGAAAGCAGTAACTCAAAATGCAAATTCTCAAAATCAAACTCAAACAGCAAAAATAAGGTATAAGTAATATCAAATACTTATCACTATCATGGGGCTGCCACCGTATGGTTTTACAATCTCCTCTGTGATGAGTAATTTGATAAACACCTAAAATTAACAATTTGAGTTTGAATTTTAGACTTTTAAATCAAATAAGTTACAAAAGCCACATGTGGTCTATTTTCAAGAGAAAGAAAGAATATAACCATAGTGGCAAGATGTGGTCTAAGAAAAAACAAGTTTTCAACAAAAACTCCAATCCACACCTAAAACTCCTAAAAAAAGCAAAATCTTACTTATGGTATAAATAAAAAGAACAATTATTCATCGTGTCCATTGTCATACCAAGATGAAGCCTAAAATAGAAAATAAGAACAAATACAAGACCACTTAAAAGGAAAAGATTATAAAAGATCCAAAATACATTTTTCTCACATAAAAGCTCAATTTGCTCTAATACAACCTCACAAAGCTCATTCACCCCCTTTTCACCTTTTTAAGCATTCTACCTTTTAAGTTCATTTTCATCAATTTCACTCTATTTAGACTAATAGCAAATTTGCCTTAATCATTCTTTCTCTTTTGGCAAAATAGTCATCAAGGGTCAAGAAAGCAATGCAAACTCACAAATACTCACTCTCCCCCTAAAATGATGCATAAAAATACTTGTAAACAACAAGGGAGCAAGAAAGAGTATATATATGCATAAATAAAAATGTACAACCTAAAAAAGAGTTTTAAAAATTATCCAGTGTAGGTTTAAAGATAAAATATATCACTTGAAACCATAAAGTATATACAAATTTATCTAGATCATGAAAAGACATACATAACCAATTTAGGCAAGATAGCACAGTTTAGAGCATTCAATTTGATTTTAAGTTAAGCAAGGTTTCAAAATTGACAAGTTTAACTAAAGATATCCATGTATGAACTAGGCCATGTCAAGAAAGCTAAATGAACTAAGAAGCTTAAATTGAATCAATTAAAGTTTAGAAGATCAAGTTTAGCCAATTGTGCATTTGTGCTCAAATACTAGGTAAAAAACATTCTTGATATTTTAGAAATTATTTAAATCTTATCTTAGCAAAACAAGTTCTGAACTATGAGTCATCCATAATTGTCTTCTAAGTTTTAGTCATTTTTCACATTTTTTTTATTTTCTTAGCCATATGCTGGATCCAAGCCTTACTATGACCTACGTACACGGACTGCTATTGGCAGGGAGTTGTTGACTGGAGTCAGACCCTATCTCCCACTACAAGATATACAGTTTTTTTCGACAGGTAAACACAAATGGCCAACGGTTCTCAAAAACTTTTAGTGATTACTAAATGTTCAATAAGTTTTCCATTTTATCGAGAGTTGTACCAACATATGCTGTGAGTCGTGGGCTCGCGGCCACAAAAGTAGTTTTAGGGGGGTAATTCAAACTTCAACCGACTTTTGAGGGGTATTTGTAATTATTTCTTGTTTTTATTATTGTACTTTGCACAAACACGAGGTTACCAACTTTTATGACGTATTGTATACCGCATTTGAAAAGTAACAAAAATGTTACGTGTTTTGATTGAAATTTGGAATAAAGGGCCCTTTGGCTTCTATCTCGCCCTAGGCCCCGGAAAGGTCAAGACCGGCCTTGGCCGCGCATCATTTGATCCGGGGTTCCACGGTGGCGTCACACCTGTCACGCCGGCGTGCCACCGTGAGGGGTCGGTCACCCGCGGCGACGGCCACGGCCACGGCAATTATTGAGGGCACGCAGAGCAAGCTTAGCGCAGGCGATCAGACGGACAGGAGCGGTCGGGACAGCACGGCCCCCCATCCTATCGCTAGGAGCCGTAGGGAGCTCAGGTGACGCACGAGGCCCTACGAGAGCACGGCCTGCACCCTGCCTGCGCCCCTGCGGCGGGCCCCCCCACCTCAGGCCCCGTCTCGCCCGTTGATCCCCTCATCGTGCGGCCACGATCGGCGAGGTACGGACGAGGCCGACGTGCTTGGAGCCCACAGTGGTGTGTTCCACTGTGCGTGTGTGCAGTTCACACAATTACACATGCACCGTCGCGTCGCAGCTGCCTTTTATTGGCGAAATCTTTTTGACTTGCACGGACAGATGGATGAGAACACTGGCGGACCGAGGATCAAAATTTTAGAGGTTAATAGGATTTACTGACCGATTTGTTAAATACCGAGTTGTCGGTTTACGATAGATTTATAGACACGAGAGGGAGAGAGGCTCTATGCCAAGAGCCAAGATGTCGTTGTGACTTGTAATCACTATTACAAATATAATTTTCTTCATCATACAAAGACTTTTTAACCCTGACAAAGTCATTTATATAACTAGCGTGAAGCTGTAGGGGATGAGAGAGGTACACATAGCCGATCAGTGGTGGGGGACTGGCGCTCCACTTGACCCACCGCTGGGTCCGCCTCTGGATGAGAAACCGAACGAGCAGCCGAGCCGAGCCGAGCCGAGCTGTGGTTTCGGTGCGGTGGGAAAGCGGGGAAGATAATGCGTCCGACGAGTGGTAAAAGATGCGGATGCACATGTCTCGGTTCTAGAAACAGGGTAACGGTCAAGCGAAATCCGACAGCGACGGGCGTGATCTCGGGCGATCCGGCCGGCAAACGCGAGGCTGTGGAGGCGCTTCCCTCCCGCGGCCCGCCTGATGGGGACTGGACATTCGTGCGTTTTCGCCCTGAAAAAATCGGGAGGCGTGGTGCAAAAGGGTTAGAAAACCTCGCGAGCTGCCCAATGATGCTCGAGCAAGGTGCAAAGCTTTCGTCCTCGCCAACTTGCCAGTCGTCGCGTTGCTATCTCTTCCTTTGAGCGGTCGGTAAACTGGGCTCAGGTGTGGAGGGGAAGCAAGCGCGGTGTTGCTGTGCTGAGGTAGGGCGCCTCCGAGTGACCGTCGGTACGCCGGGTGAGCTAGTAGGGGCGCTGCAAGGGCCTATCATCCATTCGTCATAGGTGCCGGAAGTCGATACCACTAGTGTAGGAATGACAACATGTGCTTCGACAGGGGACACGGCACGAGGGTCAATAATTTTTACTCTATGTTCCTAACCATTTTTTTAACACGCAAAAATACCCCGTAACTTCTTCCGCGCCGCTTCGAAAGAAAAAACCGCTTCTCTTCTACAAGTCAATCATCCCCATGGCGTAGCTTAGCTCTTTCTTGAACCGATATGTCCGGCGTCTGTCCGTCTACGACGCGGCCATGTGAACGAACGGGCAGCCCCGCCCTAATCAGCACGCTGAGCCCTGATTGGCCGGATGGACCACGTCGAGCTTGGAATCCCAATCATGCGTGGCCAGGCCCACCTGTCGGGTCAGGCCAACAGCGCGCCGGACGCAATCATTAGTACGGCCGCTGCCCGTCCGACCTACTTATGTCGAACCGAGCAGGGCCCGCAGATATTTTTGTGATTGGCGTGGTGCCGTGCGGCTCAATAGCTCCCCCAGGCTCCGTTGGCTAGGCTTGGCTTGGACTCGGCTCTAGTTTGGCCAATGAACAGGCTCACACCAATGTTGCGTGGCGCCGTGTGGCTCGGCGGCTCCCCCGAGCTCCGTGGGCCGGGTTTGGCTTGGACTCGACTCCTGCTCGGCCAACGAACGAGCTCACACCAATGTTGTGGGCTCTATGCTTTGTATTTTTGGCTCTGTTTTTTTACGCCGCGGTTGATGGTTTTTGCGTGTATTTTTTTGAGATGATAACGGACAACAAAGATATTGACATAGACGAACGTATGCACTGGCTTGCTCGAAAAACTGTTTAAAAAAGCAGATCCTAAAAACCGCTTGAATAAACCAGTATATTTATTTTGACCTCTGGAGAAGTTGAAGTCGGAACCACCCCAAAATCCCAAAAAAAGCATGGCCTTTAACCACAGAAATAGGTGATCGTATACTGCACTATGCACGTACGTTACCGATTTTTTCTTGTATGGCACATGTACTGTGCACGGAGACGTAAATACATGCACTGTGCCCGATCTCTACCTCGTGAACCGGCACATGCGGTGGTGGGCCTGACGAGTCCTGCATCTTGCAAGGCGTAGCGGCATACCACATACTAGCACACGAGTTCCCGCGCGACGCGCCGGCTCGTCAACGTACCTGGTCTGGTCGGAGAGGGTAAAAGGTCAAAAAAAAAAAAAACAAAGCAGTAGATCGCTGCACGCAGAGCTCGACTCCCCGGGGCTGTTGCTGTAGTGTCGACAGTGTAGGGTGGTGCTCAGTTGATTTAATTTTGGTAAATTATGGCTGAATTTTTACTGTAGCTGATTGAAATTACACTGTAACTGACGGTGAATTATTTAGCATAATTAAATTTTAAAAAATTAAAAAAATAAAAAACAGATTAGCCTACCACGTATAATGCAAACAAATATGAAAAAAAGTACAGGTAAAAAAGCTTAAAATAAACTGAAAAGTTAGAAATTTTTTTAAAAAAATAATAAAAAATAAATTAAAAGTCAGAAATCTAAACCCAAATAAATAGAACTTAAGTGGTGGCAGTAGCGCTGGCACGAGCGCTGTTTCGTCAACTTGATGAACTCGATGGATTGTGCAAGGGTCAATGTTACATCCGAGCAGCGCAGGTGGGTGCGGGGCTTTCGTCCTGGCAGAGCCTCCTCGCGCGTGAGAACTGATGATTGATTGCTGTTTCGGCATCATGACATGACATGGATGAGCGGTCCGAATCGATCGTAATCGGCGTAAGCAGTATATTTCAAATGTATACGGCGCTGATCAATATGGCTTTAGCTTCTGACTTCAGCTTATTTTTGCACTATTTATAAGGCCCTGTTTGGAATGCGGGAATTTTTCCCGATTCCTGCGGGAATTGAACTGTTTCCTGCAAAATTTCTGCAAAATTCCTGTGAAATTCCTCTGTTCCAAACAGGCCCTAAATTTCGTCTTTTTTCTGAACTTTTGGCTTTTTTTTGAGTTTTTTTACCGGTTCTTTTTTTCCTCGTATTTGTTTACATTATACGTGATGGGCTAATATGTTTTTTCTATTTTTAAATTTTTTTAAATTTAATTATGGTAAATAAGCCTCTGTCAGCTACAGTGCTTTTTTCAGCCAGCTACAGTGTTTTCAGCCATAAGCCATGAGACTTTCAGCCGAACCGATCACCACCTAAGTAACGCGGAAACTTTTTCTATTTCCAGCGAAAATCGAACTATTGTTAGTGAAATTCCTGCGTTCTAGTTAGGCTGTTGAGGATATGCATACGTAGTAGTGTAATCGATTAGCTACGGACTAACGAAGGCTACGAGAAAATTTTTTTGTCTGAAACGGTATAAGGGGAACCTGTCTGTGTCTGCGGATGACTGGGTGGCAGTGTGATCTGCGACGAGTTTAATAAGATGTTGGCAATAATGCCAAGCTCAGCATGCGACCAAGACAGCATGGGCGAGCGCACGGCGACGCGCGCGACAAATGGTAGTAGCAGGCAGGCCGGGCTCGTGGCCTCGGAGCGAAAGCTACAGTTGCCCTCGCCGCTTGCCGCGGCCGTATGGGCGGCATGCGACTGGGACGGTGGCAGGCAGGAAGGGCGAGACGTCGTCCTCTCCTCCCGTCTCGTGTGGTCAATCATGGCACATGCTCCGAGCAATCATCTCTCTCTCTCTCTCTCTCTCATCTGTGTCTCGCTGTAGACCTCATCCTGCTCCTCCTGCCGCTGTCGTCTGTTACTGCTGCACATATGCCTCCACCGATCGATCGATCGATCGATCAAAGCTGCGTGCATGCATACGCATGGTCAGTGCCTCGGCTCAGTGGCCTGCGTGCAGCGGCACTGCTGGCATATGGCCTCGCCTGTGCTGTGCGTGCAGCGAGTAGGAAAGGACCTCTCGCTTTCGCTCGTCAGAGCCCACATCATTTGTCGTGAATCTATTCTGCCCATTCCATCCATCTGCTGCTGCAAGAGAGATGTAAGGAACGGCGTAGCCATACGCTGCTCGCTTGAGCATGGCACGTCTGGTTTCTACGTATCTGTTGACGTGATCTGCCTGCGAAAAATGTAGTGTGGAAACAGAAGAAAGGTTTGTGGCCCAAGTGAAGGCTACTTTCGTTGCAGCCGAATGGCCCAGTTAAGGTGAATACGTTAATGGGCCATGTATATGGCTATGGCCCTTCAATGGCGTCTAGCCTTTGCGCGGGAATTATTCTGCATCTACCTATTGGACTTACTTGTACACACTTACAGGTCTCCTTGTCCGTTTTGATTCGATAGAACTAGCCGAATTCTTCGTGCAATTGCTTGAGTAGATACTCAACAAGGATATAACAATCCTCAAATTATTATTTATGATATTATCACGTCATTACACTTCTTAGGTGTACCCCTTACGAGTAAGGGGGAACTTAGCCAATTAGTCGTAAGCTGTTCTACGAGTATGACATGGTCGTAAGCTATTCTACGAGCATAGCATGGTTGTAAGCCATTCTATGAGCATGATGTGGTTGTAAGCTATTCTACGAGTATGTTATGGTCGTAAGTTATTTTACGACCACTATATGTTCGTAAGCTCCTCCGCGACTAGTTTAATTTCGACTGGTTTGTCTACGACAACTTGTCATATTGTGGGCTTGTTTGATAAGATAGTTAGTATGTGTGATTATTATCTAAAATAACTGCGCATAACTTCTCTCTGACAGTAACTGCTGCACGATGAGGTGCCACGTCTCTCTGATAATAACTCTCGTTGGGCGGTTATCATCCGAAACATTAAAACACCTCTGGGCATGTGCCATTTTACAAGCTATATAAAGGTTGATATCAGGGAGAGGAGGAGGACTGAAGATGAGACAGACCCGAGGGAGAATATTGATTGGAAAGTAGACCACAAAACAGTCTATGAATAAATCATACCAAGTTAATACTAGAAGTGCAAAGTAAAAGACCGTGCGGTGGCTGTGGTAGCATGTGAGGCAGTGATTGTTTACCACGTGTGTTTACTGTGCACTTTTATCGGGCAACATTCACAAGCAGATGGAACTTTTGGCATTGATACTGTCCACACTGAAAATCTTCGTAATATGACTTAACCAAATTCAGTTCTGACGGTAAGCAAATTCAGGTTGCCCGCAGCTTTGCATCCTGATGGATACCTTTTCCTAGCCAGTTTATAGCTTGACCTGAAAATTATGTCTACCATGCATGATCAGGAAAGGAACTTATTCATCTTGTATGGTTGAAATTCGCTTTACCGCTAACCTCCAAAGTTTCAATTAAATATGGATATTTGTTGAAAATCAGTGACTGTAGATCACGAACGATTAGTGTGTCAGAACCCCCCAAATATTGTTGGAATTAATCTTGATGCTTGTCAGTGCCGCGGGTCGTGGTCGGAGTGGCCGTGGTTGAAGTGACCGTGATCGGAGAGACCGTGGTTAGAGCGACCGTGGTCGGAGTGGCTGTGGACATAGCAGTCATGGTCGTAGTCATAGCAACCGTGGTCGTGATCGTAACAATCGTGGTGTGATTGTAACAGTCATGGTCGTAGTCGTAGCAATCACGACCGTGGTCGTAGTCGTAGCAGTCATGTCCATGTTCATAGTACCATGGTCGACAGTGCGCATGGTCATAGCTATAGTGGTTGTAACTACAGTGACGGTCGGTGCTCAGATGACCTCTGTGGTCGGAGACGCGGTCGAAGACAAGCTGTGGTCAGAGAGGTTGTCGAAGACAAGCTGTGGTCGGAGACGCGGTCGAAGATAAGCCGTGGTCAAAGCATCGGTCACTGTAGTAGACGTGTGCGGCCGAAGGCAAGAGCGGCCGGTCACTGCAGCAAACGAGTGCTGTCAAAGGCGCGTGCGGCCGATCACTGTAGCAATCGTCAGGCGGCCAGTCATTGTACCAGTTGTCACCACGAGTGGTCGTGGGATGACGCAGGGCTTTAGTCAGTTGGTGAACTACTCGGTATGGGTCGGTAGTCGTTGTTAGAGTCAGTTTGTGCATGGTTGTTACGACCAGTGTGGTTGTAGACAACTAGCTTGTGTGTGGTCGATTACGACCAGTGTGGTCGTAGACGACCAATCTGTGTGTAGTCATAGATGACCAGTCTGTGTGTGGTTGGCTATGACTAGTCCGTGCGTGGTGTGTGTGGTCGGCTGCGACCAGTCTATGCATAGTCATTGTGACCAGTGTGGTCGTAGATGACTAGGTTGTGTGTGGTCGGTTACGACCAACTTTTGTAATAATCAGTGGCCACTATAGCATACGGCGGTCACTATAGCAGTCATCAGCGCTCTGATCGGTGTGGGTAGCAATTGCAGTTGGAAGGCATTGTAGCAGTCGTCAGCGCTCAGAGCAGAGCTTGAGCAAACGGCAGAGCATGGGCGAGTGGCGGAGCAGTTGAGAACTAGTGAGTGCCTTGCTGGGAGGCCTGGTTGTCTATATATACCATGTAATCTGTACGAGTAGAGCAAGTCGAGTAAGAGAAAGAGAAGAAAGAGGAAAAGCGACGCAAGTTGAGTTTGCGTCGGAAAAATTTCTCTTCGTGTCTCTGTTTGTTCGACTTTCCCATGTAGTGTGTGTCCACGGGTAACATGTGTGTTTGATCCTGGTGGTGTGTTCCCAACACTTATGAGCTGAGCAGTCGTAAACGGGTTATGACTACTGAGATCAGGGTTTTCGAGTGGTCGAAATTCCTACATCTGGTATCAGAGCTTGGTGATTCTCCATGTGTCAGAGACGCTGAGCTTGGTGATTCTTTGTGTGTCGGAGAAGAAGCCGAGGGAAGAGTTCCGTGTGTCAGAGACACAGAGTCCTCAGTGATTTCCATTAGTCGGAGTTGATGCCGCGGCGAAAGGATTCTGCCGCCAGCCGTGCATTGGTCGGATGTGAGGGGCTGAGGTGAGAGGTGGCTACCGCAACCGACAGTGTGTCGGTCGGATGCTGACATGTGTTCGAGTCAGCGTGGTGGCACATGCAGCAGCGTGCATCGGGAGGAGGTGCACAGGGCAATGACGATAAGCCGGTTGTAGCACCAAACACCCAGGAACACGACGATGGGGCTCTGGGCGGCCATGGTGAGACCGATTGTGTACCGATGTCACACGCAGCGTGTGTAGTATCTATGCCAGCAGCGAAGGGCAACAAACGACGTCAGTGTGGTCAAACCATGAGGAGATTCGACATGAAGTCGATGGCGGTGGCAGAGGTCATCATCGCCTAAGGAGTCGGTTTGATGCCGATGGTGTCTGTGCACGTAGGAGGTATGTTACATACATGCACATTTGTGTGTCATGGTCGTGCATGTAGGTGAGTCAGTGCACGATGCATGTGAGTGTGCATGAGTTTTTGTAATTGTGTGTCCAGAGTACTCGCGCGTGTTCTTGTATTAGTTGTGTCCACAGGAAAGCGTGAGTACTTAGGAGTGTGTAAGCTCTGATGAGAGTCTCAGTAGTCGTCAAGTTGTGTCACCGGCGAAAGACAATTGGAGATGAGGTAGTGATTGAAGTCGTCAGCACAGTGTCATCGGCGGTGAACGTGTGAAAGACGCCATCATGTTGTGTCACTAGCAGCAAAGTCAACAAAAAGAAGGCAAGACTCCTTGGAGACGCATCAGGAGATCGAATTTTGACTTGTGAACCAAAGCATCAAGATTAAGGAGTGACCGTGGTCGTAGCAGTCATGGTCGCAGTTGTAGTGGCCATGGCCGTGATCGTAGCGGTCATGGTCATAGTTGTAGCAATCACTGTCGTGGTCGTAATCGTAGCGGTCATGGTCATGGTCATAGCAATCACTATCATGGTCGTAGTCGTAGCAGTCACGATTGTGGTCATAGCACCATGGTCGACAGTGCGCGTGGTCGTAGCTACAATGATGGTCGGTGCTCGGACGACCTGTGTGGTCGGAGACACGGTTAAAGACAAGCTGTGGTCAGATATGCAGTCGAAGACAAGCTGTGGTCGGAGACGCGGTCAAAGACAAGCCGTGGTCAAAGCACCGGTCACTGTAGCAGACGTGTATGGCCGAAGGCGAGAGCGACCGTTGATCGTGCAAAAATAGCACACCCGCAAGTGCACGGGTTGCCACTGAAATAGCGGCAAGTGTCGTGTTCTCCACAGGGACTAGACTAAGGCTACCGATGCTCAGCTAAAGCTAGGTCAAACAAAACGGGAGAGAAAACTAAACTACCGAACGAACTCTAACTTGCACAAACGAAACTAAGAACGAACTAAACAATCGAAAGACGACGGGACGAACAACCGTACGAATGGACGTCGTACGACCGAACGAACAAAACGACGACTAACTACACAAATGACGCACAAACGACGAAACGAACGACACGACAACTGAACGAACGAACACGACTACCGATCGACGATCTAACTAACTACCGACCGCAAGACAGAAAGAGGAAGTCGAGAAGCACTGGGGGAGTCTAGAAGCACGGAGGGAGAAAACAGTCGATGGCTAACTAGACGATGTCGACAGGACAACACAAAACTACAACGAACACACGCACGACTTAACTATCGAACGACCGCTGAAAGAAGCAAAGAGGGAGATCGAGAAGCACAAGGGAGGATCTAGAAGCACTAGGTGGGTCGAGACAGCAAGGAAAGGGAGACGGTCGCCAAAATACTAAATTGCGCTAGACAACACTCAAACATAGATAGATACCGACAACTGCATAAACAGGGCAAACCCTACACAGGAACTGATCACAGACACGCAGACACTAACCTAACATCACATTAACAAAGCTAAACAAAATAACATGAGCTGAACCAATATACAATGACAGAATATTCACTGATCTCAAATAACATCTCAGTGAGCACAAGCATTCATCAGTGCATAATTCACCATCACACAGAGATATCAACCAAATTCACAATACCAGATTAACGTTCACAATTCACAAAATCTGTAATGAACAGGGTAATTAACATCAACAGTAATGAGAATAGAAGATTTTGGGAAGGATTCAACCTAATGGGGTAGAAGTGGCAGAGGAGAGATTGGCGGCGGCGCCGTAGAGGAAGCAGTGGTCGTCGATGCCGTCCAGCTCGGTGAAGGGGAAGCAGGGCGGTCGATGGACGTCGGTGTCGGTGGAGAGGCGATGCCGATGCTGGAGCAGAGCGGTGGCGCCGAGGTGAGAGGTGTGGATGGCGGCGGCGTGTCACAGAGAGGAGAGCGGCCGGTCAGTGGAGAAGATTTGAGGCGAAGCGGAGAGCAAGGGAGCAGGGAGATGGCGGCGCTTGGTGGCGCGCTTGGTTGAGGAGAGGATGCGGAGAAGGTGGAGAAGGGGAGAAACGGCGGTGGAGAAGGGAGTTGGCGGCGCGGGTGAAGGAGAGCAGGGGGGCTGCGCGGATGGAGAAGAACGAGGTGGCGTTGCGGGTGGAGAAGGAGGCGCGGAGCGGCGCTTGGTGGGAGAGCAAGCGGGCTGTAGAGGAAGACGGGCGGCCGAAGGAAAAGGGAGGCGACCGGCGAGGTAAGGCCCGGCCCTCGCCGGCGCCGACGGTGGAGAAGAAGGGGGTAGGGGGAGAAGCAAGGGGATCTAGAGGAGTAGAACCGGGCTCACTTTTGGATTTGGGTGGCGGCTAGGGTTTTGTGGGATTGGGGGTTTTCGGTGATTTGCGATTTAGCCCTCCAGAGTTTCAGAAATGACAGTCAAGTCCTTCCCCAATGAGATTCCTTCTGTTTTGGCCCTCAGAAGCTCCGATTTCATCGCCATTTGATCCTACGCATCCGTGACGACGCGTATATCTGTACGGAGCAGTCCCGAAATGCCAAATTCATCGTTTATGCGCCTCAATCGCGCTGGTTTGCGGAAAAAAGCACAAAAAATGTAAAATGATCCAAATTGAGCAATTAAATATAGAAAAACGTGTAAATGATGATAATTGGTCCCGAAATGCGAAAAATAATGGGGTAAAATGACGGATAAATATGTGTAAAAATGACGCATGTCAACCGTCACTGCAACAGATAAGTGCGGTCGAAGGCGTGTGCGGCCGGTCACTGTAGCAATCATCAGGTGGCTGAGCGGTGTGGGCAGGCGGTCACTCACTGTAGCAGTCATCACCACGAGTGGTCGTGGGATGATGCGGGGCTTCAGCCAGTTGTTGAACTGCTCGGTATGGGTTGGTAGTCGTTGTCAGAGTCAGTCTGTGCGTGGTCGTTACGACCAGTGTGGTCCTAGATGACTAACTTGTGTGTGGTCAGTTACGACCAGTGTGGTCGTAGACAACCAGTCTGTATGTGGTCGGCTACGACCAGTCTATACGTGGTGTGTGTGGTTCGTTATGACTAGTATGGTCGTAGACGATTAGTCTGTGTATGATTGGCTACGACCAGTCTATGCGTTGTCGTAGACGACCAGGTTGTATGTGGTCGGTTACGACCAACTTTTGTAATAGTCAGTGGCCACTGTAGCATACGGCGGTCACTGTAACAGTCATCAGCGCTCTGCTTGATGTGGGCATCAGTTGCAGTTGAAAAGCACTGTAGTAGTTGTTAGCGCTCAAAGCAGAGCATGGGCAGACAGCGGAGCATGGACGAGCGGCGGAGCAATTGAGAACTGGTGAGTGCCCTACTGGGATGCCCGGTTGTCTATATATACCATGTAATCTGTAAGAGCAGAGCAAGTTGAATAAGAGAAAGAGAAGAAAGAGGAAAATCGACGCAAGTTGAGTTCGCATCGAGAAAATTTTCTCTTTGTATCTCTATTTGTTCGACTTCCCCGTGTAGTGTATGTCTACGGGTAACTTGTGTGTGTGATCCTGATGAAATGTTCCTAACACTTGGTATCATAAGCTGAGCAGTTATAAATGGGTTACGACTACTGAGATCGGGGTTTTCGAGTAGTCAAAATCCCTACAAATATTGGGACCTGGGATCCTTCTATTATTGGGAAGTAAGATCCCCTTGAACGAACCAAAAAATTGGGACTTGTCCCAGCTCTCCTAAGTCCCAATTAGTAAGAACTAAGTGACGTGTCCAAAAGTTGAAAAGAGATGACGATCCTCCCATGGTTCGGACCTGGAGCTCGGTGGTGACGGGGTACTCGTCCATGTCGACGTAGTTCTTGTTGATGGATCCCATGATGAGCTTGTCGCACTCGGGCTCCATCCACGTGGTGACGAATGACACCAGGTTCAGCCGCGGGTTGCCGTCTAGCATCAGCTCGTCGTTGATGATCTGGTACGCTGCCTCGCTCGGGATCGACCGCTCCGGCATGCGGAACCTGCAGCCAAAAAACACCCACCGAATCAGCAACACTCGCCCGATCGGGCGGACGAATCGCAGTCTGGAAGGTGGAGCCGCGGCCGGTCGATCGTCACCGCGGCAGGTCCTCGCAGACGTAGCACGACGCGAAGGTGCAGTGCACGGGGTCGTCCCAGCTGGAGCTCGCGTGCGAGAGCACCATGGCCGCCGCCGCTCCTCGGTGCTCAGTCCTCACACACTACTGCTGCTCCACTGCACGGGACGGGAAGAAAAGGGCAAAAGGCCTGGTTCCCGTGGGCAGAAAACCACATCTTCTCGCTGTCGCGGTTTCCGGACAGCGACGGCCGCGCTGAGGGAATCCAATTGATCCAGCGGAAAGCAGAGGACTGCGTGTGTGTGTCCTAGGTTTGGGCCCCGGCGCGCGACGGGTACGTGGATTTGGCGAGGAACGGGTGCCGGCTTCGGATTCCGCGCGGCTTTGGATTTGGCGAGGAACAGCGCGGCCGTCTGTTTAGCGTGGCGTTCCGAGTAGTTCTCCACAAAATCGCGACGCTTGTTCAGGAAGGTTAAGGATCAAGCTTTTGGGCTGTTTTTTCATCGGTTAATGGTTTTTGGTCGTGGTTTATATTTTTAGACTGTTTGTGAGAAAATATATATTGTAACAGAAATTTATGTGTGATTTTAGACATCTAAACTTCTAAACTAATAAACCACCAGTTCAAATTATTCTACGTCCACCCAACAATTACCTGCTCCACAGTCATGACCTTAACTACGTCCACACCACAATATGCACCCAGAAATACACCATCATAAAAACGTGCGCACCAGATTAACTCTCCTCCATTCTCTCTCCTTACTCAACCATATCCGACGATCATCCTTCAATGGATCTGCAGTACTCCTCCGCGTCCCGCTCTCCTCTGCAGTCCTCCTCCGCGGCTCCGCCCATCACGCCCTTGCGTTCCCCCTCCCTCCTCCCGAACCGCCCTCCCCACCCTTCTCCTGAACCCGTGCGCTCCTCCCTGGATTTCGTCGCCGCCTGCCTCCCCCCACCGCCGCCTCCTCCGCCGCCCCCACCCCCGTCGCCTCCTCCTCCCCCACCCCTCCTCCGTCTCCCCCGCTCCTCCTCCTCCCCCGCTCATCCGCCGCCGCCTCCTCCCCCGTCTCCCCCTCCGCCCTCGGTTCTCCGCGCCGCCTCCTCCCCTCCATCGTCCGCCCTCGGTTCTCCGCGCCGCCTCCTCCCCTCCATCCTCCGCCCTCGCCTCCTCCCCTCCCTCATCCGCCGCTCCGCCCTCGCCTCCTCCCCTCGCCGCTCCGACTCCCAAGACCAAATCCCCAAATCGCCTCTAAAACCCTAGCCACCCGCCATGGCCGGCTCCCCCACCGCATCCGCCTCTGAGGCCGAGGCCACCGACGGGCCGGTGCTCAGCGTCGTGTCGATGCGCCTGCGTGCGCTGCGGAAGAAGTACAACCGCATCCTGCAGATGGAGGAGTTGTTCGCTGCCGGCAAGACGCTCAACCGCGAGCAAGAGGAGGTGCTCCGCTCCAAGCCCGTCGTCTCCGTGCTCATCGACGAGCTCGAGCGCCTCCGCGCGCCCCTCTCCTCCGCCCTCGCCGAGGAGCTCTCCTCCCGCCCCGCCACCCCTGCCCGCGACGCCTCCTCCTCGTCCTCGGACTCTGATTCGTCCATCCAGGACCTCCTCGCGCTCGTCTACTTCGGCTCCCTCTTCGATGTCAAGCCGTAGAGCGAGTTCGTCGCCACGATGGTCGCGCGCACGCACGAGCGGAGCTGCTGCATCACCTACGACTACGTCACGGATGACGCGGCGGACCTGCTCGTGGAGACCGACCTCGACGCGGTGTCTGCTCTGGCGTCCCTCGCTGCGGCCCGCCCTGCTGCCGCAGCGGGCGTCTCCCACCGCGACGCTCTCCAGGCCTGTGCCCACCACGCCCTCCTCTGGCTCCGCCGCGCAGATGAGCCCATCCACCCTGATTCCGGCATTACATGTGAGGATGGATACAGGGTTTCTACTGTGGTCTGATTTGAGGTGATAGGTGATTGACGTGTGTTATCTGTGTGGCTTTTGGCTGTAGATTCTGGGGTAAGGGCTAAGCTGGACAGGATCATGGCATCAGACTACTACACAGCGCAGCCAGAGATGAGGGCGACAGTGGATGTGGCAGCTGCGGTGGGGAAATATGGAGCTGGAGATGTGCAGGCTCAGGAGAGCATGGTTGTGTCGCCAGAGGCATCGGCACCGGAGGAGAGCCTACCTGCTGAAGGACAAAAGGTGAAATGATTTTTGTTCTTTTGTTGTCATTTAACTTTTGCTTGGCGTGGACAAATGATTGTTGTCCTGTTCATCACAACGATGTGCTGTAGTATAATACTGCTATTATTGTTGCTGCTTGTATTATTATATCTTTCTGGTCTGATTGTGCTGCTTTAGTATTAATGATCAATTGTGGAGAATAGCTTCATTTGGATTAAATATTACAAGGTAGCTCTGTTTGGGGCTTAGATTAAATATTGACAGGCACTGGAATAATGCTGCATAAAGGAGTCGTTTTCAGTGTACAGTGCACACTGTGGTTCCACTTAGGCGATTCCACTATCAAGCCAGACAAGTGTGATATCAGAATTATAGTAATAGGATATTTGAGTCTCCTAATTTCTATTGATCGAAGACCCAAACTGACGGAGAGTTTTAGAGCAGGGCTGCAGATTAAATATAGGAAGATAGAAATTGTATAGCAGTATATGATAGTATATGCATATCTGTGTTTTGTGCTCATTCCAACTTTGTGCTTAGTGCTTCAATTCCTGCCGTTGTGGATTACAATAGAACAGATATAAGAGAAAGAACAGTAATGATCTGTCAAGGTTCTTATTTTGGGCCAGTTCATGGCATGGATAATTTATGCTTTACTATCACTTATTCACTGCGTTATGATCTGATATATGATGAACTATTGAACTTGACCTACTAATGCAGAGTGATATGATACTCCAGAGCTATTGTGGCATTTTTTATTTATCGAAATACAACTAAATGAAGCCATGGGGAGAAAATGCATGGAGTCATCGATGTCTGTCTCTTGTACAGTGTATCTGTTTAATAAACCATATTTCTTATACGTGGCATTTAAAGCATGTTGCTGGTGATTGGCAACTGTACTCTTATACATGCTTTTGGTGCTGCATTTTGTGGCCAAATGATGTTAACACTCAGTGCTTGACTAAAATTCCAATGCGTGTAAAATATTAATGTTTCTGCAGTTTTTAGTTTATATATGATTTTACAGAATGCCAGTGATAGATCCCTGTCCTTTTTAGTGTAATAACTAGGGATTGTTATGTGCTACACTAGGCGATAATTGTTTCCAGAAACTTTGATTGTCCATTAGGGTTCTACTGTCAGTTAAAAGTGTGAATTTTTTTTTGTTTTGTAATACACTTTTGGCAAAGCATGCAGCAGCACCAGGCATCTTAAAGATGCACAAATTAGGTTGGTGTAACTTTACTCATTCCTTTGCCTTTCTTTTTCATATCCTTCATGGATTCATTCTTTCCTTCCCTCAAACAAAATTAATTGATTCGTTCTAATCCTTCTCTTTATACCTCTATGTGTTCCTTTGGAGTTGCTCATTAGATTGCTGGTTTGTTTGTAAATTGTTTCACTCTTAAAACATTATTATAATTTGAGTTAAGAATGCATGATTTTAAACAGTTGAGGGAATAAAATTGTGAAATATGTAGTATGACCTATGCATTGAGAATATCTAGGAAGAGTTAAGTAGGAGAGTGAATGCTTTAGTAGTAATGTCAACTGTTATTTCCTGCATGATCTATGATTTGGCTTGGGTGGTCTAGACATGTGCATCTTATGTTTACTTTTCAATAAAGCTGTATCTCCAGATACGAAATCTAATTTGTTTCGTTTAATTTATCCGGTGGTTGGTAATTGAGTTCTTGTTATCTAATTGTCATAGCATATGGGCATCTGTGGTGGTTGATTTAAACATTTGAAGGATTTTGTTTCCTTGACGCGATCTTTCTTGTATATAGCTTTAAAATGTGCATCTCTCGTTAATCTTACTCATTTGTTGTTTGGACAGGATACGGACTAATCAGCTTATCGCCATAATGATTCTTGATTCATTATCATCTCCTCACAGGAGGTCCCAAAACACATTCTTCTTGCAATCCCCAAAGAAGCCTCAATAATCTCGCGACGACGTGGGCAGTTGGTCATGCTGGCAAGATGTGCAAAGTTCAAGATGCAGATGATGTCTGGTATGTTGTCTTATGTATACACAGTGATTATCTGGTAGTAGCTTTATATGCATTCTGTCAACTTATCAACTCAATGGAGCCATAACCATACATAATCCCAATATCCTTCATAAAATTAACAAGTATAGCAGTTTGCATTTCAAGACACCAAAAGATCATAGGATTTAGAATGCATTGCCCTTCTAGAGGTAAGTTGAAATGATTAACTGGACATTCTATTGTGGTCAAGAAAGCTTAGATAAAATGGTAGTAGAGACATATGTCCTAAATGCTTTCTTAACCTTTGTATGTTCTTACTCAGTAACCTTTGTATGTTCTTAATCAGGTATAGGATATGCACTAGCAAAGGAGTTTCTGAAGGCTGGTGATAATGTTATAATCTGCTCAAGATCAGGTATAGAAAGACCTGGTTACTTGTTCTTGTATCATAAATAAAAATGGGTATTTATTTTGAGACTAGGATGAATGACAAATTGATTTGCATGGCATGTTTCATTTACCTGTTACTTTCCTTTCCCCTATTTCTTATTTTGATGACCTATTGCCATTTAACACTTCCTGTGCTATTCTAATTTTATCCCACAGAAGGTACTCAATCTAGGTGCCAACTCTTTTATATCACTGATATGTCAAAGAGGTCTGAAATTTTAAATGGCTAAAAAAATGAAATGTTTCAGTGTTCTTGAGCCAATTTTAAAAAGAGGATGAAAAGGAGAACATACAAGTAAGTTACAGTTGATACCAGTTTAGTCTTTCCTTGACATGCAGTCTATCCTCTACAGCTGAAAGGGTAGCATCTGCAGTCCGTGACTTGAAAAAGGAATTTGGAGAGCAACATGTGTGGGTAGCTACTTCTGAGCTATTTGGTTCTTATATTGCCATTAAAGTTTTTATTCATAAATTATGTTTTCTGCTTGAAAGTATTACAGTGCAACATATTTGACTTCTTAGTTGCTGTTGTTGCCATTTGTATTATCACAGGGAACTGTCTGTGATGTTAGAGAAGGAAAGGATGTAAAGGCACTTGTGGATTTTGCACATGACAAGCTGAAGTATATTGATATTTGGGTATATAGCCACCCGCTCCCTCAGTAAAATCTGCACGTGCACTTTTGTTCTTGTTCGTTCTTTTTTATGTAAATATGACAACCACTGGTTATGAATGACACTGATGCTCACTGCATAATTTCTGCCATATTTGAAATATTTTATGGGTTAAAATCTAGATGTTATACGAAAACTAGACTTTCTCCTGATTTTTTTTGCTTTTGGTGCAGATCAACAATGCTGGATCAAATGCATATAGTCACAAACCATTGGTGGAGAGCTCTGATGAGGCCCTCATGTAATTTTTATTCTGTTCTTTGGAAGGCTTGACCAAGTGCATCTGTTTTCAATTTTGCTCTCAAGTACCAATAATTGATTGGCCCTTTCTCCGATTTAATAGGGAAGTCATCACCACTAACACTCTTGGATTGATGATATGTTGTCGTGAGGTATTACTTTCCGCTCAATATTATCTTTCTGATGTCCATTATGATGACTATGAAGAATCATTTTCCAAACATTCATCTTCTTGCAATCTTAGGCATTAAATATGATGCGGAACCAACCTCGAGGTGGTCACATATTTAACATCGATGGCGCTGGTTCTGATGGAAGGCCAACCCCAAGGTAGCATTTCCATTTGTTCTCTTGTGTAGTAAAATGTTGATACTCAACTGAGGAATATGCGGTTGCACGATTTCATCATTTCATTTGAATGCTCATATAGTATGAAGCTGTGGAATTTAATAGTGTATTATATCATGTTCTTTCAATGCTGATTGGAGAGTATATCCTTTCCTCCCTCCCCACATGAGTATGTGTTGTACTTGTCTCTATTGAATTTGATAGCGATATGGTGGTATCAATAATTTGGATTAAGTGAAGGTTGTGGACAAAAACAAATATTAAACAGGAGTAAACTCAAGTATATCACGTTGTGAGGCGGTCGAACGTGGTCGGATCGTAGACGGACACGATCGGATGTGATCGGATGCGCTCGGAAGTGGTCGGAAGCGATCAGTTGTGGTCGGACAAGCCCCAGACACGGTCGAAGGCGGTCGTATGCGGTCGGACTGGCATTGGACTCGGTCGGAAGTTCTTGTAGGCGGTCGGTTGTGCCTGAGAGGCTTGAACGTGGTCGTAGACATCTTGAAATCGGTCGTATGGCTTCGTGGTGAAGTCGTAGACCTCGTGCATTTGTTGGTTCATCATTTCGATCGGTCGGAACGACTTGGGATGAGGTCGTAGACTTTGAGCGATAAAGTCATAGCGAGTTGTATGTGGTTGTGGCAAGCTAGCGATGGTCATAGCTTGTGTCTTGGTGGTCGTAGCAGCCTAGCATGTGGTCGTAGGCTGCTGACACTTAAGCAATCTGGTTGATATGTTTTCAATTCAAAGATGTGGGGATGGAGAAAGTCGTCGGTGGGTGAGTCCAAAGATGTTGTCGTCTCCTCAAAGGATCAGTCGTTATGTGATATTCATTATGTGACAAAAATATTTGGTTATACAATATATGAGACGTGAATCTTAATGAATCTGATTGTTCGTTTTATTTTTTACAAATTTTATCTTGTTTTGTATTTTACCGTAGCGTTAGCACGGGCACTATACTAGTATAAATAAAGTCGCTAGTATGTACTACAATTAACTTGTAGAATCTGCCTTAAAAAGACACTTCATTTAAAAACTAGTTACTATGGAAAAATCCTAAAACATATTTTAGAAACGGTATGTTCTACAGTAACTAACATTCAAACGGTGCATTTTTTAAGATGGAGTCAAAAAAAGATTATAGTAAAAAGTGTATTGAGTTCAACTGCACTAGCTAAAACATATGCGACTATTTTTTCTATGTGTACTACCTCTCATAAACCGTCAAGATTCAAAATTTTAAGTCATAAGTCATACAACCCGCCCATTTCGGCTGAAAAATGGCTTATGACTGAAATTGCATTGTAGCTGGCTGAAATTACACTGTACCTGATGGTGGCTTATTTAGTGCAATTAAAATTTTTTAAAAAATAAAAATAGAACAAACATGTTAACCAATCATGGACAATGCAAATGAATACGAAAAAAGAACTGGTGAAAAAGTCGAAAAAAGCCAAAAACTCAAAAAAACGAAATTTAGAAATAGTGAAAAATAAATCAGAAGCCAGAATCTTAAACCAAAATTAGCGGAGCCATAGTCTAAGAGATCTCATCCATTATAGTTACACTGGGTGGGACACACTGTGTTTAGTGTGTACGCTACAGTTGGTGGGATGCACTGTGTTTACCCGCTCATGTCGGCTTCAGCTTCTGGCTTCTAGCTTATTTTTTACTTGTCCTAAATTTTATCTTTTTCTGGCTTTTTAGCTTTTTTGAGCTTTTTTTGCATGTTCCTTTTTCCCGTAGTCGTTTACATTGTCCGTAATGGGCTAACATGTTTTTTATTTTTAAATTTTTTAAATTTAGTTTCGCCAAATAGGCCACCATTAGCTACAGTGTAATTTCAGCCATACGTCAGCTTATTTCAGCCCAATGGAGTGGCACCTTGTGTACGATCGCTTGAGAAAGGATGATGTGTCGGCAACGACTCATGATCTGAAAGTGGATTATCTACAGCTTGCCTAGAAGTAGCTGCGGTAATGGCCAGCGGAGGCAAACAAGTTTTATTTAGGCCCCGTTTGGCACAGCTCAGCTTCACTAGTGAAGCTGTTTTTTTTAGTTTCAGCTTCACGAGCAGCTTCACCGGTGAAGCTAAAGCTGTTTTTAGAAAACTGTTTGGCAAAACAGCTTCACCAACAGCTTCATGCATGGCTGAGAGAAGTCAATTGTCCAAGATGCCCCTGTCTACCTGACTTGTTCTAACATTTGGAGTTGTATATTTGTATATGGTCATATGAATTAAAATATAATATATTTGAATGAGTATGAATTAAAAAATTAAAATAATAAAATAAGCAACCTGTTACACTCACCTTACACGAAACGAATGTGTTTTTTCTACCAAGCAACAACAATGTGATCTCATTCTTTGAGATGTTCATGTATTTCCCTCTACAAATGCCAACTTCCAGCAATGGCCAACGCATGCTTAACAAGTTCATCTCTACCCTTCAAGCACAGAGCCAATTGGATGGAACCAGACAAGCCACGAACCACCAATCAATCTAAATGCGTGTACGCCTGAAGGAGAGAGTGGCAAATGCGTGTAAATTTTTGTGAACTAGAGGGGCATTCGCTTCCTAGGAATATGGGCCTGAGAGAGAGAGAGAGAGCTGTGAAAAGCTACTTTTTTCAGCTTCACCTCTCCCTATTCCTTTGTGAGAGCACAAAAAAAGGAGTTTCATGGGTGAAGCTGTTTGCAAAAAGGGTGTTTGGCAAAAAACAGCTCACAACAGCTCATGAAGCTGTTGGTGAAGCTGTGCCAAACAGAGCCTTAGGAAGTGGGAATTTCGGGGAGATTACGAAGTCTGTTGTTTAAGCCAAAAAATTCCTGTAGAATTCCTACAACAACTATTTTATAATAAAAGAAAGGAAGAAGTCTATTTGACACATGAACTCTTTGTAAAAGTCTAAGTTTGAAACTCTAACAGTAAAATCGGATGTTTTATCCCCTCAAGTATCAAAATTAGGTATATTACCACCCTAAGGCTGATTGAAGACGGTTTTAGTTGATGTGCCACCTACGTAATGATTATTTTCACGTATGGCAGTGGGCCCACCTAACAGCCTCCAATGCCCTCTTCCTCCTCTCCCTCTTCTTTCTATTCCTTCTCTTCTCTCCCCCAAGTAGGGGTGTTAATGGGTTGGGTTTTTGATTGGGTTGGTTTTGGTTGGATGGGAATGGGTTGAAAAAAATAAATGAGTTGAGCTAGGTTGGGTTGCCTCATAGAAAGAGTTGGGTAGGGTTGCAATGGGTTTTAAAATTTAGGGTTTAAATTGAGTTAAGAACAGGTTCAACCCATGATGTTGCAATATGGCTCACCCGTGGGTTGGTTCAACCCATAGGGTTTATCTAGGCATTTAGGCCTAATAATTTGCACAAAGTAGTGTCTTTATGGTCTAAATTATCTATAGTAAATTTCAAAAAAATTTCTGAAACTTTTTATGGTGTGAACTCGAGTTATAAATTTTAAATATCGAGCTTTTTTAAAAGGTTTCTATAAAAGTTTGTCGATCCCATCTATGTGTCTAGGACTAACAATTTGCATAAAGTAGCATCTATATACCCTAAATCATCTATAATAAATTTCAAGAAATTTTGTGAAACTTTTATAGTGTAAACATAAGTTAGAAATTCCAAATACCGAACCTTTTTCAAAAACATATCTATAAAAGCTTGTTGGTTCCACCTGTGTGCCTACGCCTAATAATTTACACAAAATAGTGTCTCTATACCTAAAATCATATGAAGTAAATTTCAGAAACTTTCATGAAACTTTTATAGTGTAAACGCGAGTTATAAATTTTAAATACTGAACTTTTTTAAAAGTTTTCTATAAAAGTAGCATTTCTATACCCTAAATCATCTATAGTAAATTCTAGGCAATTTTGTAAAACTTTTTATAGTATGAACAAGAGTTAAAAATTCCAAATACCGAACCTTTTAACATATTTCTATAAAAGCCTGTTAGTTCCACATATGTACCTAGATCTAACAATTTGTACAAAGTAGCGTCTCTATATTCGAAATCATCTATAATAAAATTTAGAAAATTTTGTGAAACTTTTATAGTATGAACGTGAGCTATAAATTTTATATACCGAAAGTTTTCAAAAGTTTTCTATAAAAGCCTATTGGTCCCACCTTTGTGTCTAGCCTAAAAATTGTATAAAGTAGCGTCTCTACACCCTTAAATCATCTATTGTAAATTTCAAGTAATTTCGTGAAACTTTTATGGTATGAACATGAGTTAGAATTTCTAAATAACGAACTTTTTCAAAAGTTTTCTATAAATGCACTTTTACTTGCATGTAGTAGATTAGTAAAAAGTGGGTTGGCAATGGGTTCGAAATGGGCTGAAAATGGGTTTCAACTCATTTCAACTATTTGGATTGGATTGGGTGGAAATGCCATATGGGTTGGGTTGGGTTGGGTTGTGGAAGATGATCTTTGGGTTGGGTTGGGTGGGGTTTTAAGCTTCTTTTAAGTAAGGGTTGGGTTGAATTTAGGTTGGGTTTTAACCCATTACCACCCCTACCCCTAGGCCCTTCCTATTCTCCCTCTCTCTGCAACTGCTATTGTTGCCCTTCCTTCTTTCTCAAGCATGACCACGTCCACCTCATCATCCTTACCAGCGCCACTGACCACCACCTCACCCCGGTTTTCAGCCTAGCGACTACTGCCTCATCACCTCATCCCCTTGTACAACATCTGCCTCCCCTCGTCGCCAATCCCTCCCTTCTCAAGCTCCTAATCTGCCACCGCCATGGCTATCTACGGTGTAGACTACCCCATTTACAAATGCAGTAACCCCAACATGGGACACCGGTGATGAAAACCGTGCACTCGGCCATCCTGAGCTCCTAGATCTGGTGAGAGCGGTAGTCACTAGGTGCGGTGACAAAGCCGGTGGTGCAGGCAATGCTCCAATGGAGTTAGTCCAGTTAAGGAGGTAGATCACACGAATCCAAGCATCCTGGTCATTGGGCTACCTCCTCTACCCACTCTTGTCGAAAAAGGCTTAGTGTGGTGGGTGGGAGAGGAGGTGGCACGGTGGTGGCAGCCAGAGCTATGCCATGGAGGACACGGGGGTGGAGGTAAGAAAGTCCACGGGGCTGTGGCCTTCAATTAGGGGCAACAGATTTCGAGCTTCGACCACGAGGCTATGGGATGGACAGTGGCTAGAGATGAGAGCTTGTGGAGATGGGAGAGACAAGGGTGGAAGAAGAAGATGAAGGAAGAAGGAGAATAGGAGATGGAGGATGACATGTGGTCCCACCTTATATTTGATTTGCTGATTGTGATGACTAGTCGCCATGTCACCCAAAACTAGCTCACTTGTCAAAAATCATTGCCATGTCAATGCAAAGTGGATGAAAACCATCTTTAATCAGCCTCAGGGTGCTAATATACCTGGTTTTGACACTTGAGGGAAGTAAAACATTCGGTTTTGCAGTTTAAGGTTGAAGCTTAGACTTTCGCAAAGGTTCAAGAATTCAAATTGCCTAATTCATAAAGGAATAGACTTTGAGAATTCCTTTGAAATCCCTATGGAAATGCGCTATTCCATAGGAATTTTGGAGGGAAAATAACGTGTTTTTCTCGTCTTTGTGTTTTGTGTTCGAGTGTGACATCCAAATGATACTGTGTGACATGACACTTTAATTCTTGTGTTTTTCTTATTATTATATTTTTTAATTATTGTATTCCAAATAGGTCATGGCTTTCTGACTTTTGTGAGTTAAAAAAAGTTAAGTTTGGGACTAAAAATAAGAGTGGAACTCCGCGCATAACAGTTCTATAAGCAAACCTTATAGGATCCTAGCCTCCTTTTCCATTTGTCATCTAGCAAATCAAATGTATTCCGAAAATTTT
Organism: Dendrocalamus latiflorus; assembly: GCA_017311315.1. Lineage (NCBI taxonomy): Eukaryota > Viridiplantae > Streptophyta > Magnoliopsida > Poales > Poaceae > Dendrocalamus > Dendrocalamus latiflorus. The sequence continues at coordinate 11,789,279 of CM029670.1, read as the reverse complement.
AGAAGGCCTGACAAATTGTCACTTTATTCCCATCATTGCACCATCTGTGCCTAGAAAATATCTCTGTCACTCCATTAGGCCTCAGCTCAACTCCAAACTCTAAGATTCACGTCACAAATAATTGGGCATCTCTCACTGTGAACAAACGTAATCAAGGAGTTGCTCCTCTATGTATCCTAACAAAATTGCATTAGATCTACATTTGGTCTTCATTTATTTCAGTTGGTCATGTAACATGCCTAATAAAAAGCCTATCAAATTGTGCTGGTTAAAATATAAGTGAATTGTCGTCTCATCGGCTTAAGCTTTTGTATAAAGAGCCAAGATATCTTAAGTTTAAGACTTGGTTGACAAACTAATATTGTCCCGATCTTTCAATGAGAATGATAAATTCGGTAGTAGTCACTCAACTCATGATCCTGGCTACGAACTCGCAAGCCCTGAAACCACGCAAACGTTGAACTTCTCAACAAGTCATTATCAACCACGCATGAATACTCGGATGACCTAATCACAAAGATCAATTCCTGCATACATTGAAGAAGTATGTAAGAACAAGGTAAAACACAATATGATGAATTGCAAATATATGATTGAGTTTAAAAGGTGGGATTCCGCAAATGTTTATTACAGTTGGTCTAGTCGACACAAGTGAAAAACAAGAATTTTCACAATGGAGAAACTAAACAAATGAAATCCAACCCTAAAGTGTAGCACACATGAGACCATATGAGGATGACAGCCAGAGGTTGTTGCCAGGGGGTGGGTACATGCCCCAGGGTTACAAGGCCCACTGGGCCCAAGTGGAGGTGGCGCAGCACCAGCCCGGTTCGGAATTAGAGATAGCAATGGACTATTTTGCATATTACATTGTGTTCAGAAGGAATTTGGAGGTGAGACTAGATCCGTTGAAAGAGAACGAGATAATCTTTCCATGAAGTACTTATGGACCTCAAACAGACTCTGTATGTGAAAGTTATGCTCGTTTGAAATCGGTGTTGTCTTCGGAGGATGAGTTGGAATCCAAAATGGGTCCAGCTCGAACTCTTGCTCATCTTGTCCCAAAAGTGACATGGTGCTGCAGAAATATATATATATATATATATATATATATATTCATTATTAAGTAGCATCATATAGTTTATATAATATAAAGTCACTTCTAAAAATGAGCTCACCTGATAATTTAAGAGACGCGTAGGAGTTCTTGTAATTAAAACAATAAGCATAGCAAATATGGTCGTATCCATAGGGGTCATGTCCTCATTATCCTCCCCTTCTTGAAAACAAAGCCATCCTCGGCTTTTGATAAGCTGAAAATAGGGTGACAAAGAAGCCAAGATGCTTGCATGGTATATGTATATGTCATCCGTTTTAACGGTTCTTCGTTGTTGCACAATTAATGGTATAAGATAGCAGCAATCATAAAAGCTCATTGTATTATTAACCCAAGAGATATTTGTTAATGAGCAAATCAAATTTTCTCACACGGTAATTATTGCAACTAGTTTTGCAAATGTAAGTGAAGCATTTATGCAATTCAAATATCTGAAGTTGTAAACTTGCAGTGGTAGCATATATGGGCAAAACTACAACTTTTAGAATCAAACAAAGTTCATCCATATAATCATATTTTAACCAAGCAATAGCAAATTCATCTAGCAAGGCTGAAGTGATTTGTATGTTCTTCCATAATTTATCATTTTTATTCAGATTGTCCATACTAGATGGTGCAATAAAAGATGAACACATAGGCATTGGATGAATACTAAATTTTATTTTCCTCTCATATTGAACAAGATTCAGTACACAAGAATTATTGTCCAAAATAGCAAGCTTCAATTCATCCATGTGATCGCAAGTTATGCATATTCGATATACAAGAAATTGATTTTCTACATCATAATTTCCAACCAAATTAAACTTATACCTAGGAGTGTAGACACTAAACAAGGATTTCGAACATGCATGTTTAGAAACTTTCTCCATAACATTTGGCAATTTCATAGGTACATCCAATATGATATAACATAAAGAATTAGCAGGAGAAATTCTAGTCAAAACTTCTTTATATCTAACCAAAACCACATGATCATTGTATGCGATTAATTCATCACATGAATCATTCAAAACAACATGCAATTTAATTATTTTATGACAAGGTGCACTCAAATCAATGCAGTCTGAATTCTCCACTCGAAACATGTGCGTGTCAAGATTGTTTCCCACTAAGTTTTTCACTAAAATAGCATGAACATTAGATAATTGTAGTTCTTCGCAAGCATACTCACTTTGAGTGATGATAGCACCATAATCTTTACCTTTTTGGCTCTCCTTAGATGATGTAGATGCATCTATCTCCTCATTTGCTTTCTCAACCAATGGAGTCGGTGGTTCAATCAGCTCATGCTCCTCTTCATCATAGTTCTCAACTACCTGCAAGTTGTTAGTCATAGAAAATAGCACAAATACGGGTTTGTTCTCATGTTTCTTATCATCAAGAACTCTTAATTTCTTCTCATTCTGACTTTCAACCTTACAAGCAAGTATAAACAAATGAGGGAGAGAATTATATTCTTCATGAATAAGAATGTCCTGAATTTCTTTATTAAGCCCACGTAAGAATCTATTCTCTATAGCTTCAGCATGTTTTTTCTAAGCCACAATGCAATAAATAAGTTTTTAATTTATGATAATATTCCCTTACAGTTCTACTTTGTTGTTTTAAACGTTACAATCTAGCTAGCAAATAATCAACATGATATTTAGAAACAAATTGATCTCTCAAAAGTTTCTTTAATGCATGCAACGTTTGAGGCACTTTTCCATGTCTACTTAAGTACTTCCACCAAAGTTTTGCATCCTCAACAAAACCACTAGCGGCAGCTCTAATCTTTTGCTTATCTAACCATTCATAACATTCGAATTTGTTATCTAAAGCTACTCCCAGTCAACATAGGCATCATGATCGAATTTACCAGCAAAGGATGGCACAGTGAGTTTAGTTTTACCAGAAATACTGTCACGATCATATACCTCTCATGGTAGATGATCTTGTCTGATTGTGCATCTTCTTCATGGACTTTCTTGCGTTTCCGTTCAATGGCTCAAAGAACACGTGGATCTAGTTGGAAATCATCCCATAAACTTGCCATAGTTAGTAGAAAATAAGGAAACAAATGACAAATATATGTTCCTATCAACTACTAGGATCTGGAGGCTCAAATCAAGTCACTCACACTCAAGCTTATACCAATTTCTTACAAGCTCCTACCAATGTAGTAAGGAAGTGGTACAACTGGTGGTTGGTTCATGATACTCTCACTTATGAATAGCCCAACGATTGCGAGGAACGATACCTACTGAGTTAGTAAGAAGTGGAGCTCTGAAGACTTCAATATGGTAGCAAGGATTAGCAACAATCAAATCAGTAATTGCAAGTTGAATAATTGTTCAAAGTACTAGTCAATGTTGCTTATCCTAGCATAGAAAAAACTAGCTAATGAAGCCTAGTATATAAATGCACACGCAAAGATCAATGTGACTTGATGTGAGCAAAGGAAAATCTCATACCAAGTGCTAGGAGAGATGCTAGTCCACTACTCAAATTTCTATCTAAGGGCATACGATTGTTCACAAGATGTAGAGTACACAAAACAGTATAACGTGCAATGTAAACAACCCTCTAGTTTGAGTAGAAACATCAGCTAGTCTCAAAGATGAAAAGGCTCAAAGTTTTATATGGCTTATATATGCTCGTTTCAAATGTTTTGACGAGATCTATAACTTTGCAGTTGAGGCAAAACCCAAATTCCGAAGGGAAGACCAAGAAAAAGGGGCAAAAATATAAATCAAAAACTTGTGACGCAAATTCAGGTCCAAAGATAGCTGATTTTCGGGGTCTTAGAGGGTGAAATGTGCAAGTAGGTAATTTTTTTGGATGTGCCTCATTGTTATCTTTCCAACAAGTGTAAGAACGTCGAATATGGACAATATATTTAAAAGTTATGCCTGTTTTACTGAAGGTGTCTCCGAATTAAATTCCTACTTGGACTAGAAACCGACTTGGGCTCAACTTGAAACTACTATATCTTTCAATCCCATGGGCCAAACTTGATAAATTTTTTTATGGAAACTTGTGGCTATATGTAGAAGGTCTCCACCAATTTTTGCTATTTTTGGCGAAAGTTTGACATACTTTTTAATTTTCAGGAAGGTGGATCCGAAACCAACTCTTCCTCTCTCTCTCTCTTCCTCTTTTTTTTCTCTCTCTCTATTTTTTTGTCTCTCTCTTTTTTCTCCTTGAACCTGAAATAGGCAACGGATTGAACTTTCCTATTCTACTGGTCCTCTCTGAAACCCAAATCACCATTAGGGTTTTCTCCTCCTCTGACCAAAGGGTGGCAGTGGCAGGAGCCAAGGTGGCTGCAGCAGAGGGTTTGCTTGCCGTGGTAGCGAGAAAGCAGTGGCGGTAGGGTCGAGTGGCTGCCGTGGCAGCGCAAGGCAGTAGCGGCAGGCAATAGGGTATGCCGTGGCAGAAGGCACGGTGTGATGGCGGTGCCGCGACAGCGATTGGTGGTTGTCACGGCAACGGTGGTAGGAGTTTCGGTTGCCGCGGCAGCAATGTGGCAGTGGTGGCAACAGGAGCTAAGGTTGCCACGAAGGAGGTGGCAGGCGTTTTTGTTGTCGCAGCAGCGGTGGTGGCAGGAGCTGAGGTTGCCGTGGCAGTGAGAGAATCAAGAAAAATTGATGACCTGCACAGAAAGACAAAACACCACATATGCCACTAGACAAAGACCAATTAGGGACTAAATAGACTAGAAATCAGCAACTAGACATGACGATGCAACCAAAAATTCAACAAGCAAAATATCAAAAAGAAAATCAGGGCACAGATTGGTTGGACAGGATGAACTAACCCTTATAATTTTTGTTGATTTTTGTGGCTTTTGTGGACTGTAGGTAAAGAAAATTCTTACTGATCAACTGTAGCTCCGATACCACTCGCAAGGCCTGAAACCACGCAATCACTGAACTACTCGATAAGTCATTATCAACCGTGCATGAATACCCGGATGACCTGATCACGAAGATCAATTCCTGCATACACTGAAAAAGTAGTAAGAACAAGGTAAAACACAATATGATGTATTGTAAATAGATGATTGAGTTTAAAAGGTGGGATTTCACAGAGATTCTTTGTAGTTGATCTAGTCGACATAAGCGAAGGATAAGAGTTTCCACAATAGAGAAACTAAGCAAACGAAATCCAACCCTAAAGTGTAGCACACATGAGACTATATAAAGATGACGGCCAGAGGTGGCAGCCAAGGGGGTGGGCACATGCCCCTAGGGTTACAAGGCCCATGGGCTCAAGTGGAGGTGGCGCAACACCAGCTCGGTTCGGAATCAGAGACAGTAGCGAACTGTTTTGTAGATCGCGTTGCACTTAGAAGGAATTTAGAGGTGAGGCTAGATCTGTTGGAAATAGAACGAAATAATCTTTCCATCAAGTAATTGTGGACCTCAAACGGATACCGTATATAAAAGTTATGCTTGTTTGAAGTCGGTGCTATCTCCGGAGGCTGAATTGGATTCCAAAACAGGTCCAGTTCGAAATCTTACTCGTGATGCTGCACAAATATATACATACATACATACATACATACATACATACATATATATATATATATATATATATATATTCATTATTAGGTAGTATCATATAGTTTATATAATATAAAGACACTCCTAAAATCGAGCTCATCTAATAATTTAAGTGATATGTAGGAGATTTTGTAATTGAAATAATAAGCATAGTAAATATGGTCGTATCTATAGGGGTCATGTCCTCATCTTAGTTAGTGCAATTAAAAAATAATTATAGCCCACTTCTATTTCATATTTTAGATCTGTAAAAACTTACATGTGAGAAAAATATTAAAATATAAGTAAATTATCCGATTTTTCTAGTCAACTTAGCCACTTTGGGTGAAATGGTTTTATATGGGCTCTGCATTTTCCGAACGCAAGATTAGACCCAAACTATCCAGTCTGTACGGCGCAAACCACCCATAGGAGGATAGGCCCAGGGCGCACAATATTATCCCGCCAGTTCCCCAAACCCCAACCCTCATTTCCCGCCACAGCCCCTCCCCACTCGCCTTCTCCCGTCCCCATGGCGGCGCCATCGGCGGCCACGCGCAAGAAGCTGCACCGCAAGTTCCGGCTGCGCGGCTTCACCCTCAAGGTGGACGCCCTCGAGGAGGCCGCCGTCTTCCTCGCCCGCTTCCCCGACGCCGAGGACGAGGCCCTCGACCTCCTCCTCGACGAGCTCGACAAGGAGCCGCGTAACTACTCTCTCTCTGCCCTAGGCCTACCTACACGCCGTTGCTTCCTCTTCTTTTGGTGGCTTCGTTTTTATGTTTGTGACCATGTGCGTGTATGGGTGCGCGCAGTGCAGTCGTCGATCCTGGACCGGGACGCGGTCCGGCGAGTGGTGGCGTTGCTCGTCGAGGCGGAGGAGGCGGTCGACGCGGCGTCGCCGGCGGCCACCAGCGCCCGGTCGGCGCTGCGGGTGGTGGACGCTTTCGTCGTTCCCCGGTTCCACTACGATCCAATCAAGAAAGTGTTCTACGAGTATGTGGATGCCGTTGCTTCCTTGTAGATCTGGGCAATTGGGTCTAGGGTATTCATAATTTGTTCTTTATTTTGGCGCTTCGCTGTTCAATTGTGGTTAAAAGTTGCTAATTTGCCCAACTTGAATGCTTAAGTCGTGGCTTTGGAAGGTGACGATTGGGGCGCGCGAAATGCCTGTATTTTGGGGATAGGGAGCCATTTCACTATCTGATTCGCCTAAATCTTGCACGAATTTTGATTAGGGATTGCTACTTTTCAGAATGGGTGTAGGACAGATATTTGCAATTTTTTTAAAAAAGAGAAATCTTTCTTTCTTAGTGTTAGAAAAATGTGTTAAATAAGCTTCTTTTGTATTCAAGAAGTTGTGCTTGACTACAGTTTGTCAATTGGTTAGCTCGGCCATGAGGATTGAATGGGTTTAGAAAATTAACTCGTTTTCCTACTAGGAGGTGCCATATGATTCAGTATGACACATACAACTCTATTTGATTCTAAACGCATGACTTGCCAAAATAGCTTATTGTCTGAATATTTTAACCAAGCATTTCACGGAGAAGCGGGATGTAGTGACTATAATAACCCTCAAATCTTCTATTTTTTTATGGAAAATCTTCTATTTGTTGATGCTATGTTCGATTGTGCTGTGGATATAGGCATACCGGCAGATTAGTCATCCATGGAGAAGCTGGAGACAAAGCTGCCCTTTACCGGGACAGGTATCAAGTGCTGCTTCAGAGGCTCGCTCGTGATAAATATTTCTCCAAGCCAGCTTTTGACACTGTTATGACTGAAGACGATAGTTGTGAGGTATCTCTTGTTTTTTTGTTGTGTTTCTCCTATTATGGTCCCTGTTCACTTTAGTCCAATATTTGGTACTTTCCCCAAGAATCTTTGTTCAGCCTCTTTTGTTCCCCAAATTTTGTTAGTCTTTGTATATGAAATTACTTATGCAGCTTTTCTTTTTTATGTAGATAACTTCTATACAGTCTCTAATTGGGTGCACTGGACGGAGATGGATTATGGGGGTCATATCACAATTGGAGGAACGACAGTTCTACTTAGAGGATCTTACTGGAGCAGTGCCAATTGACTTATCGAATGCTATATCCTGAGAACCCATTGTTTTGCTACGTTAATGTGAATATCTATATTCATGTCTTTGCTGTGCCAAACGAAAATGTTTGTCAATTTGAAAGTTCCTTTGGTCACTTATGGAGGTTATAAAAGAAGTTCCTCTCATTTTTCACGGGATAGAATATAACACAATATTTGCGACAGTGATCAATATTTTATATGAAAGTTTTGTTTGATCCATATGGATTTCTTGCTTATTCAGAAAAGCATGACCACTTTCCTTAACATAGAACACAAAATCACTTCAGGTTTCTTTGTTGAAAATACTGTAATTGTCGCAGAAGGGGAATTGCTTTCATCTGGCATTTTCCAGGTCTGTAATTCTTATCTACTAGAAAATGTTCAGGTCTTTCCTGTATTATTCTCTTGAATGTGGTTATGTTCCGTCATGTGCAGGTCAATACATGCGGGTTTCCTCCCTTAGAGGATAGGGAAGCATCACTTTCACTGCTTATGGGGCTTGATTTCTTTGGTGGAGGTATCATACCAACTGAAGAAACAGTAAGTTCAATAATTCTGCTCTACATGTTGAATAATTAGGCCTTGTCAAAAACATCTTTACTGATTATCTTTGTTACATTGGTATCGAACAGCTAAGATTATCATCTCTAGAAAAGAAGGCTGTGAATGACATGTTTGTCATTCTTTCGGATGTTTGGCTGGACAATTCTGAGGTATCAGTTCTTGATTTTGTGTGACTTTTATTATTGAGTCCTACTCTCAGGATGTTCGTATGTGTTATCTCGTAGAGAAGACTATGGAGAAGTTAGGAGTTGTTCTTGATGGTTATGATAGCGTGGAAGTAGTTCCTTCTCTCTTTGTTTTAATGGGCAACTTCTGCTCTCGACCCTGCAATCTGGCATTCAATTCATATGAAGAACTCAGGTCTGACTTTTGTGTTACATGAAACATAATCAAAGGTTGTATGTTGTTTTCGCCATTCCAATCCAAGACAAGGTCTTAACTATGTAATATCATGTAGATTGCAGTTTGGAAAGCTTGGTGAGATGATTGCAGCTCGATCTAGGTTAAAGGAACATAGTCGTTTTTTATTCGTTCCTGGCCCTGATGATGCAGGTACTGTAAAACTCAATGATACGCTTTTAGCTGATAACTGCTCATATCCACATGTAGGGTTTGCTCCGATATCGGATTTTGTTTGTTCCACTAATGAATTAAGTCTGACTTGGTCTATTCTTTTTTATGTTCTAATATTTTTTCTTGTCCTTGCTATTTTAAATCAAGGAGCATTTTCTGTAATAGGATTAGGAATGAGCTTGATCACCATAAATACTCAGTCTAGATTTCCGGATAGCTTGAATGAAATTTTTCTTTGTTTCTCCAACACTTGATACGCTGTTTTCATCTTAATAACAAATTTGCAGGCCCTTCTAAAGCTCTCCCAAGGTGTGCACTCCCGAAATATCTAACTGAGGAACTTCAGAAGCACATCCCAAATGCAATATTCGTAAGCAACCCCTGCAGGTTCGATATGAAAACAGTGCCTTATATCATTATGTAAAATTCCAAATGGTGCCAGTGGTTGATATGAAGCTATAAATACCACACGCAAAGACGTGGATAGATCTTTTTGGGTTGAAATTATTACATCCTTGAATTTTAAAATCTGAAGTATGTAGCTTAAGAGAATCAATGAGCCCTTCAACAATGGATGATGCCACTATTTCATTTGATGTTGTAAATCATGCTACATCCCTAATTGCTATCATCCATTTTTTTTCACTGAGTCCAAATTTAGCATAAGGTATCCCTAAAGTATGCAGTCACTACATGGTTCAGACTAAGGTATCGGTGTACTGTAGTTATTGTGATGACTCATGCAGCTATCCTCTTCGTTCTCAGATATCTCATACGCAATATTATGGTCATGATGCACAATGGCAATAGGTACATGAAGAGGCTTAATGACCATACCCATACTAGTCTACTGATGTGCATACTAGGTTTTTTAGTTGGCATCGTAATGCATGTTGCACACATGATAATTTGTACTAGGCATTATCTTTATTTGTTTTTTTTTTCTGAACTTGCCTGATTCTATCTTCATTGTATCCACTGACATATCAGTCTTGGCAAAAGCTTCATATACTCATTACCCACTTAGACTACTATTTAGTGATAGATTTGCAAAGAACATCTAGTCCAAACTATGTCATCAATACATATCGAGTAATCATGATTAAGACGAAGTTTGCAGATTTGTCAATTATCATCTGTTCTATCTCCAGTAAGAGCTACGATTTTCCAGGGTTAAGTTTTATACACAAGAAATCGTGTTTTTCCGGCAAGATCTCCTTTACAGGATGCGGCGGTCATGTCTGATTCCACCAACAACGGAAGAAACAAGTGACCCTTTTGAGCATGTACATTAATTTTCCTTTGTTATCTCAGTGAGAATATCCAGTTGAGAAATTAACCAATCCCTTTTCCTTTCAGCTGGTAGCAACTGTCACCCATCAGAGTCATCTTTGTCCATTGCCTCTTACAGTTCAACCTGTCATATGGAACTATGATCATTGCCTTCGGCTGTATCCAACTCCTCACACGGTATGTCATTTAGGACATAGCCTATGCACACCTTGATGTTTTCCAACTGTAGTTTTGATGAATCTGCTCCTGTGCTAATTTATTTGCTTGAACATGCCCAAAGCATAATTATACTTTGTGCTGTATAACTATCACAAATTCACCACTATGAACAGAAGTTTGGGATGTGTAATGCTCATTCTTCCCTTTTCTAAACTTCTTCAGATAGTATTGGCTGACAAGAGTGAGCAGAAGGCCTTCAAATATACAGGAATTACTTGCTTCAATCCTGGATCTTTTGCGAATGACAGCACCTTCGCAGCATACCGTCCTTGCACCAAGGAGGTTGAGCTTTCTGCATTAGAAAGCTAACATTAAAGGGACAACAAACTGAAGCTCTCCAATTTGGTAATGTGTATCATCCAACCCGGCATCCTCCAAACCTTAGATGAACTGCCTATCACCATTGTACATCAGCCATCAGGATTGATATTTATGACTTAGCCATATAAATTAAGGGGGAGCCTCTTTTCATGCAAGCAAATTCATGGGGATGACATAACATCCATGGTGTTGGTGCTGTTTCTCTGAAGTGAACTGATGCTGACATCTCATCATAGGCTCAGCAAAATCATAGCGCCAGGTAGTTGTGATGTTTGTGTAACAAGGACCTCTGAATGGTTTTACCCGTTATTGACCCTGTACTTTTTCTTAACAAAATATTTCCACTTGTCCTTTGCTGAAGTCATAAATTAAGGCTTCTTGTCCTTTGCTGAAGTCATAAATTGAGGCTTAGTCCTCTAATTTGTACCATTTAGTTTCAGTGTTGCAAACGATGGTAAGAAAATTGCTGCTTTTTGAAGTGTCCATAATTGTTACTGTTTCGTGGATTGGATCGTCCAGTTGTGCGAGATTTCATCTGATTATACTCTGACAGATTAATACTATACAACCAGTGTGGCTCAGTTCCAGGTGAGCCCTACAGAATTCTGCCCACCATCCACCAACCCTTTGTGACGCAGTTTGATGATCAAGACATCTCAACGTAACCACAATGATGCTTGTGCGCAGATCGACACGAATCCGTGTTGCCTTCCTGGGTAGATTCTGAACTCATTGAGGTCTTGAAGAGTTTGGAAGAAGAATGCTTTAGCTTTTGGATTGTGCGTGTTGATGCTGAACTCCATCCTACTGAACAGAAGGTCCCCAATGTCCTCCAGCTTTTGGACCATTGCAATGATGCAAGATGGTACCACAGTTTTCACAAATCACAATGGCCTTTCAAAAGAAAATGCATGCTGATATAGTTGGTTCAAACTGGGCTTGAGTTCAGCTCAGCCAAGCCTGGCGAATCATCTTTTACCGTTGCTACGGGGTTAACTTCGCATCTCACGCATGCTCATTGCCCTAAAAGGCTTTCAGCTCAGCCAAGCATGGCGAATCTTCTTTTACGTTGCTACCGGGTTAACTTTGCATCTCACGCATACTCATTGACCTAAAAGGCTAAAAACTCCCATTAGGCCAGACAAGAATTCTTGCTTCTTTCGGTACACGTTGGTTGTTTTCAGTGGCCATGCTACTCTCTAGGTGTGCCTGGAATGGTCTATTAAAATCTATTAGCATATGAAAATTTTCATAGGAATAGTAGGGGGAACAAAGAAAATTCTCCTGCTAAAAACAGGCAGGGGATTACTTCATTTTTTTAAAAAAACATGTCTTTGACGATTGTTCTCCTCTCAACTTTATTCCACCGTTAAACAACAATATCACACCAACCTCATAAATCTTGGCATTTGTGGATGTGCATAATAGAATTTTAAGTTGGAATAATGATGATTGTTAGTTTGTCATATGCGAATTTTATCCCCATGGGAAAAGCATTGTTTATGTCAATAATGGAGTACAATTATGTCAGGTGTCAACCTGTCAATCCCTTTGGAAAAAGCAACAAAGATATGTTCATCCAGTTGGAAGAAACAAAAGGAAAAATGAGTTGGTCTGAATCAAAATAATCATGCAGGAAGCAAATGATCCAGCAGGATAAGGTGAGGATGGGATTGAAGGGTTTCAAAAGCCCACCATGTTTTTTGTTAGAATTTGTAGTTTGTAATATAGGTCGGCTCCACCTGTTGTAGTTTGGAATCCCATTCCTTTCCACCTGTTGTAGTGGTGGAAGCCGCAAGCACCAAAACAGAGCACCGATGGAGCCGTATGATGCTCTCAGCAATGAAAGTGAATTTAGATGATCCTCAGCAATGGGTTGTTCTATCACTTCATTGGTTAGAATACCAGGGGTTTATATTACACTTAAAGAGGATTTCCAATCTACCTATGTTTTGGAGAAGGAATGTCAAGAGGAAGCCGAGTATCTTTGGTCTTGAAGAGTCAGGACAATCCAACCACTTGCTCCTGCCACCACTACAAAAGAGGCTAAACTAGACGCTTACATCACAGACGGTTCCTAGGAACTGTCTGTGCTGCAAGTATCATAGACGGTTCATACGAATAACCATCTGTGGTATTTTCACAGACAGTTAAAAACCGTCTATAATAATGAAGTTATCACAGACGGTTTTTAATACAAACCGTCTGTGAAGTGTCACAGACAGTTATAGATAAGAACCATGTGTGATAATGGCAGACATCACAAACGGTTCTTATTAAGAACCGTCTGTGATACTTCACAGGCGGTTTGTATTACAAACCGTCTGTGACAATGAAGTTATCATAGACGGCTTATATTAAAAACCGTCTATATTTCCTGCCTCACAATTCTCCAAAATTTTATAATCTCTCGCCTGAGTCCAAGTAGGATTCCGTTCCGAGATATCTTTAGTAAAACGGGTATAACTTTTGCATACGGTATCCATTTTTGCCATTCTTGTACTCGTTGGAAAGCTAACGACGAGCCCGATCCAAAAAAATGACTAGAAATAACTAGCTCATGCTAGTCACCCTCTAAGATTGTCAAAATCGGCCATCTTTAGCCCTAAATTTGTGTTACAAGTTTTTTGTTTCTATTTTTGCCCTTTTTCTTGGTCTTCCCTTTGGAATTTGGATTTTGCTTCAACTGAAAAGTTGTAGATCTCATCGAAACCTTTCAAATGAGTATACATAAGCCATATAAAACTTTGCTATTTTATCTTTTAAGACTAGTTGTTTATATTGCACCGGTATATAAAACTCTATGCTTTAATTCATAGACGGTTGGTATATAGAACCGTTTGTAATATTCATTCATCATAGATAGTTCTAGTTATCAACAGTATCACAGACGGTTTATATGTAGAACCGTCTGTGATAATCTGACCGCTGGGCCCGTCGATCCTCCCCAACCCAGTCATGGGCATCGCATCGTTGTATAGACCAACGGGTAACAACTGAGGAAATGTGTGAAACAGGGTGGAGTGGTAGTTTGCAAAACTGCAGCTCTGATCTAAGTGGTTTAGGTCATATTTTTGTGGTTGGAATGTCTTATCAAGGTATTAGAGCCTTTGGGAAGTTGTACATTAAAAAGCGTGCAAATGTGTGTAATGTAAACCTCATTTTTGTGTTGATTACCGAGTTTCCCCAAGTATATGTGGTGTGATGCACTAGCGAGTGGTTGGTTGTTAGGGTTAAGTGAGTGGTGAGGAGCCTTCACTATATAAGCCTTTGTGTTTTGAGAGGTATTCCTCTTATGACTTGAAAGATTAGGGTTAGGATTTTCTTGTGTTAGAGCCTTTTGTGTGTGTGTTTTAGATTTAGAGCTCTGCTATCTTAAGGGATTGACTATAAAATATTTCTCTCTAAATGAAATGAACATCCAAAGTTTGTCCAAGTAAGTTGTGTCATGGATCCCCACTTGTGCTTTTGATTTACTCGGCTTTATTATTTGGATTTCTTCTCTTGATCTTTTTTTTTGGTGCAAATGACGTGTAAAAGCTGGATATATTTCCTGGAGATAGGATCCCATGCATTTAGGCATGATGTAAAGAAAGTTCTTGAGTTTGCTCAGTTTTTCTCAAGAGAGTTGATTTTTGGGTTTTGCTCTTGTAGGTATTTTCGATTGAATTCATGCTATGATTTAACTTACTATGACATGTAAGAACCTATCTAAGGTCACCTAAATCATCTAAAACTCATGAGAAAGAGCATATCGAGGTTTTCATCTTTTACCCAGTTTTGATGTAACTTTCTTTCAAATGAAAAAAGATCACAACTTTGGCAACTATTCTCTTGATTGTTGATTGAAATATGTTTGTGATGTCCTAGAGATAGTGCATACCAAGTTTTAAGTCATTTGAATCATCGAATCAAAAGTTACATGGATTTTTGGATCTGAAATAGTGTTGATTTTACTTTTCATTAGATTTGACTGCCAAAGTCTAAGGTTTGACCAGGTTTTACTGTTCATCTAAACTGTTCATCTGGTCTGACCGCAAATTGCTAGAGGTCTGACCGGTTTCAAATAGAGATTTAATAAGTTTTAGGATGCTTTTATGGAGTTTTGCTTCATATGGCTCTGGGTTTTGTTGAATATTTGAATTTGTATTTCTGCTCATATTGTTAGTATTTGGAAAAAGATTTTGAAAAAGACATTCACGACCTCTGGCTTGCCTACAAGAATGATGGATTTGCTTTTGTGACATACATAGAAAGATCTATTCCCATCTAAGCGATGAACTAGCTCGATCTCCATTTCTTTTCTTGAAATAGGATGTTTTCACTTCTCATTTTGTAGAGGTGGAAGTTAGGCTACACTTTTTCATGCTAGCCCGAGGTCCGACCAACCTGGTACAGCCTAAATATGGCACGAACACATCACATGGTGAGCTAGACGACACAGATAGAGAACCACGTTGGACTTAAAAAACCGATCTGTCAGATAGCATGACCGTGCCGTGCTCAGGCCAGCCCGGCATAACGAGCCGGTTGACACGGCAGCAACATCCATCCCGCCTCGGTGTTCTTCATCATCTCGAAGACGTGCACCGCGGCCGGGGGCCACCATCATGGTGCGGCCACCGTCGGCGTAGCAACAGCGTGCGAGGAAGAGCAACGCAAGGGCACCGAGGGCAGCCAGGAGCATGGGCGTGATGGCGATTGATGCTCTGTCAACCCCAATGCCATGTGGGAGAACTAGTCGCTGCCACCATCGGCCGAGTAGAGAGCGGCTCTGGTGTCGATGAACTCCTTTAGGCCGATGACGCCCAAGCGCACGTTGTCCCTGGCGCTGACAACATCACCATTATCGCCTATACTGGGCATGCAGACACCTGGGTCAATGTGGAAGAAGGGGATGAATGGAATCAATGGTCGATGGATGGATGGTAGCAGGGTAGCACACGGCACACTAGCACAATAGACTAGCTAGCTCGCCTTGCCTGGTAGTTGTTTAAACTTTTAATCAGCCTACGTCCTGATGGTGATGGGTGATGGCAAGTCGGCAATAGGGCGGGCCATGCTGCATATGCCAGATGCAGGTATGCAGCAGTGCAGTGTGCTGGCAAAATGCATGTTGAGTTGTTGACTAGGAGCAGTTTGAGAAAGCGAGCTAAAGACTGTCGACGTGTCGGGTGGTGATGAAGGGAGGAAATGGCAGCGGGCCAATGGAGCGCGGTGGCGTGCATGCATACACTCTCTCTCTGGCCATAGGTAGCTATAGCTAAGCTGAGTTGTTCTGCGTGGCCCAACAGAGAGTATAGTTAGTTAGGCAATAGGTGGGAGGTGGCAGCTGATCGAGAGGAGGAACATGCAACAGTCAAGAGGAGAAGATAATGGTTTGAGTCCACTCTTTCTTTTTATTTCTTTACCATTAAAACACAAAATACAAGTTTTCTTTTCTCTCCTTTTGCTATACTCAATAGTCTATGTACCAGAAAGTTCATTATGCTACCAAGAAGTTGGAGCACCAAAGAGCTCTCGAGTGGTATGCTATCGAGAAGTCGCATCACGAAAAGGACAGTAGGGCAACTTAGTATAAGCTCCTGCCGCCGATCCCCTAATCCTCCTTCAGCTCAGACTCCCATTGATGCTCGCCAGATCTCACCAAGTATGGAAAACTACGGTATGGATGACCGTCATATAGATGGTACGGAGAGATATGAGGAGTACTAGGGCCGTTCGGAGCCAATGGGGACACCAGACTTCTCTCCCCTGTCCATGGACGACAACATTGTCGGGTTTGCATCTGGCAACCGTGTTGCTGGACGAAGGGCGGATTGCTAGAAGCGCATGACCTGAAGCCAGGAAATTTGAGATGACCAAATGATAAAGATCACAATTTGTAATTATTGCAAATGCACTTGAACTGGTCCTACAAAACATGCTTGAACAAGATGAGGATGCACAGCCTGGGGGAGTACAAATACAGTTGAACTTCGAGGCTGTTAGTTCTGTAAGTACTTGGGTATACAAGCCGCTTTCTGCCCCGTGAGAAAATTGCTAAATATAGGAGAGCTATCACATCTAATATTTTATAGATTTATCATAAAAAATTAGCAGAACTATTCCTACAAGTTCAGTTCTCTTTTGTTGTAACTTCAAATATTTGGATATCATTGCACCAGAAAAGTCCCTACCTTAGTGTTGTAGCTCATTATTTAGACAACAATTACAAGTTAAACAAGAGAGTCATAGGGTTTAAGGTAATTAGCGAATCACACGCGAAGAGGCTATTGTCGAGCGCATACTAGATGTACTTAATGATTGTAAGATAAATAATAAGATTGTTTATATAACTCTTGATGACGCATTAGTGAATACGACGGCTATAAACATTCTCACCCCAAGGTTACGGACATATATTGGTGGTTATGTTCTCCACCAGAGATGCGTGTGCCATGTCTTAAACCTTGTTCAAGATGGTGGTTACGTTCTCCACCAGAGATGCGTATACTATATCTTAAACCTTGTTGTTCAAGATAGTATGCAAGTGATTGGGGGATATTTGAACAATATCCATGATGCCATTTGTTATCTCACAAATTTCTCACAAGTGGTAACTAGGTTCATGGAGTACTACACATCCAATGTGAAGGAGCAAAGAAAATTCGGTCTTGATATGAAAGTAAAGTGAAACTCAACATACATCATGCTAAAGAAGGTACAAGGGTATGAACATGTTATATCTGTCTTTGTCAATGCTATCTCTCAAAACAACGAATTGGTAGTTACTAATTTAGATTGATAGATTGCTAACCACTTTTAAGAGTTTTTAAGATCTTTTTATGTCGGGTCCGGATTTTCAAACCTCTATGTATTACTGCACTAGTACCGGATCAAAGCTAGTGCATATAGTTAAACAGTGATGATTACATAACCAACAATGCTTTATTAAAATAATAGAGAGTACAAGACTTATGACCACTTTATTACAACTGAGGTTACAAACCTCTCAAACTTATAAAACATAGTGGAAGCAAAATGAAACTCTGACGATGGCCCATCAACACATCACAAGCAATTGACTGATGAAGCCTACCTAGTACTCCAGGGAGCCTTCGTTGAAACCACATGCAAAGTAGTCATAATCTCCCTTTTGACCTTCATAATCATTTGAGATTGTTTGAGTGTAGCATGTGAAGGAACGCGTGTAGGCTACGATAGCAGAAAATAAAAAAATTTCTACCGCGCACACCAGGACATCATGTTAAGGAGGGATCATAGATCGTTACCACTAGACGCGCAGCGCAGCGGAAGAAGAGTTGGAGAAGCCGATCCAACCACGCGCGTCGAGGTAGTAGTGGAAGTAGCCGATCGTCCTGAACAGATCGTCTCCTCCACGCGATCAACCACACCACGAGCAGATCCAATCTGTAGTTTGTTGATGCTGATCAACGCCGCAACGAGCAGCGCCTCCACCGGTATCCACACGTCCGGGGCTGGAACGCCGATCGCGAGTGTACCAGCACTCGCGAGCGGCTAGGGTTTGGCTCGGGAGGTGGCGGCTAGGGTTTTGCTCGGGAGGAACAGAAGCGTGCATCCCTCAGCCCCCCGCCTCTAAATATATAGACCTCCTCACTTGGGCCTCGTGGACCAAGGCCCAATAGGAGTCTATCCGGATCTCTATCCGAATTGAGCCCACATCCGAATCACATTCGAATTAGTGTTCTAACCCGTTAAGTGTGCGACCCTGTAGGTTCACGTATACTTGGTCGCGACCCGGAAACACCTTTCCGGTCACCCTGTTAATAGCGGCCTCTAGCAAGACATATTAACCCCAAAGTATACGTAAAGATCATATCGGCTGAACCTGTAATGTTCTCATGTACGAATCCCTTTGCCTCACGATATAGATTAAGCTCAAGGCGAGACCTGCGTCATCCTCTTAATAGCTCAATCACTCTCACGATTCCGTGATGGATTATAAACTTGTGATTGACTCCTCAATCACATTGGCATGGCCATGCACTTTCATAATCCATTACATCGAGGGGCCCAGAGATATCTCTCCCATAAGGAGGGGCAAATTCTATCTTGATCATTCACATCCCACTACATGTTTCATAGCAAACCCGAAGACTACTTTTATGACTACCCAGTTACGGAGTAGTGGTTAGTAGTCCCAAAATAGGCTACTACGCATGTTGGGAACCATGATGATCTCAAGTCTAAGGATTCTACATAAACACTACTTGAGACCAACTAATGACACATGAAATCTCTGCAGTGTCTCATGGCGGGTCTATCCAACATATGTTCACTAACACATGTCCATATTATTGATTTGGTATCTCCATACCATGATCCATTAGACATGATCATCAATCAATACATATGCTGATCTTTGAATCATATTTGTTCCTCATATGATATATGATCAGGGATCATTTAGAAATAGCAACATTTTGGCATTAAGAGTCTCATGAATAAGTCACATACTCATTGATCAATAATGATAATGTCTATTTCAAGGAACAAAGCAATGTATCATAAACATAGTATGTGATATATTCAACATCTCCATGTTGCCTCTAGGGCATATCACCAACAGCATGTGAGTACATAAAGTACTCCGCAAGTCTTGAGAAAAATGCAATTATATGCAGGGCTTAATAAAGGAAGGATAGTATGGTTCTTTTATACAAAGCAACATTTTATTTCAATTACCATTTTATATTTTTGAAAGCATCAATTTTAACAAAGTAATTGAAATAACAGAAACTAACATAAATTTTCTAGTGAAGGTTCCAACTACCAACACTAGTAGACAGGCTCTAACCGCCAAGATTTAAGGCTTTATGTTCCATCCACTCATAGTGGCACCATCCACTAGGACACACTCCTGATATTTTCATCCAATCTGAGATCCCAAAACTTTCATTCTAAAACTAAAAACAAAGATCTATCATGTAAAAGCTTGACTATGGGCATAGCTATTCGAATAATTTTACACTTTACAAAGGTTGTACAGCTTTACCCACAAGAGATAATCAACTTATCATGTCGGCCAATACACGCTTCCTTAGGCGTGTGACTAAGTAATTATCACAAGGTTTTTTTACAATGCACCAGCTCAACTAGACTCCGTCCACTAAGGTTTCACTACTGAAAGGTTAAATCCACCAATTAGAAGCCTCCTCTTGCGCTATGTGGGACAACTATATACCCGACACCCACTCATACCACTAGCGGTTTTCAAGCTAAGCCATTGCAAATTAGTTAGCCAGATCGTACTCATTTAGACTTGTGATTGTACAGTAGTGCTCAGTTTGAATAATCACAAGCGTCAATCCTTAACTGACTAGGGCGGTACATTCACAAATCAAGATCATGTGCTCCATCTACACCAACCCAATCTTACTATCTGCCCAAGTATAAAATTATTTTCACTATTTTATATTTTTAAAACAGCAGTAATACTTATTGCCACTAAATTATTTAAATAAAATGATTAAAGCATACGATATCAAATTTCCACTCGTAGGGTTATATTAACTGACTAGCTTCTCTAAACAATTACTACCATTCTAAAATTATCAAATAATATTATAATATGATTACTAAGACAAGGAAAGCCTAGGGCAACAAAGGTACATGGTTGTGACATCAAATGAGGTTATAACAATTATTGGATTAGCTAATACCCTTAAGACAAACGTTATCATTTTACGTAACATAGCAATGCATTTAAATTTAAAATAATAAAATAATTTTGGTAAACATAGGTACAAAATAATCGAAGAAGACTTGCCTTCTTGGATATTGACTGCACCTTCTTGTTGCGGGTTGGGAATTTCCTTGGCGACGTCGGGCTCTACATGCAAAATGAGAAACACAAATAAATAAATACAAATAAAATCAAAAAATATAAAATAGGGCAGCCGATACGATGGTAAAATTGACGCGACGAGGAACTGCAACGTGTAAAGATGACTCACCAGGAAGAAGCGAGGCGAAGCAGGATGTGCCGTGCGAGACGAGAATCTGAAACTTGCTCTGATGCTAATGTTGAGTTTTTTTTCAAACCCTAGATTAATTTTATGGAGGTTTTTTGGTCTACCCTCTATTCCTCTGTCTTATCTGTGGTGCCGCTCACAGCACCGTCCTATGCATCACAGGCACGTACGCCGCATTCACCGGCCCGATATTCTTGTTAATCATGTCCTTAATCGGTAAACTCACTTTGATTTCCCTTGTCATGCATGCAGGTGTTGAGGCCATGTTAGCCGATCTTGGGCACTTCAGCAAGAAGTCTATCCAGATCGTGTTTTTGTCCAGCATATACCCTTCCCTGGTGCTGACGTACGCCGGGCAGACGGCGTACCTGATCAACAACGTCGATGACTCCAACGACGGGTTCTACAAGTTCGTGCCGTGGCCCGTGTACTGGCCCATGTTCATCATTGCGATGCTGGCAGCGATCGTGGCTAGCTAGTTGCTGATCTCGGCCATCTTCTTCATCATCAATCAGACAGTGGTTCTCGGCTACTTCTCGTTGTCATCATGATTAAACAATTCAATGACATAAAAAAAATATTGATCGAAGAGCTAATCGAACTCCTGAAGACATAGGAAGAGGGAGAGCATCGCTATGGGAACGGCGACGAAGACAAAGAGCACTCGCTCCTGACGCGCGTAGAGTAAGAGGCTCGATCGCTGAAGCATGAAAGTGAAGGCTCCTCAGGTGGTTCTGATGGCGGCGGTGGCCATTGATACCGAAGAGATGACAAGACAAAAGCAAGATGTTTTAATTGTAATGATTATGGACATTTTGCTTCAGAATACCATAAGCCCAACAAGAAGGAGAAAGCGGAGGCAGCGGAGGCGCATCTCATAGTGACGAATGCTGACAATGAATCGACGTTGTTGTGAAGAAGATGCAACAAGCTTAAAGGGGTGATTGTTGGGTTAATCTTGTTGCATGTGTGTATTGTAGGAGTGTGGGTCGAGTACTCGTGTGTAAGAGTACGTGTAGAGGTTGTGGCGGTGTGGTCGAAACTGCAGTCAAAGGCGTGGTCAAAATAGCAGTTGTGATCGTGGTCGAAGTAGTCGTGGTTGAAGTGACCGTGGTCGAAGAATCAGTCATAGCGGCTGTAGTAATTAGTACTACAGACGTCATACTCAGATGAGCACTATAGACGTCATACGCAGAGGAGTACTGCAGCGATCATAAAAGTACTGTAGAGTGTTAGTCGTAGAATTACTGTAGCAGTCGTAGCTGTTATGGTTGTATGATCACTATAGTAGTCGTGGTCATGGTCGTATGATCACTGCATCAGTTATAGCGACCGTGGTCGTAGTCGTAGCGGTGTTGGTCATAGTCGTAGCGGGGTGTGCGCAGGAGCAGTTGTGGAATGACCTGGTCGTATGTCAGTGCACAACGTGCGTAGGAGTCGTGGAAGGTAAGGCCGGTAAAACCGGATCACAGGTAGTCAGAGTCTGAGTCGTGTGGTTGTATTGGGTGAGTGGACTGCATGTGCGGCCGGTTTGTATCTATTTAAGTCATGTAATTTGTTGAGCATTTTGCGCTAAAGAATAATAGAGAAAACACAGAAAAGGTGCAAGCAGTTAGTATCACAATCTTGTGCCTCGGTTATTTTTGTATTCAGCTTGGTTGTTAGCTCTGTCTTCTCGTTCCCATCTCTAGCAAGTCATTTACTGTGTTTATGTGTGTTAGTCTACTGTAAAAGCATGTGCTTGAGAGAGGTTTCAGAAAGAAAATATTCAGATGATGTTTATCAACACCGTCCTAACAGTGCACACATCCGAGCACAAGGAGGGGGAGGTGTACTCGCCGAAGACCAGCTACATCCTCATGCTGCTGTGCGTCGGCGTCATCCTCGGCTTCGGCGACGGCAAGGACATCGGCAACGCGTTCGGCGTGGTGGTCATCCTCATCATGCTGATCACGACCATCCTACTCACCCTGGTGATGCTCATCATCTGGGGCACGCACATCGTGCTGGTGGTGCTCTACTTCGTGCCGTTCCTGATCCTGGAGGGAACGTACGTGAGCGCGGTGTGCACAAAGTTCCTCAAGGGCGGGTGGCTGCCGTTCGCGGTGTCGGTGGTGCTGGCGCTGGTCATGTTCGGCGGGAACTACGGCCGGTAGAGGAAGACGGAGTACGAGATGGCGAACAAGGTGACCCTGGAGCGGCTCGACGAGCTCCTGGCGGGGCCCGACGTGCACCGCGTCCCGGGGCTCTGCTTCTTCTACATCAACATGCAGGACTGGCTCACCCCCGTGCTCGTGCACTACAACAAGAACATGCGGTCGCTGCACAAGGTGACCGTCTTCCTCACGCTCCGCTACCTGCTGGTGGCCAAGGTGGACGCCAGGGACCGGGTGGTGATCCGGCGATTCGGGCCTAGCGGTGTGTACGGGTGCACGCACGATACAGTACGGCTACGCCGACCCGCTCGACTTCGAGGAGGACGACCTCGCCGCCGGCCAGGTGGTGAGCGCCCTGCGGGAGCATATCGAGCAGGAGTAGACGGCGGAGGTGTCCGCGTACGAGGTGGCGCAACTGGAGGAGGCCAGGGCGGCCGGGGTGGTGCACGTGAGGGGCAAGATGAGGTTCCACGTCGGCAAGGACACCGGCCTCTTCGACCGGGTGCTGCTTGGCTTCTACGAGTTCCTGCACAGTGTTAGAAATCACATTGTGAACATGTTTGTTACATTTCAGTAGTCGTCACCTCAGTAGTTAGCTAATAATAATCATTCTGTTAGCCATTAGCACTAGCTGTTAGACTACATGCGAAGTGGTCCTAGTTTGTTGGATCATGGATCCTTGTATTTCGGTAACCATCTCCTCCTTCTATAAAGTGAGATGATCCCATGAGGATCGGCACGTTTGGCAAACTCTTTCATGGTAAGCCTCGATCCACGATCAAAAACTCACCATGTTAATCAACTCACAACATTCAGCCACTAGCCATCCATCTTCCTCATCCATTCAACTCAATTCCATGCCGACACCTTCGATCAATCACATGATCAGTGTGAAGCTCACGCAGGAGAATTACCTGCTTTGGTCTGCGCAAATCTTGCCATATCTTCGGAGTCAAGGCCTCGTCTGTTACGTCGATGGATCCTTGCCGGCGCCAAATCAGACTATCGTCGTCGAGCCGACCAAAGAAAATGCACGGCGAATCGCCGTCAATCCGGAGTACACAAATTGGTACCACCAGGACCAACTGGTACTCAGTGCCATCCTTTCTTCAGTCACTGAAGATGTTCTCGGTACCATGGTGGGAGTCACCACCGCACGAGAGGCGTGGAGTACTCTGGAAAGGATGTTTGCGTCCACTTCACGCGCGCGCATTATGCAAATCCGTATGCAGCTCGCCACGATCCAGAAGAAGGATCTAAGCATTACGGACTATTTTCGCAAAATCAAGCACCTCGGCGACACCCTTGCTGCTGTTGGGAAACGGCTTGAAGACGAAGAGCTTATCGCGTACATGCTGCGCGGTCTCGGCCCGGATTATGATCCTCTGGTGACAAGCATCACCACGCGCACCGACGCCTACTCCATCAGCGATGTCTACGCACATATGCTGAGCTACGAGATGAGGCAAGAACGCAACGGTACTGTGGTCCAGGTATCTTCAATTAACAATGTTAACAGGACTGTTGGACGTGTTGGAAGCAATGGTGGTAGAACCAGCCGTGGGCGCGGCCGTAGCAGCGGCCGTAGCCAAAATGGGCGGTCCAACAGACCAGCTCAAAGGGGGCAGATCAACACAAACTCAAGCAGCGCTGCTGATCCGTTTTGTCAGATCTGCCACAAGCCCAACCATGATGCCCTTCAGTGCTGGCATCGATTTGATCAAGCTTATCAGGCTGATGATCACATGAAGCAGGCGACCGCAGTTACCAACAATGCTTACTCCGTCGACTCAAACTGGTACGTGGACACGGGAGCTACGGATCACATCACCAACGATCTCGAGCGACTCACCACCAAGGATCGTTACACAGGAGGAGATCAAGTCCATGTGGCAAATGGTGCAGGTTTGTCTATCTCTCATATCGGTCATTCATCTATTGCTGGTTCAACTCGTTCCCTCCATTTGAATCATGTTTTGTATGCACCTAAAATCAACAAACACTTGATCTCAGTTAGAAAGTTAGCCTCTGATAATGATGCTTTTGTTGAATTTCATCCAAACTCCTTCTTTGTCAAGGATCGAGCCACGAAGAATCTGCTTCTCAAAGGCAGATGTAAGAACGGTCTCTATGTTTTGCCAAATAAATGTCAAGCTCTTCTGTCGGCCAGAGTCTCTCAAGAACAATGGCATCAAAGGCTCGGGCATCCAGCTTCACCAATTACTCTTAGAGTTCTGCAAGATAATAATTTGGCTGTAGACAGCAAAATTTCTCCTTCCCAGATTTGTAATGCATGTCAGTTAGCAAAATCTCATCAGCTTCCATTCAGTTCTTCACAGCATGTATCAACTGCTCCCTTGCAATTGATTCACACTGATGTCTGGGGGCCAGCACTCCCATCAGTCAATAATTCAAAGTATTATGTTTCCTTCATTGATGACTATAGTAGACATGTGTGGATCTATTTTCTGAAATGTAAATATGATGTTGAACCGATTTTCCTTCAATTTCAAAAGCACGTCAAACACATGCCTAATTCCAAAATTCGGTCAATTCAGTCTGATTGGGGAAAAGAGTACCATCGCTTGCACAGATACTTTCAGACTTCTGGGATTGATCATCGCATTTCTTGTCCACATACCCACCAGCAGAACGAGCTGGCAGAAAGAAAACATCGGCATCTTGTTGAAACCGGACTCGCCCTCCTTGCCCAGGCACAAGTGCCACTCAGATTTTGGGACGAGGCATTCAATACGGCCTGTTATTTGATCAATAGAATGCCCAGCCGCACAATTAAACTTGACACTCCCCTACATAAGCTGTTCGGCACACAACCAGATTACTCAAGGCTTCGCGTTTTCGGTTGTGCTTGCTGGCCAAATCTGCGAGCTTACAACGACAAGAAGCTAATCTTCAGAACAAAACAGTGCGTCTTCTTGGGCTATAGCTCAACGCACAAGGGGTATAGTGTTTTGATCGCACTACCGGTCGTGTGTATATTTCACGTGACGTCGTGTTTGATGAGTCTGTCTTTCCGTTTGCAGATCATCCATCTCAAGGTTCTGTATCGCCACAGACCTCACATCATCCTGCCATATTACCGTTGCTTGCCAAAAACACTACATACTCGGAAAATTCTCTCATCTTTCCTCAAACCAGTGAACCCTTAAGCTCGACTGTACCAGCAGTAGAAGGTGTCGACATGAGTGCTAGTCAATCTAATCCTAATGCTAACTGTGATCTCCCTAGTGCAAGTCTGTCTCCTGCAGGTGTCTCAGCTGACAGGTCCAATAATTCAGGCTCGGGTGCAGACACAAATGGTGAAGTTTCCAGTCCATTTTTGAACCTAGAAGGCGTTAGTCAACATCCAATGAGAACAAGACTTCGTAACAATATTGTGAGACCCAAAGAGTTCACTGATGGAACTGTGCGGTATCCAGAGAAGGTACGCAGCTTCGCTTGCTTGGTGTCTGACGGAAATCCGACAACAGACAACTCTGTAAGTTTGTCTGACGAAAATCCGGCAACAAACAAGCCAGCAGTTTCAGAACCGCGCAGTTTGCAGGAAGCGATGGCTAGTCCCAAATGGAAACAAGCTATGGATGCTGAATTTTCTGCATTACTAAAGAATGAAACATGGGATTTGGTGCCACCCAAAAAGGGGGTCAATCTCATTGACAGTCGGTGGGTTTTTAAGGTGAAGAGGAAGGCAGATGGCTCAGTCGACCGTTTTAAAGCACGGCTAGTGGCGAAGGGATACAAACAGCGATACGGGGTGGATTACCTTGACACATATTGCCCAGTCGTCAAACCAGCTACAGTTCGAATCATATTGTCATTAGCAGTCTCTCAGGGACGGAGCATGAGACAAATAGACGTTCAAAATGCGTTTTTGCACGGAGTACTTCGGGAAGAAGTATATATGCAGCAGCCTCCAGGATATGTGGACCCCACTAAGCCGCCCAACTACATCTGTCGATTGAAGAAGGCGCTATATGGACTGAAACAGGCTCCACGGGCGTGGCATTCTCGGTTAACCGGTAAACTGCAAGAGCTAGGATTCCACCCTTCAGTCGCTGATGCTTCTTTGTTTGTGTTCAGACAAGGTGGAGTAACTGTGTACATGTTGATCTACGTCGACGATATTATCATTGTCAGCTCATCTAGCACATTCACAGATAGGCTGATTCAGAAGTTGACCAATGACTTTGCTGTTAAGGATTTGGGGCCTCTTGAGTACTTCCTGGGAATTGAAGTTAAACCAGTAAAGAATGGAATTCTACTGTCCCAAAAACGCTACGCTCTTGATCTACTCCAGAAAGCAAACATGGACAAATGTAAAGCAATCTCCATGCCTATGACAGCAACTGAGAAGCTATTCAGAGATCAAGGAAGACCACAAGGGAGAAGATGAGTTTAGGTACAGAAGCATAGTTGGTGGGCTACAATACCTAACTATGACTCGACCTGAGCTTGCTTTTGCAGTAAACCGAGTCTGCCAGTATATTCAATCACCGACATATGCACATTGGGCAGCTGTGAAGAGGATTCTCCGATTTTTCAAAGGCACTGTCGATCACGGTTTGAAGATTCAGAAATCCGCAACAACAGTGCTCTCAGGTTTTTCTGATGCCGATTGGGCCGGCTGCCCAGATGACCGACGCTCCACCAGCGGCTTTGCAGTATTCTTAGGCACAAATTTGGTGTCATGGAGCGCTCGGAAGAAGGCCATGGTTTCTAGGTCTAGCACAGAAGCTGAGTACAAGGCGATCGCGAATGTTACAGCAGAGATGGTGTGGGTTCAGTCACTGTTGAAGGAGCTGAGGATATTTCAAAGCAAACCACCTCAACTTTGGTGCGACAACCTTGGGGCAACTTATCTGGCAACAAATCCCATGTTCCATGCTCGCACGAAGCACATTGAAGTCGACTTCCATTTTGTTCGTGAACAGGTAGCTCGCAAGGTTATGGAAGTGCGATTCATTTCGTCCAAAGATCAGGTAGCAGATGGATTGACAAAGGCTCTCTCAAGGGCTCCTTTCATTGTCAATTGTCGCAATCTCAACGTCAGTACTTCCCGTTGTGATTGAGGGGGACTGTTAGAAATCACATTGTGAACATGTTTGTTACATTTCAGTAGTCGTCACCTCAGTAGTTAGCTGATAATAATCATTCTGTTAGCCATTAGCACTAGCTGTTAGACTACATGCGAAGTGGTCCTAGTTTGTTGGATCATGGATCCTTGTATTTCGGTAACCATCTCCTCCTCCTATAAAGTGAGATGATCCCATGAGGATCGGCACGTTTGGCAAACTCTTTCAAACTGCCGCTCCGCGCTGCCGGCGCTCGGGATCCCGCTGCAGCAGCGCGTCGAGATCGGCATGCTCTACATGGCCTGACGCCACGCGTGCAAGCACCTGCGCACATATATATCGCAGGTGCTGATTAAATTAATCAACGAACGTACGTATGGTACGTGGCCTTTGATGATTTAACTGTGGTCCAAGTCTTACTGGCAAGTAGTACTAGTCAATTTGATTTGGGTTGTTTCAGCTAGCAACTAGCAAGAGTACTGATGCAATGTAAGTAAATCTTAGTATGAAGGTTGTGTTGTGATGGAATAAAACGTGTGGTGTGGTGTGGAAAGTGAGCTTCCGCAAACTTTGGTCAGATTTAGTACTATTTATCATGTGAATACTAAATTAGCTTCTGAATCATCGTAATTCTATTTGTAGCCCACTTCTCAAGCGCGGGACTACGCGAGTACGATACGTCTGCAGTGGTGCGGTCGAGGAGCGCATGACTCAAACCGTGTACTGGTTGTGAGTGTGGTCGTATAAGCCATGGTCGTGGTCGTATGGCGTGATCATGATCGTAAGGCGTGATCGTTGCCATAAGGCATGGTCGTGAGCATGATCGTAGTCCGTGTTCATGAGCGTGATCGTAAACCGTGGTTGTGAGCGTGGTCGGATAAGCCGTGGTCATGATCGTAAAGCGTGGATGTAAAACATGGTTTACGACCATGCTCATGACCACAGTTTGAGTCATGCGCTCCCTGACCGCACGGTCTGAGTCATGCACTCTCCGACCGCACCACTGCACAGTGTCGCACTCGCGTAGTTCTGCGCTCAGAGAGGAGGGTACAAATAAAATTAAGGTGATTCAGAAGATAAATTTGGTATTCACATAATAAACAGTGCTAAATCTGACGACCGCTCAATCTCTGCAACCACGCCATGTTCGTATCATCCAGTACTTTCAGTGTACGGTGCTATATGTGAATACCTTGTGCTCAGCAATTAGCGTTTAAGATATAGGGGTTGTCCGTGCTCGTTCGGTTAATCTGGTTAGCACATAGATTACCAGCAGCAATCCTGCTGCGCTAAACTATACCTGTCATTGTATTGGGCTCGGCCCGCAAGGACTTGGGCCGTCTCGGCTTCCGCTAAACTGGGCCTCTTGAGCTTCAGCAAATGTTCTGTATACTCCACACAGTTAGCAACTTAACTTTGTTAAGGCAGCTTACGAAAACTTTCTGAGCACTGCCTTAAACTTGCAGAAAATTATATGCAGTTAAATAGTTGCAAGTTTTTAGCTGTATAGTTGGGCACATATCAGGTGAACTGAAAGCTAAATATGAAAACGCTTGCAAATCAAATAAGGGAGGGCATGTTCTATAGCCACACAAAATTTCAAGATCAAACTCAATTGTATTAGTGAGATATACAAAAGACGAATACTTAGTGAACAGTGCAAAATCAGAGATCTAGCTTTTCTAACAGAGACGATGTCTAAGCGGCAAGTACGCAGTAGCTCAGAGAGAGAGGTGCAGTTTATCATGGACCTCAAATCTGGCGGGCCACCTAATCCAGACAAAGGCAAAGCTGCAGGTTGGCTTAGCATTCAAGTATCTCAGCAACAGTAACAGCAAACGCTTGTCTGCTGGTACAATTATAACCGCACACCGCTCGTCTCAGAAAGAGCTTTGCCGCCTGTTAGTACAGTCCAAAGGTGTCTCCGATCGACTCAAGCTCCTGATTCCTGAACAAAAGTTCTGCAACAATCTTGCTTTGCTTAAAAAGACTCAGATTTCAGATTCCTCCTTGCACATCGAGATTCGCCACATACATCGATCGATCTCTCAAAGAGTCAGTCACCATTTTATTTCACAATAAGATCAGTCACTACTAATTAATTGACATAAGATTTACAGCGACAATCTTTATCAGTTAATTGAGAGACAGACACTAGACAAGCACATTAATTTAGTTGTAAGCACATAGAATTCGATCATTAGCTAGCCTGTCGTCCTTATGATGGTTATTGTGCCCCTCCCTGCGGTGTGCAGCCTGGTGAAGCCGGCGACCGTTTTGCCCGACGGGGCTGGCCGGTTGCCGTCTGACACGCGCGGGGCGCACGCGAACTCCCCCACGGGGTGCCGGACGGGCCTGGCCGGTCGCGTGAGGATCCGCTCGTTGATGCCGGCGAGAGTCGCGCCGCCGTCCACCCCGCAGGGCTTCACCACGGTGAACGGGTACACCACCGATGATGATCCGGTACTGGACGACGCCGTCCTACTCCTCTTGCTGCTCGTTTGGCTGCTACATGCATCTGTATCTGTGGAACGCATGCAGCTACTCAGTATCAAGATTTTTACATGGACAGTGAGAAAATTGTTGCTACCGTGTGGATTCTCTAAAGGCATCTGTAGTGTATATAACCCAAGGGGTCTTAAGGTAAGTCCCATCTAAACCTTAAGGCTGACTCCATAGTGTATATAACCCAAGGAGGCTTAAGACGGTCCCACTTGGCAGATAAAGAAAAATTGTATTTTAATGCTTATGGCCAGGTCTTTAGCTTGAGGACCAGCCTTAAGCCTTTTTTGCTTATAGCCTCCTTAAGGTCACCCCTGTAATGTATAAGGTTGACCTTAAGGTGGCTTAAGACTCTCTATTTTCATACACTACAGATATCCTAAGAGGCGGCAGGTACGGTACCTTCTTGTGTCGTCGAGCGTTTGGACGGGCAGTTGGTACGAGCGGTTTGACGTTGGGCGCCGCCGGTGTCACTTGCCTGTGGGTCCACGTTGCAGTGGGACGAGGAAGAGTTGGGTAGATGCTCTGCTTGTGGCTGCGCCACAGTTTTCTCTGGCAATGTGGGCCCCATACGTGAGACAGAGCTCAGACCCAGATGATCATCATCTGCAGATTGCCCATCAACTTGTTGTTTAACCAAGCAAAATGGCCCCAATTTGTTGAATTTTAACTTGAGAGGCGAAGAGCCAGAGGGATTACCAGAATCTGGTACTACCATCTAAACATGTAAGTCCAAAAATTTTCTTTACTACACTTAGGAAGTGATGCCTGTCTAATAAGTCAGACGCATGATGCACAAATGATGGGCTAGGACAGCAATGTGCTGCTAATCTTGAGTGGGCCAGGACATAAATTTCACAAGCACCGTAGTTACTTAAATAGCCATTATAGTTTGTCCTAGTCGTTTGGAATCATACCACTACCACGGAATTAATGAAAAAAATATAGGACTAAGCAAAATCCTGCCAGTAAACTGTTGGTTAAAAAAATGAGGAGGGCACACTAAGCTAAACCAAGTAGAGCAAACTAGCATTCGAATTCTTACCTAGGAAGGTGGTAGTGCTACCCTTTAGAATGCAGCTTGAATTGAAGCCTACCAGCTGCTCTTCGTCTGAATCCCAGATATTCTGAAGAGGTAACAAGGATGCAATGAGTAAGGAAACACCATAGTTCAGCACAAGAACTGCATGCGAATGTTGACATGGCTAGCTCAAGCTTGCACTCACTTGGAGTAGTGCGTCCAACTGATCCTCGGGCATCACCACCGTCGCATCATCCTCCGCCGTCAGCAAGCTGGTGAACACCGCAGTTGACGCCTCGGAAGCTGACGACTCCATGCCTGCATGCCAATCAACAACCACAAGAATTACCGCCATGAAAGCAAGCTGCAAGAGAAGGAAAACTAACGGACAAAGCATACATGCATGCAGTGCAACACCTACACTTGGGGAAGAAGAGCTCAAGCTCATGCTCATAGGTGTGATCATCAGGATCACCGGCGGCACCAACTCCCACTACTCCTAGACCAAAGTACCTGAGCTGTGGATCCCATTCAAACAGGGAGCAGCTGTTGCTGATGTCCAAGCTGCAGGCCATGGTGTCTAAAGGCCACCAGGCCTGCCTCTGCTGCAGCTTTCTTTCTTGGGCTGTCTCCATGGGATGTAGCAGTACTAGTAGTAGGCAGGCAAGTAGCAGAAGTGGAGTTGTGGGGGAGAGACACTGAGAGTATGTAGCTTGAAGGGTGTGTGTGTGTGCGTGCTTAAATAGGAGGGCTTTTGGGAGGTCCAAAGGCAAAAGGTTGTGCGTGTGTGCGCACTGCAGGCTGCAGTCTGGCATGTCAAGCAGGCACAGTAAGTCGGGGAACGAGGAAAAGAAAGCTTGGAAATTTTGCAAAGTCGAAAGGGGGCAACGAGGCAACGAAAGCATGCAGAAGGATGAGAGTGGTTGCGAGCTCTTTCTCGTGGTTCGTTGCGTTGATGACTCCTCGGCCTTTCCTTGTTTCTTTATGTACATCTCTCCATTCCTCGTCTACCCCTTTTGACTTTTGGTACCATTTTATATTAAAAAAGGAATAAGCTCTTATAACAACATAAATTTTGTTTGAAAATATGTCCAATACCCCAAATTATCAAACCAGACATTTGGCCTTTTGAACTTTGCAATTCGATTCAAATAACACCCCTGATCCAGTTTTGCATGGTGGTATTGCTCATGTGGAGTGATGTGTGGATGGTTTTGCCACATAAAATGACACGCTTGTCAAGTTGGATCAATGACATGCATGGTCCGCAAGGGCTTTTCCCCCATCAAACTCCCAGTCATGCTTATGTGGCATTGCCCCCTATAGTTCCCTTCCTCTCTGTTTTGATTTA
The DNA here is from genome assembly GCA_017311315.1 of Dendrocalamus latiflorus. Taxonomy (NCBI): domain Eukaryota; kingdom Viridiplantae; phylum Streptophyta; class Magnoliopsida; order Poales; family Poaceae; genus Dendrocalamus; species Dendrocalamus latiflorus. The sequence goes on along the minus strand of CM029670.1, from coordinate 11,756,454 downwards.
AGAGAAAAGATCGTGTGGGCCGCCTCACCTGTCATTCACCTAAACTTGATTAGCGTGTCATCTTACGTGGTAAAACCTTCACTCATCGTGCCATGCGGACCATACCATCATCTAAAATTGGGTCAGGATGTGATTTGCACTGGATTGTAAAGTTCAATGGGCCAAATATCCGATTTCATAATTTAAAGTGTTGAACGGACTTTCAAACAAAGTTTGAGAGTGTTATACGGATCTTTTCCTTTAAAAAATAGTAGTACTTTCTATCAGTTTGAGATACTACTATTTTGTTAAAAAAATTAGACAAAACCTAAGAAATTATCCTAATTTTACCTATCAGGATCACTATTCCAGCGACGAGGTTGATAGAGGAGGACACATTGAGGCCCAAATGAAGCTTTAGAGAAGGGGATCGACGCACCAAACATGAGTGCAAGCTAGTGGTGCGTGCGTGGCAAAGTCAGGAATTTGTAGGAGCTAGGACGAAAATTTTAAGCCTGCTCATCTAGGCTTTAAGGAAAAGAGCTGGAAATAGATATCACAGAACAAACTAAAAGCTTCCTCTCCAATCAATTGTTTGTCTTCGCCGACTATAAACATAAATGATTTCACTTGCTCATCTATATAACTACAAACTCGCAACTATATTTGGAATTTGCAAATTTAGCTTGACTTGACATTTGCCCAACTATAGCTACAGATTAGCTCACAACTATGCCCATAAATGATTTTCTGTAAGTTCGAGTGGGGTGCTCAGGAATTTAAATAGATTCTGTTATCTAATGATTGTCCTCTCACGTATTGTCTCGTATGTTTTTGAATGCAATAATATATTCATTTGCAACTTGATTATGAAAAAACGGAAGTGCTAAAGCACAGTCGACTGTTTTTTGAGCTGAAATTAGTCGATTTTTCTCCATGTATGATTTTAGATTTGATCATCAATATTAAAGAAATATCAAGATTTATAACCCAAAATTGGAATTACTAGATCATCATTAAATATACTTTTTATATATACAATGCTATAAAAAGTAGATTTTGATGTAATTTTTTTATAGACCTCACTTGTACGTAAGTATAGAACTATTTTTCCAAAATGTTTTGTTTGGTTAAATTTCTCTAGATGTTTTGTTTAGTTAAATTTCCCAAAATGTTTTGTTTGGTTTGAATGCTATGTTTGATTAAATTTTTCAAGATGTTTTGTTTGGTTTTCTAAACTTTTTTCTTAGAAGCATATCTTAATGCAGAGTACTATCACAGCCCAATGTTTATTTGTTAATTTAAAAGGCAGTATACATTGCTTTTCTAAATCTTTTTCTTAATAGGCTTAACTAATTTGTTAGGTCAAGTATCACTACTTGTTTTGTATGCTTAGAAGCATAATCAATTTTTGTTTGATTAAATTTTCTAGTTGTTTTGTCACATAGTTCAAAATCTGACTAATTTACAAGAAAAAAACAGTCGAATGATATTGCATTCACCAGTTTTTCTATTTTTTATGTTCCTGGGTTGAAAGCATTAGGCATTGCATAAGCTTCAAGGTCTCAGACTAAAGGTTGTCTAAAAGTGCAGGGCTAAGATGGAGTAGGCTGTTAATGGGTCACGATTTGAGATTTGCAGGCCAAAAACAGCCCAGAGACAAAAAGAACCACGGGATAAAGATCTGACGGCTTGAGAAAGTGACTGAGATTTAAAGCTTTTTCAGTCGCCTGTAATATAGCCGGTCCCATGAAAAAAATAGCTAGCCAAACACCCAAATATTAAAAAGCAGTTCAACCAAACAAGATTATCATAATCCATTGTAAGCCAAACTATCTACGACTGTTTATATATTTACCGCTTTTTTTTTCTTGGTGGGTTACCAAATTATTGCGACCAGGCCATGCATCATGTGCCAAAGGAGACAAATGTGAGGAAAGGGGCTCCACGCAACAACATCGGGGCTTTGATCAGATCAATATTTGGACTATATAGCCAAACCAACCAGGCCGCACAAGCCATGAATCAGAGGGAAAACCATGGTTTTCCATGCCATTATGTGTGCAGTCAAATTTGTGGATGGTAGGTCAAAAATCGTCATTTCTACGGACATAGACACATAGCAAGACATCTGTTCTCTGTGTAGAGACAGTGATCAGTATGCAAACCTCTCGTCGAAAATGCATGCCAACATGCACACACGTGCATACTCGCATGCATGCGTTGATTGATTCGTATAATCGTGTTTGCAGTAGCCGGCATTAGAATCCAACTCATTATGGTAATCTTAAATCTAAAAAAAATGTATTTGTACATACGTGACAGAATGCTAAAGTATTGCTAGTACCTTGAAGTATATTGACATTGCATATCAAAAGACTGGTGCATCTATTGCAGGGCATACAAAAGTAGCAACTTTTAAAAATATCAGCAGGTACATACTGGGCTGCTTATTTGACTTTAAATTTCTGGAATTTAGTTTATTTTTCAATGTTTGAGGCTTATTTTACACTGTAGCTGCTAGTAGATGTTTGGCGTAATTAAATTTAAAAATATTTTAAAATAGAAAAAACAGACTATCCCAACACGAATAATGCAAAGGAATACAGGAAAAAAAAGAAAAATAAAAAAGCCCAAAAAAGCCAACAAGCCAGAAAAAATGAAATTAAAAAAATTAGAAGCTAAAAGTCATAAGCTGAAACTCAAACGAGCAACTTTGAATTCGTATATATTGCAGTATTGCGTAATGGACCCACAATACCATGAGCTATGGCTGCCATAAACTCATGGATACGTAAAAAGAGGCGTCTGAAAAACTAGGCTACAATCCTGCTGCTGCTGCGAGGTTAACTTTAATCGCTTTGTATTTAGTCAATGCCATCCTAGTCCCACGAAAATCCAAGCAGTGGCTAGCATGTCTGCCGTTCGTCATCATGGCGCAATTTCGAACCGCGGAAATTATACTCCCATCCCATGCACGAGCTAGCTCAAAAGTTACTAGCAATAATGGACGTCGTGTGGAATCCATCTGTGACTTCTGGCTACCTTCCAAAATCAAATGATAATTAACATTTTTGTGGTAAAAGCCTATTTGGCCCGGCTCCGGATTCAGGCTTTCTCATGAGAACCCGAAGAAGACACGCGAGACGGTTTAGCTTCGACCTCGGGTTTTTTTTTCGGAGCCCGGACCATTTCTTTACAAAAATTGGCAACACTACTCTATCGATGTGACTTCGCCTCTTTCAGAAAATGGCAACCTCACCGTTGCTATATGTGAGAACATGTGATGATCACCAGTGGCGGAGCGCTCGATAGGGCAAACCCTGGCTTGAGCCAGGGCTTGATTTTCCGTAGCTCCGCTCCACCCGCCGCCTCCCCTCGCCCCTCTCGCCGCCTCCCCTCGCGGGCCTCGCCCCTCTCTCCACCTCCGCCCCTCTCGCCGCCTCCCCCTCGCCCCTCTTGCCGCCTCCGCTCCACCCGCCGCCTCCCCCTCGCCCCTCTCACTGCCTCCGCTCCACCCGCCGCCTCCCCCTCGCCCCTCTCGCCGCCTCCGCTCCACCCGCCGCCGCCCTCGACTTCGCCGACCCAGCCGCCGCCGAGGAGACCGACCCACCGAAGCCGGACCAGCAGGAGAGGAAGGGGCAGCCACCGGCCTGAGCGTAGCCGGCGGCGGGCGGGCGGCAGCCACCGGCGACCGGCGCGCAGGTATAGATCCGCCGCCCCACCTCATTTTTTTCCCGTCCTCCGCCACTGATGATCACTTTTAAGTTATGATGAGTAATTGACTTTTATTTAAGAGAGTTTATGGAGTTTGAGTTTGTTTTTGAATATTGCAATTTCTAGTTTCTTTCAAATGCTGGTGGTCAGACCAGTATTAGGGCCACGGTTAGACCGACTAGAAATAGTCTGATCGGCACTTGAGGTGCGGTTAGATCAGTATCTTGTCATCAGGGAATTTTGGTGGAGCGGCGATGGTTAGACCGGATAAAGACTGGTGGTCTGACCGCTAGTCAATGGCCAGGCTCAGTATGACCAGCCATGGTGACGGTTGCATCAGGGTTGCGGTGTGGCTAGGGTTTAGTTGGTGGTAGCAATTTTTCAGGAATGTTTTTGAGTGGTGCACTGTGGGAGGCAGCGCTATAAGTGGCCTTTGGTTGGTGGTCATACCTGCTGAGGTGCCGACAGTCCGACCAACCATGGTGGTTGCGGTCAGATTGCCGTTCCTGGGGTGGAATGGGAAGGTTAGACTTGCTGGGTGTTGGCAGTCTAACCGATGTTGTCGGACAATATGTTGGGTGTGTGCACTGTGGTTTAAGATTTAGTCTTCGGGGGTTAGGATCAGTGTTTAGGTGTATACATCTTGCTTAGTGCATTATGTGGACTAATATAGGTCAAGTTGCAAAAAAAAACTTGTACCGAAATTAGTTGCTTGGTCTATTATTGTTCAGGGACGTTTGGAGGCAATTATGATCAACAAGGGGCAACTAAGACTAGGTTGGGGATAACCGAGATCCAGAACGGTCAAGGTGGTCATGTGGGATAGTTAAGCTCAAACAAGGCATAAGACAGACAAGGATCATGGATGATAGAGTTTGAGCAAAGATCATGATGCATTGGAGATACACGTCGTTCCTTGTGGTTATGCTTTTAGAATGGAAGCTTTAGAGGTAAGTGTTCTTGTTGCATTAATTGGGTACATTGATGATGATTGTATGGAGCGGTGTTATATGACTGTTTGCTTGTTGGTATTGGTTGTAGGACTCCAGAGCTATATCATGGTAAGGCGGACAGGACTAGTACTAGGCGAGGGTGCTGAGTTCCAACGCGATCAAGGGATCAGGACTAGGCTTAGGAAGAGCTGAGGTCTAGAGCGATTAAGGTGCCACTGGAAGATGATTGTGACTTGTGGAGTGGTTACAAACCAGGAAGACAAGAAGTTGGAACGGGAGATACCGATGGTGGACATGATGAGCAATGGCAAGAGGCCAAGTCTAAGCTCAAGGAGGAGCTGAGGTGTGTGCGGTTAGGTAAGTCCTGGTACCATTATGGTGCGAGGAAAGGTATGTGGTGTGCTAAGTGACTTGACCTGTTTGCAAGCGAGGATGGTTCGTTGGGATTCGGACGCGTGAAAGGCTTGGCGGTAAGTCATTATGGACATATGGAGTTGAAGATGAAGAGTGGGGCTGCTTCAAGGTAAAAAAATATAATTTTCGTGGAAGGTGGTTTGGGGGGCAAAACGATCTTTTTGCCCCAAACTAGAAAGTTGAAGGCGTGAGGAGGTGCAAGAAAGGTGGTTTAGATCAAGAATGTACCGAAAATGTTAAGTAGATCAAATGTTGATTCACTAACGGATTAATGGTTGTGTGCACTTTGAAATACATGCTTATGTGAGTGTAAAACTCGATATTATATTGGGTTAACGAGTTAGCCCATGTATGTATATGAAACCCAATTAGAGGTACTGATTAGGGTATCCCTTATGAGCCTCCATATATAATGAGGGAGAGAGGTGGCTAGGGTTAAGCTTTGGGGAATGTTAGGGCAAGACTTTGAGAGGAGTTAGGGTTCTTGAAGAAAACCTTTGGGAGATGGGTTGTGGCTCTTTGTCTTAAGCTTGTTGTCATTTTTAGGCTTGTGAAGTAGCTAGGGAGTAACTATAAATATTTATCAGTGTTTTAAATCTCCGGCTATGACGTTTAGCGGATGACCTCTCAAACAGCTAATAGCGGAGCTAAATGAGGCTATAACGGGCTATAGCGGCTAAATTGTACATGGACTCAAATAGCTCGATCAGTCTAAAACAGCTATAGCGGGCTATAGCGACAGCTATAGCCGGAGATTTAAAACCTTGATATTTATCCATCTTTTAAGTATCAATAGATATCTAAATTCGTTCAAATATTTCTCCTTTTTGCTCAAGTGACAAAATCTTAATTTGGCTTGGTTTTTTGTGTTTCCTGTTTTCCTCTTGATCTTGGTTTTATACCAAGGACGTGTAAGTGATGAACATGTCTCTTGAAGACCAGATCTCATCTATCTAATCATCTTCTATAGTAAGTTCTTATGATTGCTCAATTTTGGCTCAAGGAAGTGTGATTTTAGGGTTCTTTGGTTCTAGGGCTTTTAACCTGAGTTCATATTGTGACCCAGCTTACTATAATATGTGAAAATCCATCCAAAGTCTTCTAGATCATCAAAGACTCATAAGCAAGAACAGATCGAGGTTTATTCTTTTGGCTGGTTTTGATGCAATCTTCCTTGTTTTGAATAAAGGCAGGAACTTTGGTATTGATCTTCATGATCCATGATTGGAATAGATTCTTGATATCTTACGGAATGTGCATACCAAGTTTTAGTCTATTTGGAGCTATGTATCAAAACTTGCATCATTTCTTGATTTGAATTTGTGCTGATTTTCAGCTCTGTCCAGAGGGGTCGATAATATCGCCCTTGGATTGGTCAACCCGCACAAGGGCCGGTCAAACCGTCCTGTGACCTACAGTCATACCATCCCCATCGATTAGACTGTGTCAGACCCAAATTCTACAATCCGGAATCTACTGTGTTTCACTGCACTATTCCCTGGATCAGTAGATGGTGCACACAGTTACAGTTCTGAATATCAAAGTACATATCATGCGGAAACATAATTAAAATAATAAACTTACTCATGGGCCGATTAGGCCGAAATCAATAAATTGCAGCAGCAGAAGAACGAAGCACACATGTGGGACCTTCAGGACATGCCCACAGGCAGCCAACTGGAGGTTCGCGACCTAGCCCTTGACATCTTCATCTTCATCTTATCTGCCAGCTTGTCCACTCTTGTTGCTGAGGCGAGGTGACTTGACTCTTGATTCTGAATTTTGCCGCAAAAGCGAGCGTGAGCACTCCGACCCCGTGCTCCGCGAGCCAATACACAGAATGCAAATAAATAGTATGCATGGCATAACAAAGGGAAGGCTCGGGTTATTTTATTTGCCAAAAATTTGCTTTTAGCGGCATTATTACTCTTATATAATCAAAGTGTTATTACTGTTACCTAACTCTATTCTACAATTGCCAAAATTGACTTAATCCCCCAAAAATGCGCTTTCTTTATTGTCTGCTGCCTAAAACTCCAAACAGCAGGTATCATCATTTATTTAATCCACCGATCATTCTTTGTATTTTGAATTACTAATAATCCAATCCTGTCATTACTATTCATCAGCTCCTTCTGAACTCTAATAATTATCTTTCATAACTACTTTCACATCCACCGATATTATTCGTATTCAATCCTTTTCATCATTGATTCACAATCATAATCCAACATTCTATCACGTTTTCCATTATCTATCACTAGCTAATCCACAAGTGTATCTTCACTGAGAATTCAATTTACCAAGATTATAATCCACTAATTATCATGACTCCTCTAACCTTCTCAGAAATTTAATTCGTCCCTCTAGTAATTGATCAACTCCTATTAATTCCCTATATTGACAACATCTTCCAAGGATTAACAATCACTACTATATATCCACCAAGAATATCATTAATCAAGAATTATAATCCAATACTTGTATTACTCTACCAAATCCTCAAGAATTCATTTGATTCATCTAGTAACTGAATCTATTAATTCTAATATTGACATCTCCCAAGAATTTATCAGTGTCATAATCCAATATTTATCTGTGTAATTCCTAAATCTCCAAAAATCATTTAAATCCTCTATCTAGCCTATCATTTAGCTAGACTTCACCAATTTATTTCCTCCAGAACCCACACTATCATTTCCTATTCAAGACCGATATGGATCTACCAATGTACCCTACAAACGCTCCTCTCTTTTACTCGCAACCCTGTTTATTCCACCCATATTTTATTTTGTAAGAATAGAAATGCCACTATTTGAAATACAATACGTAAAATTTCCTGAGACCTAGCAGTTTTGGAACAAATCTTAATGCTCAAGGGATATTAACATGATTTACCGCACATATGGCATTACACCATATGCCTGATATCACCATAATTTTTCCATACATATGGCATCACATCATATGACATCTTTCAGCGTTATAGCCGCTTAACTTACCACTGGGACGACACCCAGGACAATTCAAATCAGGACAGTCCTTCGCCCTTCACTTTTCCATTCCCATTCATAAATTGTTTTGAAATAGAACTATATCTGGTTAAGTTCCCATGTCCGCCCTTGACCGTGGGCACGGCTATTCGAATAGTTTTAGACTCTGCAGAGTTTGTACACTTTCACCACAAGAGACAATCAACTCATTGCCCCACACGATTCCTTAGTCATGTGGTTGAGCAGACCATCACAGTGACTTTTCAAAGTATCTAGACCCTTTTGTCATCTCACCCCATGGGAGACTGCCCACTTGCGGTGGGTCCCATATGTTGCACGGGATGTTTCCCACAGCTACTAGCGTACGGGCTCCACTCCCCTCTGCGCTAGCACGACTGGGAAACTTCACCCTCCACTCGGTGTCCCTTTAGGCCTTCCCTTGCCCCTGCATAATTACTTCTCTCCCCCTATTAGTGAGATGAGTCCAGAGTTTTCGATAAATCTACTTAGCCAAGTTGTACTTTACAGACTTGTGGTTGTACTGTTTTACACGGGTGACATGACAAGATTCGGTCCTTAGGGTTATCTGGGCGGTCTATCAATAACTCACTTTGTGCTTCCACTGCACCACATATTCACATTCCATAACTCACTTTGTGCTTCCACTGCACCACATATTCACACACTCGAACTAGTCCGCCCAGATATTTAAGCATGTTGAGATTTTTGGAGGGTATAAAATAGTCATGTCAAATATACCAGTCATTCCCACCATGACTGCCCAAACCATTTTCTCATTATTAAAAGCGATCATGAGGTATGGGGCATTTCAGCGCCCCCTGAGTATTAATGCAACACTAAGCATAGCATATCACTAGGGACTTATTTTCGAAATATTTGTATTATACTTTTGCTAGGGCGACAAGGTTTTCACATTCAATCATTCCAAAGGAGGGATAATACTATTCAAAGTAAACATTGGCATATAACTAGAGTATCAAATTTAGCATGAATTTGCATAAAAATAACAGTATGCAATTTGTTAATTTAAAATAAAGTAATTTGCAGAATGTGGGTTCAACATGATCAAAGTATTGACTCGCCTGGCGCGGTTTACGCGGTCTTGAGCTCACACAATGCTTTCTCTTGAACTTCGGATGTTTTCTTCACTTCGCTCTTGATATCGCTTGATCCGTGGAATCTTCGGACTTCAGTTTCTAATTACGCGACAAACGACTGAATCCAAAATGAAGGCAAATAACTCAAAAGATCCAAATCAATCCAAACATTTTAAATACCTGATTTAACTTGAATTATACATTTAGTACGATTTGAGAGTAGAAGGATGATACAGGTTAGTGTGTTGTAGGCATAGCGGTAGCTGGATTTGAGCAGGAAGACGAGTTGTCTGAATGCTTTACCGTGAGGGAAAATTTTAGAAATACGAGGGATCAGAAGTGAAGATGCACCTACATGAATTATCTGCTTTTGGGAAGGGAAGGTGGCCATACATGGTCGATTGGGGAGAAGCGAGACTTGAACTTTTTTATTAATAATTTCTTTTATCATTTTCGTATTTATCAAGGAAATTCCATGAGTCGGGTTAGACCTATAGTCTGGTGCAGGAGTTTAGTGCACTAATTTTATCACTAGGGTATGCATTTCTTGCAACTCCGGTTATGGCAAGGCCAACTGGGCTGACGGATGAGATCTGTACTTATTCTATAAATCTTTTAGCCAAAGGCATTATAACACTTGGATATCTTAATTACGTTTTTAGAATAGTCTCTGATATAGGCTTTTATTTATTATTAATCTATAGTTTATTTACACGAGTCCCGACTTACTGTATATAGATAATTATGCTCCATATAAATATGTACTAAGGCTAGTGTAAGATTTAATTGATGGCGCTACAGTTATGTTGCTCATACTTTAGCTATTATTATGTTTTACTTTAAATTTTTGTTTAAACTTAGCAATCTGAACAAGGTTCGATACGTATCATTTTATGTAACTCTAATTACTTGTGGTTATTGATTAAGTGTTTACTTTGGAATGTTTACATATATTAGTTAGGTCATTTTAATGACCGATGTCCTAGTGCTATCACATTGTAGTAACTATATATTAAGACGACCTTTTAAGGGTATTCTTAATAAAGCTGTTAATTATTCTCGACTATCGAATTTAAATCCTGAGATAATAATCGGAGATTTTGGATGAGACAAAGATGAAGGAATGCTCTTTCTTGTTTTAAGACTTTCTGGATCATATTTTATTTGTCAGCTTAAGTCTTAGTAATTTAAGAGAAATGTTAAAGTCTTTGCTTTAAATAACTTAAGCATTTTTGGAAAGAGAGTTTCCATGGTATTAGAGATGAGTAAACTATACTCGATATCTTGCGTGGCATCCCGAGGATTTCAGAGAGATAACTTAGTAAACATGGCAGTTTCAATTCCTCATTATTGAAATGCTATATTTGTTGATACACTTATTATTACTTTTATTATTTTCATTATTATTATTTTATTGACTTTATGTTAATTGCCTGATAATAAGAAAAGGGTCCATGGTGCAAATTTATCTTAATTAATCTTGTATGTGAGGACCAACTTATTAATTGGCATAATATTTTCAAATGCTAATTTGTCTATGTAATTGCATAAAATTTTTCTTTAGGAGCTCAGGGGAAAATATTCTTGTTCTTATGATTAGCCACACTTTAGTTTATTTGAACACATGCATGAACATTTCTTACACATGATCCTAGCATCCAGCAAAAAAAGGCCATTGGTCACTATTCACTTCTGGCATCTGAACTCCACTCAGTGGCTTGGCTTGGTTAGCCCACATGACAGAAGAGAGAGAGAGCTAGAGGAGGAGGATGCCGGCTAAGACGGAGCAGAGCAGAGCAGGGGGGCCTAAGCAGAGGAGGGGGCGCCGGAGCAGGGCGACGACGACGCCGGAGAGGACCGGCCGGGTAGGCGACGACGACTAGCAAAACGGAACCCCCAAGCAACGAGGAGGCTCCGGGAGGTAGTCACTTCGGCCGGGGAGGCGCCAAGCAAGCTGTCGGCGGTGCTAGGCGGCCGATGATGAGGGAGAAAGGGGTGTCGGCGGTCGGATGGGAGAGAGAGGGAGAAAGGGTGCGCGTGAGCAAGGGAAGGAGGTCTAGAGCTCACCTGAGCAGTTGAACGGGTCGGAGGGAGGTTGAGGCGAGCCGGCGATGAGCTCATGCGGCGGCGCTGGAGGGCTCCCGTGGACAGCTCGCCGTGGGGGATGGGGGCCCAAGGTGGCGGCGGGGATGGCTTCCGCGGCTGATGGAGGAGCTCCAAGCGACGGGAATTGAGTCGGGACGCGACGAATCGGCAGGTAGACCGGGTGCCGGAGTTGGGGGAAGACACGGCGGCGCACTCGAGCTGAGCTCGGATTGAGGGGAGAGGAGGGGGACTGGGGAGAAGGAAGCGAGTCGGGTTACTTATAGGCGAGGGATGGAAGCAGTGCCGGCATGGCGACGGGGAAACCACGGGTGGGGAGGAGAATCGGTGGGCGGAGCAGGGAGAGGGGGAACGCACCGAGACTGCGCAAGGGAGGTGAATGGCAAGGGGAGATGGAGGCAATCTTCGCCGAGATCGCGTGGGGGAGAGAGATGACGGGGTTCCTTGAATTTGGCCGCGGGGGTGAGAGAGGGGGAGGGGGATTTGCTGCGGCCAGCGTGAAAGGGAGCAAGCACGGGGGAGAACGGCGTCGCTGGCGCGTGGAGAAGAGAGGAGTCGAGGAAGAAGGGGGCGCGGCGCGGGAGGTGGTGCGAGCGGCGCGGCCGGAAGAACAGGGAGGAGGCGAAAAAGCGGCGCGGGTTAGGGGCTTGGTTCGGAGAGAGCGGCGCGGCCGGGAGAATAGGGGAGGGAGGAAGAAGAAGGCGGTCGAGAGAGGATGCTGGCGCGTGGGGCTCCCGCGTCAGCGAGAGGAGGCGCGGGTGGAAGGCGGGGCCCGCGCGCCAGAGAAATGCAGCGAGGGGGGAGGGCGCCGGGAGAGTTGGGCCGGGCCATTCGGCCGGCCTAGCTCCATTGCTTTTCTTTTTTCTTTTTCTTCTTTTTTTTGATGTATTGCATGTTTATACATAGGTATCTACAGGTATATGTATGCACATACACATTATTTTATTTACTTATATCTATTGATCTGCACATTAATTTTATATACCTGTATATATATATGTATAATTTCTTATATTGCTAAACTCTTCCTTGCATAATTTGCATATGCACATATATATGTCTATATATATATATGTATATGTGTCTGTATTCTGTTCATTCGATTTTATTACTATTTATGTCTTTATTTTCAAAATGGGATTTTATGTTTACTGGTTCCTCTTTTCAGATTCGCATTTTAAATCTTGATCTTCTACTAATTAAATATGTTTTCTTCCTTTTAACCTTTGGAACCTTCACCAAATTTTTCAGAAAACCCCATAAATTCCAAATTCAAATAAAATACATTGCAAGAATAATTCAAAAGTTTTAAATGTTTAAATTCGAATTTTCAGGATGTTACAGACTGCCCTATGCACTACGGTCAGGCTACCTAGGCAAGAATAGGTCCATTTGGCTTGGTTTTTCCTGGAGCTTTCCTTGTGAGTGATTTATTTTTGGTATTCATAGCTTCTCATAGCTGTTGGAATGAAGAGCTTGCCTTTCTCCTTGGAAAAGATTTTGGAAAGCCTTAGATTTAATTTAGGCTCCTATTCACCTCCCTCTACTCGTCGTTCTCGGTCCTACAAGCTTCATGCAACTTGTCGCAACTATTTTCTCTCTCTCGACTGAACTTGTTCTTCAGTTGCCACCGCTATCCATGCCTATCAAAGCCTTGCCATCCATGCATGATTGTTGCTAGTTGTGCCCACTCCTTCAGCCTCAACGTCGATTGTTGTACCTCCTGGATGGCCGCCACTGTCCGTCGCCACCTTGTTTACCACTGCTTCCTTGAGTGACGCCTGATTCACGCCGCCACCAAAAAGATCGACCCACCGCTACCTTGATCCCGTGGTCAGAGAGGAGGTATTGATAGGGAGGATGGGAACTGGTTGGTGGAGATGAGTTGAGGAGCAATGGAGATGTGGAAGAAGCCATAGGGGTAGGACGAATAAAGCATAGGGGCAAATGTCTAATTACAATATGCAATAAGAGAACCTACTACATTTCATAAACACCCTCAAAATGTTAGTTTCAAATTCTATTTGGAATTGCTTCTAGAGAAACTAGTGCAAAAGCCCAAAAATGTATGAGCTTGAGCCGAGCAAAACGAGAAATTCTACTAATTGGATATGCTTCTATAGAAACCAGAGCAGAAGCCCAAAGAATGTTTGAGATAGAGCTAGACAAAATGGGAAATTATGATCAAATGAACCATAAAAGAGAAAGGATTTGCTATACATCTATTGACAATAGAGTTTAGGGAATTAGTCAATTTTCTAACCTTAAATCTGCTAGGAGGTTTCGTAAGCTTGTGATATCTTCTCCATCTCTAGCTTCAGCAAGCCATCTCTCCTTCTGTAGATAAATCTTTTTGAATAGTACATGTTGCGGTCGGTGTCGGAGACGATGAGTCAAAGGTGAGAAGGTGGCTAGCCAAAGGTGGGAGCATTGGCGTAGGCAGTGACAGAGATCGTGAACTAGACGGAGGCATGGTGATGAGTAGGAGGAGGTGCGACTGTGCAAGGGCACCAACATCTAGGGTTTGAATGGAAGTGGGGAGGGAGGGGAAAGGAAAAGAAAGAACCAGATCAAATGGCAAGAATTGGAAGGCATATTTTGAAGGCATTGGGATCATTGTGAATTAATGGTTTTTTAAGTAGTGAATTAATGTTATCTAGTGATCCCTATGTACCTACAAGCCAATGCATGCTCTCTCATTATTTCCACAGTTGCCATTTGGCAGTGTATCGGGCATTCTCTTGAGCGCGTGTCCTAAAGTTGTCAGACCTAGCGGCGCACTTATCCCTATAAGTGTGCATAGCTTGGGCCCGACGAGACTCTGCAAAAGTATAGGCCCCCCAACCTATCAGCCGCCGATATTTTCACAATCCTTAATCTATTTAAACACGGTTTCTATCTCCAACCCAAAACACCGGCCTATAAAAGCAAAATCTATGGGTCAGGAAGACAGGAATCAACAAATGCTAGCTAAATATTATAGCCCATATGCTCAAAATCGGCAGCCCAGTTGACAAAATATCCTGCCGTTGATAAAACATTGTTGGGCCATGCTACTTTTTTTAAGCTGTTGGGCCATGCTATGGAAGCATTCAACACTACAACATTTTTTCTCCTTTGTCGGACTTTAGGGTTTTGCAAACATCAGACACTTCAAACTTGATGTGGTATTCCAAAGAAAACCGTCCACTTTCTGCGTTATATTCAGCAGGGGAATCAAGACAGGGACAATACATATGCATTTTAATTCAGTGCCACTTTCTTCAGTCAAATACTGCCAAACCATGGGATTTTGTCTCTTGAATTTAAACAACACAGCCAGATGGTAGTGTAGTTATACATACACGTACGCTAATGGATGGCTAAATGAAAGTGTCTGATCTATTATAGACAGAGTTAAAGATAACTCATACAATGATATAGACAGTAGAAAACTATTTATAAATATGTCTATTAAATATTACATAATATCTTTCTTTTTTCTCCTCTCTTCTCTATATCATTTAAAATCCTATGTGTCAATAAATTTACATACATCTGATATGTACTATTGTATATGTCCTAACCTCATCTGTCAATAGCACATATCTTTGCAGACTAGTGGCTAGTCTAGCCACAGCCAACATGGCAACTGTCACGTTTTTAGTCCGACTACTAACTACTCCCTTTGGATAGGATACATATAATCAAACTTTTAAAACTTTGACTATCGATATCTTTTTAAATATTTAGATTTAATATATAAAAATTATATATGTAGATTTGTTTCAAAAAATACTTTTATAATATTATGGAATTTTATAAATATATTACAACAGAAATTAGTAGTCAATATTATGTTTTGCAGACTATGTTGATGTCTAAAACGACATGTTTTCTGTGACCGGAGAGAAGTATATGTACATGTTAAATGAGTATATTTGTTAATTTTTCCTTCAGAATTTGGCCTTAATTGCTAGGCCTAAGATAGATATGCCAACCAATTGCCTCACAGCACTCAATCGCTCCTTGAGATTTTGTTTTTTTGAAGAACTGCTCCTTGAGAATTTTGTCTGTCACATAACCTGAGCTGATCCATCATGCTGAGGCGTGAAGGTGACAGGAGCACACACGCCACATGGCATGGGGGGCAGCTATAAAAGGGACTCAGCAACTGAAACAAAGAATGATACTACTACTAGCTATGGATCGAGGAAAGAAAGGGAAGAGACAAAGGAAGTACATTTTCGACTTGCTCTCCTGCAAATGAAGTATATACTAGGGGAAAAAAAATGAAGAAGCAGAAACGATGACGTTGTACAAAGAAAAAGCCGGTGAAGAAGTGTAAGCATCGACGTTATGTTTACTGTACAAAGAAAAGGATTCTAGTGAATGTAAAGGCAAACTGAAAGCATATTGGACCATTTCTTCTTGTCGAGAAAAGGTTCTTAATTAGTACAAGTAATGCTAACATGAGATGGAATGATTTTGCTAGAGTTAAACCTACTATCCACAGGTTCATCGAATGAGATTATATGATAGTAGGTTAATTATAGGTGTTAAATGCAACGCATGCACCACAGCACAAGTGGAGGCCAAATAGAAAATGGCCCCTTTTTTTTTGGTTTTTCAGGTGCTTTGGGCTTCTCTCAGCAATTACTATTTATTAGACTAATAATTCGCAGCCCAAAAGAACAAGCCAAATTATCAACATTTGTACATCACATCTTTCAGGATCTTCAGTCAGAATTGCAACTAGGAGTATAGGATAATACGAATTATTCTGTTTTATTTGTTTCCTCCTCATTTCTTTTTAAACTAGCAGGTGACTCGGGCATTTATGCAGTATATTTGTTTCAAAATTTTTAGTATCAAATGATATAATGTAGATGTTTAAAATATGTTTACTTATTTCATAGGTTATTTAGAGTTTTAAGACATCATAAACATTGGAAATGACAATAAAAACTTGAAAGAAAAATATAACTTGAGAAATGTAATTGAAGTATGAGTTTGATAGAAGAAAATCATTAAGCATATTAAGTTGTTGAGATTCATAAAAACATAAACACTCTCCATTATGCAAAGATCATGTAGTTGTGTGCATCTTTTCTTCCTCCATTAGTTACTTTTTTTTCAAAAATGTATGCAAGCACACATACCTCTATTTAATATCAAATCTATACATTAATTATATATGCAACAAATTATCTTATTAGTTCTTATGGTATTAAAGTATATTGCTCACACATACAATGATGCACCATGGGTGACTTACCTTGAACTTATAATCCCTCATACACTGGCTACTCTACCAAACCGTGTGTCTTCTATCACTTCTTGCTACTACAATTTTCTACCTCAACCTCCAACAGCACATCCAATTCTTGATTGATCCCACTTAGTTGTTACCCATTCCAATACAATCTCTTCACTATTGCCTATTCCAACACAATCCTCCACCACGTAGTTATCTTCTATTTTTCTACAATTATTGCTTAATGCTAACCATTGTAACATTAAACATGCATACACATACAACTATCGCTGATCCCTACTAAGGACACGTGTCACGCTCTCTCAAGTGACACTAAGCATATCCCTATAATTGCTCCATCTCTACTTCTATATGATCATGTTTCTATTTGTATATATATGCATGATATTATACGTGCTCAATGTCTCTCTTCTCCTGTGTCGACCGCTCCTCTTCTTCGATATTAGCCACCTTAATGTTATGGCTTCATCACTAACCATGGTGACTTCGCATCTTCACTGATGCTGGCATGTCTGCTTTAATCACTGTCTAATGATATGGAGAATTTTTTGCCATCGTCAGTAACGTCGTCTCTCTCAACAGTGATGGCACGCTTCTAGCTACCCGATGGTCCTATATCAATATAGCTCATCTTTAATGCAAAGCTTCATCTCCTCTTTGTTGAATCTTTTCCATTATTCAGCTTATTTAGACACTGACATCTTTAATAATACTGATGATGGCCACTCGTTGTCATGCCCTTTAGCTCATTTGACTCTAGCCTTTTTCTTCAACTACTTCACACAAGTAGCATGATATTGTTCTTATCGAATGGCTAAGGTGGGTAGCACGACATTGTCCTCATCTCCCCCATTATCACCTCGACTCTTCGCTTCTAGTGGGTCAATGTCTTCTTACTAGACAAATTGGCACCGTCACACTCTTTCGTGTTCTCCTACAATATTATTCATGCTATCCTTGTTATAACTTTTATAACAATTACTATTTATTAGACTAATAAGCCGCAGCCTAAAAGAACAAGCCAAATTATCAACATTTGTACATCACATCTTTCAGGATCTTCAATCAGAATTGCAAATAGGAGTATAGGATAATATGAATTATTCTGTTTTATTTGTTTCCTCCTCGTTTTCAGGGAAAATGATAGTACTATCATGTGTTATTTACCAGAAAAATTTCTAGGAGGCTAAGTGCTTGACGTTCTCAAGTAGCTTTCTAAATCCTAGCCCTACTATATACATACAAGCCATAGATTTGCATGCTATCATATATCCCTCATGATTGAAAGATTACAACTAGTTCCACTAATATGCAATTCCATTTAGCTCCCATTGTCCCTTCTGAAACTATCTGTATTCACTATTCACATTCAGAATAGTGAAAGTCGACTTGAAACTATTTGTTCACAGCTGTTAAATACTTGGCATTTATTCACAGAATCACATGTAAAAGGTGGAGAATATAGATTTCAATTTGTAAGCAATAATTCGCCTGCTACTAAGGACCTTATTTCACAAATTCACAACAAAGTGCTTAGATGAAGGCATGACATGAAGCTCACTGCTCACACCTCTGAAATACTTGGCATATAGATATAGGTTACTCATACTTAAAGATGTGAAGAATATGTATTTCAATTCATAAGGCATAAGAACTAATTGAAAGCTAATTGAGCCAAATCATCACATCTAAAAAAGATCTAAGTACTGAAACAAAGAAGAAATATATGCCAAATATACCACATCCATCCATGAATCAACAAATCCATCACCCACTTGGCCCGGAAGTACAAAACTACAAATCTTAGGGGCACACAAGCAAGGTAGATCTACTCGGGTTGGAGAGGACGAACCAACCGTAGGCCTGTAGTACGGCAATGCCTATTCGGTAGTGTTATGATAAAGAATATTGGTAGGGCTTCTAGTTCCGGTGGGGCCCACATGGAGGTGAGAGAGTGGGCGTGGTGGAGTTTTCCCAGTAGGGTCACATCCAATTCCCAGATCCATGCAGTGCATGTGTGCAACACGCACTTTTTCACTTGCACCCCTCTAGAATCAGAAGGGAAAAGCTTTAGCTAGCTCATGGACGCTAGGTGACCGATGGGGACCCGAGGTGCCTCCCACTAGGAAATCAAAGCGGGCGGGGGATAACACGTGGATGCTAGCTCGGTGTGTCTCCAAGTGGCTAGATGGGACAAACCTAGTCCAAAGGCTGGTGGAAAGGGATAGCAATGAGACAGGTGGACGGATGGCGATGATGTTGATTATGAGAGTTGTCTTGTGTTTCCAACACTTATGGCGATGCTGAAATCCAGTCATACCAGTTGGAAAACTGTGGTTACCAGCTCTTACTACCAATTATTAATACTTCATTTTGGGCTTATTATCTCGAATGCAGGAATTTCACAAAAAGTTGATGCAATAGCTCGATTGATTATTCAAATAAATCAACATAGTTTGTGATTCTAGCCCATAGTACTTTGATCACAATTGATTTATCATGAACTATAATAGTATTTTGTTCATGTTGGCAATTTTGTTATTTTCCTACAAAACTGTTGGGCAGCCCTGAGATGGAATTATTATCACAAATTGACAGGACTAAATTTAGCAAAGAAAGAAATGCACACCATGGGCCCTGTTAAGCTACGATATAGGGCCTAGGCTTGGCATTGGAAACTCAGGTCAAGTCTATATTGGTTTGGCTTGAAGCCCAACCAACAGGCAATGATCCCTTTTTGAGAGAGAAAAAGATAGCCTTAAGGAGCCACAAGTGTCCGTACGTATGATAGGAAGTTTCTCATTGTATGCTTTCCTCCATTGTTAGATCTAATTTGAATAGATTTCGGCCGTTCGATTTGGCACTATAGAGAAGCTCATCTCTGCTCGATCTTTTGCCGTCGTTGCCTCGTCGATGGAGGAGGAGACCATGGGGATGACCTCCCTTAAGCATGAAGCGAGGGCGATCTTAGACCAACAGCTGGCGTTGGAGCTCGAGATACTGCTGCTGGGGCTTATGATACTAGTGGTCATAATCTACTTCTAAGGAGGAGACGTGGGGAGGGAGAGGGCGATCTCCCGATCATCGCCAGCTTATTGGAACCCTAGCTTATTGGAGGAGCAGGAGAGATAGAGAAGGAGAAACTCGGTCAGTTGCAACAAATTCAAAAAAGAGACGCATGTAGAGAGAGCAAGAGAGAGGGGAAAGAATGGGAGGAGTATGGATGTGATAGTGGCTAGCTACTAGAGGGGGAGAAGTGCTAGGATATAAGAATAAGGATTGGGAGGCATAGACTTGTGGGTGAATATATGGATGATGATGAAACAACTAATTTGATCTAGTGCAACAAAGATCCTAGAAGTGTAATAATTAGTTCCTAGCTTGCAACAAATATTTGATCCGGTTGCAATAAATATGAAATTAATAAACAAAAATATGCAACAAATTTGACCTATAGGGGAAACAGATACAATAACATATTACAACAAAAATTAAATCTTGTTGCAACAACAAAGAAAACATCAAAATATCCGCAACATTTGATGTCTTGTGCTGCAATATTTGAAAACAGCTGTTGTAATAATTTGACTTACCTAGTGTCAATATATGAGATAAGCATAAAGGAGGATGAGGACGAACCATCCCATTTACCAACGAGCTTGGATCTAGCATGGCGAGGCTAGCATTGTTCATCCCAGCTCCTCTGGCTTCGCCTCACCAAATTCGGCAAGAACCAACCGCGGTGGCGATAAGTTTGGCAAACTGTGGCCTATCCATAGAGATAAAATAACTAATTCGATCTAGTGCAACAAAAAAATCCCAGAAGCACAACAATTAGTTCCTAAGTTTGCAACCAATCTTTGATCTGTTGCAACAAATACAAATAAATTTAAACTATTACGGCAACAAATACAAGAATCTTGATGAGAATTAAATAATCTTTAAATACGACTTTAATACTTAATTAAAGCCCTAAGACCCATGTGGTCGTTAGCTTTCTAAAGCAATTGCCCGAGTACCCCTAGTCAGATACCCATTGTACATTTTACCCAACCAGCAGGCCACTCGGAGATTTCATAAACTGATATAAGGGCCCACCTCCAGGGAATTCCTCTCGTGTGGCGAATAAAGCACGTGCTTTATTTGCTCCATACAATTTGGCCTTGTGTCTCTGATAACAACTAGTATATAGTTGTCTCTATGATTTTGTTCCACTGACAATAACTGAAGATCAGTTATTATCAGATATCTCTCTCTGACAGTAACCACTCCCTCGACCAGATGGGATGATTCAATAAGACGTCTCTTCATGTGGATAATTGACACATCTTCAGTGTTATTTAAGAGTTGATGAGAGAAGACACAAACAAGTCCAGCTGGCATGGAATTGAAACCAAATCCGAAGAACAACATACAAGATAATCAAGATCTTCTAAATAGTGGGAAGATTATAGAGATTAGGGCTAGTTACATCCCTTTGTAATATCTTAGTGAGAATATCTTATAACTAGTTCATGTCAATAAAGATCATCTTTATTCTCTTGCTAAATCATTATAAGAAATCTAGCATCCTTTCTCACATTTTTATAAGATGTGTGAATTAATCGTCAACAAACCTATTGCAAAAAAAACTTTGTTGTAATAACAAAGAAAACATCAAAATATCTACAACATTTGATATCTTATGCTACAATATTCGGAATCAGTTGTTGCAACAACTTGACTTACGTAGTGTCAATATCTGAGATGAGCATAGAGGAGGATGGATATGAGCCATCCCATTCACTGGCAGGTTCAGATCTAGTAGTGTGATGCTAGCATTGCTCACCCTAGCTGCTCTGGCCTCAGCCCCATCAAATCCGGCGAGATTTGACTGAAGTGGCAATAGGCTTGACGAACTTTGGCCTCTCCATGGAAAGGCCACCTCCACATGAGCTCTAGCCATGGCGCATGGTTTTCTTCGAGCGCAAACTGCGAGAAGAGAGAAATGGGGGCAGGGGTGAGAGTGAGAGCATCGAGTTCCTGGGCGTCAATGAGACATGGTGGGGGCAGGAGCAGCTGAAGAGAACTACTGGTGAAAAAGGATAATGATGATATTTATGTGGTAGTGGTTCAGCCTAAGAGAGATGGAAGGAGAGAGGAGCAGGAAAGGGAAAAGTTTTAGTCTAGTGTTATTCCTAGCTAGTTGGAGAAGAAACTAAAAGCAAAAGGTGAGAAGGTCAGCACATGGAGTATTTTGATTGGGTGAGTTGGACGTACAATGTATCGGATGTCTAGGCCATAGCAATTCCCAAAAAATTAAATTGGATGTAACACTTGTCTTAAAACCATGTTTTGAAGAAAAAAAATTCTAAACCAAAAACTATATGAGATCAAACCCTCGTACTAACAAGCTCCAAGCTCCAGTAGAAAGTAATCTCTCCTGCTAACGGGAGCTCCAGTAGAAAAATCTCAGACACAACTAGCCATGGGACTTCAACTCTCGCAAAAATCAAGAATATTTTCATATTTTTTTCCTTAGGAAATAATCTCATTTCGGCATACCATGCATGCATGGGATTTGGACTCCAATCTGAAAAAAATCAAATAAACAAACCAGCAGAGGCCAACCAAATCCATGTCCAGTTCCTTAATCCTTACTGTACGTGTACTGCATACACTCGTAGATAAATCAGGCCGTGAAGTAGTGGGAGCCAGCAATTTACATCGTCCGTTCGTACCCTTGTTCCTCCAACAGTCTTGGCATAGTCGCGTTTGGGCATTGAGATGCATGCAAGAGGCCCAAAGCCACCGAAAGATCCGTCCATGCGTTTGCTGTAACACGCCCCACGAGGCCGTCAGGCGAGCGTGTCCGAATTGGCCATACGTATCCGGACGCGAACCCGACACCCACACGGCACGGCACGCCGTGCACATCGTACCGTGCACCCAATCGACCGGCTGGGCGGTCGTCACGTCCCACGCATGCCACGCCCGTCCGCGCTTCGATCGGCGCGGCTCGGCTCGGCTCCCGACGGTGCTCGGTTGATCGGTTCGGCGCGGCGCGGCCGGCTGGCACACAGTGCCGAGAGACGATCGAGTCTGCTGCACACAGCGCGCGCGCCAGTGGACGCACGCGCCGCGCGCGGTGGCCGATGCGTGCGGCGTGGCGCGGGGCTGTGGACGTAGATCGAGAGGTACGTAGCTGGGTAGTAGCACAGAAGGCCGGGTCGCGTGCGGCAGCGTACGGGCGTCTGCAGCCGCGGCCTGCCTGCCTGCCTGCTTCCGGTCGGCTAAATCTGGACGTACGGCTTTGCCGTCCCGTGCCGCGCACAGCTTCGATCGATCGCGTTGGAAATTGGGGCGACCGGCTTGTGCCGGCCGTGGAGCCGGCCGGGCCGGGGCTAGATGCGAGCGCGTCCACGCGCGCCGGACGGCCCCACCGGGCTGGGTCGAGCGGGTCTGGTAGGTCCTACTCATTTCAGCTTGAGTTTCTAATATTTTATTTTTTTACTATTTATAAATTTTATCTTTTTTGAATTTTTAACTTTTAAAAGTTTTTTTTACCTGTTCTTTTTTTCCGTATTCATTTGTGTTGTCCGTGATGGATTAACCTTTTTTTTCTATTTTTAAATTTAGTTACCCCAAATAAGTCACCATCATCTACAGTGTAATTTCAGCCAGCTAAAGTATAATTTCAGCCATAAGTTAGTTTATTTCAGCCCAACCGAGCGGTTACTTATTCGCGCGTGGCTCTATGTGGCACTGTAACCTTAATCAGCCTTGCGTTTCTACGTTTCTTGGGACCGGTTACATTTGGAGGTCACTCACAGGTCAGTGAATAGCGTGATACTGCATGCACAATTTTGGGAGCTAGCAAGGGAGATACGAGGCACAGGTTGTCTCCTATTTTTGTACGAGGCACAGGTTGTCTCCTATTTTTGTTATATCATTCGTGCATTGAACGACTGACAGTCTAGCCGTGAACTTATGCGGTTTGTTTCACGAATCAAGAAAAATGGATGGTTATTTTTTTAAGGCTCACGACCCGTGGTTTATAAGTTCAAATCTCAGAAAATTAAAGTGAAAAATGCACATAAATAACCTATCCAAACAGTTTTTGATGAGAATTGAACTATGGTCATCAGCCAGATAGATAATGTGCCACACCACTATAGTCTTGTATCTAGATGATCAATATTATTTTTGTACAAAATCATCCTAGGTGAAAACAACTATTTGAAAATAAACAAATTAAGCTGATATATGCACTTCCATCTGATTAATCAGTGAAAAAAGAAATTACTGTTTTTTACATATTTTGTCCCATTTAATTATAAAGTAAATTTCACAAAGCCACATCACCTTTGACGAAACTATTATAAAACCACACTTTTAAGGATCAGTTTCACAAATCACACTTACTTTTGCATAAAGTTTCACAAAGCCGTATTTTTTTAGCAAAGTCGTCATATGTGACGACCTTACATGCATCCTAGGTCCACTTGTGAGACTAAGGAGGTTATCCACATTTCCATTTGTTAGCATGGAGGTAATTGACATGGCGGATATCAGCTGACTCATTATCATGACTGTGTGTCATGGTGGAGTTGACTAAAGGACTTAAGCTCATTCTCTTGGAGCCCATCGGACGAGTCTGGGAGGTGCGCACAGGGATAGAGGTGGGAGGTTGTGCACATAGAAGTGGCACGAAGTGGGATGCGATGCGCAAAAGTAGCACAAAATGGAATGACCTTATTAGTATGACGAGTGGGCTCAGCATGTCGGGCCTCTCGCATATGACAAAATCGCTTAAAAGTGTGGTTTTGTGAAACGTTATACATAATTGAGTGTGGTTTTATGAAATTGATGTTTAAAAGTGTTCTTTGTGATAGTTTTATCAAAGGTAGTGTGGTTTTGAAAAATTACTCTTAATTATATATCTGCTGTTGTAACGCCCCGTGTCATTACTCATTATCCTCAGAACATGACATCGGGCAACAGATTACTATTCTCTAAGCCCAATGTCTTAGGGAATAATAAGTCTTACCAGAGTTGCGTAGCAAAATAATAACTAGATGTTGTGCTTTATTACAGCAACTAGACACATAGTGCTATAGTCTTTAGTACAATACTAAGTACAAAAGGGATATACATATTATTTATATGCCCCATCTCTTGCAGCCCGAAAATAGTGGTTTCTCCGAATCCTCTATCAAGCTGGTTTCTCCAAGTTCTCCATCAAGCACTTAAATTTACTAAACTCTCTTACTATAGTTCTCTTCTTCATCATGTAACATCTGATCCAGATTATCATCGTGCAGCCTATCCTCATCAAAAGAACAATCGATATCTGGTATATCGTTGTCTCCCTTAACGGTGTTACTACCTTCCTGTATAATCTGCTCTTTACTGTGACTGCTCCAACATGTATACCCCTCTTTAAAACCCTGTTGTGGTTACAGACCAAACAGAGAGAGAGATGGTAGTGGAGAGGTGGGAGTGTTCTGCCTCAGCCTCCCCCTCATCCTGATATATATATTCACATGGAGTATGCTTTTACAGTTATGCCCTTACTTCCGTACCTCCCCATTAGGGGCACTTATGTCATTACACATGTTACTCTGGTTCTTATAACCTCCTAACAGGCCTGCTGAGCTTAGGTGGGGGCCGCCCCTACGACAGGAGCCTCTCATGGTGAAGGGCTTCACAGGGCCGAAGCCACGTCGCCGAGTCCTTTGGCCCCCTCCGTCCCGCGGCCTGTGAATTTCTCCAAGTTAGTCGAAGTAGATGCGCGCTCCGTCCCCTACCCTTCGAACGGGTGGCAGCGGAGGCTGGCGCCTAGCTCGAAGTAGACGCGCGCGCGCTCCGTCCCCTACCCTTTGAACGGGTGGCAGCGGAGGCTGCCGCCTAAGTCGAAGCCGAGGCGCGCGCGCTCCGTCCCCTACCCTTCGAACGGGTGGCAGCGGAGGCTGGCGCCTAAGTCGAAGCCGAGGCGCGCGCGCTCCGTCCCCTACCCTTCGAACGGGTGGCAGCGGAGGCTGGCGCCTAAGTCGAAGCCGAGGCGCGCGCGCTCCGTCCCCTACCCTTCGAACGGGTGGCAGCGGAGGCTGGCGCCTAGCTCGAAGTAGACGCGCGCGCGCTCCGTCCTCTACCCTTCGAACGGGTGGCAGCGGAGGCTGGCGCCTAGTCGAAGTAGACGCGCGCTCCGTCCCCTACCCTTTGAACGGATGGCAGTGGAGGCTGGCGCCTAGCTCGAAGTAGACGCGCGCGCGCTCCGTCCCCTTCCCTTCGAACGGGTGGCAGCGGAGGCTGGCGCCTAGCTCGAAGTAGACGCGCGCGCGCTCCGGCCCCGCGCTAAGATTGGAGCTTGGCGCCGATACTGTTGCGCTTCGGAGCTGTTGTGATCTTGCAGTCTGGTAGTGCGCTTTTAATGGCGGCTGGAATCACGCCGACGCCTGGCCTGGCAGGAGTCAGGTTGTCGCGTCGTGCAGTCTGCTTTTCTGGAGGTGGGACACGTGGCGACTCACGACTGGTGCGTCGTGGGATGTGAGCGGTTGCGTGACCGCGGCCGTTCGCCTCTTCCCCAGGGAAGTTGGACGCGTGTTGAAGGCGTGTAGACGTTGTGTGCTGCTTGGTCACCTACCAGGCACGGCCCTCTAGGCCCCGGCGGTTCTTCTTTCCAAATCTTGGGCAGCCGAATCGCTGCGAGTTTGATCTGTCTGTGCTTTGAGCCATATGAGAGGCGAGCGGCCTTTATAAGGTGCTAGTGTTGAGGTGGAGGCACCCTTTCTTGCTTTGCTTTTTGATCTGCCGCTTTGCGTCCGCCCGTGCTAATTGTAACGCCAGTTGCTCCTTTCCCTGCTTCTTCTTCCTTGGTCGCGAAGAGCGATGGCTAGCCATGACGACGCCACCTACCATCCCCGCAGTGGTTCCTTGCCTAGCCAGGGCGAGGTGTCCCCTCCTTCCAGGAAGTACGAGCTGGTGCCGCGGGGGAGCTCGCGCGCCAACAAGTGGTGGGACGCCATGGAGCACTCGGGAGGCTGCTGTTCCCGTGTGCTGGGGAAGAGCCGCATGACCGAAGGGACGCTGCAGCGACTCGTGGATGAGAGGAAGATCGTGGATCGCGATGGGGCTCGCCTACCCCGTCGGGACGAGACGGAGCCGAAGCCCCGGGCAATGGAGGCGATTGTTTTTGTCACGTTCTTCGACGCCGGCCTTCGAATGCCCTCCACGTTGTTCGTGGGCGAAGTCCTGCGGGCCTACAAGTTGGAACTAGCCCAATTGACGCCCCACGCAGTACTCCGCCTAGCTGTCTTCACGTGGGCGATGCGGACAGAGGGGTGGCGTCCCAGCGCGAGCTTATTCGCCACACTGCACGACGCACGCTGTCGACCTAAAAAAGTTGACGGGGCGGAGTCCAACTTCGGCGGTGTGGACTTCGTGCTCCGGGCGTCGTGCGCGACGTTGTTCCCCGCGCCAGCCTCGCCGAGGCAATGGGAGTCCGGCTGGACTCGGCAGTGGTTCTACTACACCGTGACCGACAAGAGCGGAATGCAATGCCGAGGTGGGCCGATCTCGTTTAACAGTACACCGAGTCTGAAGGCGGAGATTGACGACACACAAAAGCTACAGAGTCTTGTTGGTGTCGCCCGTCGAATGAGCCTGCGCGACCTAGCCGAGGAGTTCACAATGTATGGGGCGGCGCCACTCTCCTCCCGGGGAAGTATGTTGGACAGAACGGCCCCCGCGAGGACGGGTTCAGTCCATCCGTATCTCGCCTGCTTCCGCCCTCCGCTCCTTGTAAGTCGCCCAGCACGTTTGACGCGTGCTATTGTATCTGTTTGGTCTCCGCCTGACTGACGCGATCTCCTGCGCAGTGGCTCGGCTAGAAGATGCGGAGTGCGTCGTTGCGGCGCTCCTCGGCCCGTACACGCTTAAGGAGCACCAGGCTCGCGAGGCCGCAGTCAAGGCGGCTAAGCAAGGGCGGGTAAACCGCACATGCGAGGCTGTGGGCATTACTGTGCCCGAGCGCGCGGTGCCGGGGGAGCTTCCCATCGAGACTCCGGGCGCTCAGGAGGGTGAGAGCCCTGTGGGGGTGTTATCTTCGCGACGCCAAGCCCGTTCCCCGTCTGCCGTATGCGACCCCGCAGGCCCCTCGGCGACTAGCACAACTGAGATGGGGCGTGCGACCGGCGGTGGGCCCGGCCACACTGCTTCGGAGGAGCGCGCCGCCGCGAATCCCCCGGCACCCTCTGCCGACGCCAACGAACCCGTGCTCGCGGCCATCGTTGAGCTGGAAGTCGCCAACCCGGGGGGGAGCACCGTTCCCGGCGAGAAAACCACGGTTGATGGTGCACTATCAACCGCAGCGGCCGGCGAGGGCGCGCCCCCTACGGAGGAAACCGTGGGGGCGACTGGAACCGTAACTGGTGTTGCCCTGAAAGAATCGCTTGTGCCGCCGCAGGCGAATCGCCCTCGGACGCAGTCCCCGCCGCCAGCGAGGGGTCGATACGCCGTTGCGGGGCCTTGCCGCGGGATTACGGCGTCTGGCGCGGCCGAGAAGACCTCCTCGCCGACCACCGAGGCGCCCGCCTCCCCCTTGGCAGTCGAAACGGCGCCACTTCCTACCGCGACGAGAGGCGCAGGAGGTAGGCGTGAGTCCCTTTCTTCTCGTGACTTTGCGAGACTCTCTCCGATCTGCTCGCTCATTCTGCCAACATCAGGCGAGACGAGGTCTCCCGGACATGGCGAAGGATCGAGTAACGGAGGTATGCGCGAAGTCCAAAGCCTTGTGCAGGGTGCCCCGCAGGTGTCCGTTGCTGTTGACGTGGCCGCGGCCTCGGTAAATCCTGGCGCGTTGGGACCGGGGCTCGCTCGCTCGGACTTCCTCCCTCGCCTGGAGATACTTCGCGTCCTCACCGCAGCCGTAGAGCGTGCCGACAACGGCCTTGACCGAGAGATGTTGTCGTCATGCGAGGGGGGACTCCTAGCGCTCGCGCTGCAGGCCTCCGAGATGAGGGTAAATATGTGCGCTTCAGCTTGTCAGGTACTGCTGGACACCTGCTGACTTGTTGTTTTCGCCAGACGCTTGCCCTCAGCCGGTCCTTTGACGGGGCCCACATTCGGGAGCGGAGGGCTCTAGAAGCCATCCTTCGTGAAGCAAACAATGCTCTCGCGGCGAAGGATGAAGAACTTCGCGTGCTGGAGGGCGCCATGGCGGCCGCACAACTCGAGGCCACGGAAGCCAAGTGCGCCGCGGCTGAGGAGCGCGCCGCTTCCTGCAGCAGATCGCCGTCCTAGAAGGGGAGAACGCCCAGCTGGCGGAGTCTGCTGCAGGGAATAGTCTTGTCTTGGAAAATGCGTCCATGTCGGCGTGGCGGGCCATGGAGTCTCTGAACCAGGCCCTCCGAGATCTGTGCGTCAGAGTGCCGGACGCTACGCACGGGCCGGAGGCCCTGTCGGAGACGCTCGGGCTGATCGAGGAGGGGGCATGCGTTGCTCTTCGTGGCGCCAGAACGTTTGGCGAACACTGCGGCTATCTTCGTGCGTGCTTCGCCCTCGCC
Organism: Dendrocalamus latiflorus; assembly: GCA_017311315.1. Classification (NCBI taxonomy): domain Eukaryota; kingdom Viridiplantae; phylum Streptophyta; class Magnoliopsida; order Poales; family Poaceae; genus Dendrocalamus; species Dendrocalamus latiflorus. The sequence goes on along the minus strand of CM029670.1, from coordinate 11,727,375 downwards.
CTGCTTCACACTCGTGGGTGTAGACATACCCATGAGCTGGCGAGTCCGCAACTGGATCCTCCCGGCCGACCAGAGGTCATGTCGGACGCCATCCGCTCCATCGGGCCTAGCCTGCAGAACTTCCATCAACGGATCTGGGGCCGCTTCGGGGAAGATGCAGCGAGGGTCGCCGTGCAGCAGACGCTGCATGGGGAGGGGGACCTCCTCCACTGGCTTGAAGGAGTCCTTCCGCGTCATGGCGACGACGACACGGGTTCGTCCGCACCGCGCCAAGGCTGAGCGGTTGGTCGGGTAGGGCAGGGGGATGATGTACTGGTTCTTATGCTTGTAACCATGTAACCCCTTTGCTTTTACAATGAAACCAAGTAGTGCCTTATTCTTGGTGTTACCTTCCGCCGAACGCGAAGGGAAGAAGACCTCCGCATCTTGTTTATACTCCGTAGAGCGCGCAGGGAGGGCATCCGCGTCTTATTTAGAGTCCGTGGACTAGCGCGTGCGGAGGCGAACCTCGACGCTATAACTTTCTTTATAGTCCGGAGACTCGCGCGTGCGGAGGCAGAGCTCGACGCTACGTCTTATTTAGAGTCCGTGGACTAGCGCGTGTGGAGGCGGATCTCGACGCTACGACTTTCTTTATAGTCCGGAGACTCGCGCGTGCGGAGGCAGACCTCGACGCTACGTCTTATTTAGAGTCCGTGGACTAGCGCGTGCGGAGGCGGACCTCGACGCTACGACTTTCTTTATAGTCCGGAGACTCGCGCGTGCGGAGGCAGACCTCGACGCTACATCTTATTTAGAGTCTGTGGACTAGCGCGTGCAGAGGCGGACCTCGACGCTACGACTTCATTTATAGTTCGTAGACTCGCGCGTGCGGAGGCAGACCTCGACGCTACGTCTTATTTAGAGTCCGTGGACTAGCGCGTGCGGAGGCGGATCTCGACGCTACGACTTCATTTATAGTCCGTAGACTGGTGCGCACGAGGGCGTCCCCCCGTTGCGTCTTATTTAGAGTCCGTAGACTGGTGCGTGCGGAGGCGAACCTCAACGCTACGTCTTATTTAAAGTCCGTAGACTGGTGCGTGCGGAGGCGGACCTCGACGCTACGACTTCCTTTATAGTCCGGAGACTCGCGCGTGCGGAGGCGGACCTCAACGCTACGTCTTATTTAAAGTCCGTAGACTGTGTTCTGCTCAGCGCGGACAGACAATGCTCTGAGAACAGCAATCTTTATTGAACTCCCGTTTGCGCGGGCGAGCATCGTACGATAAAGGGCTGGTGGCTCTACGCTTGTTGTCCTGCTTCTAGGCGTAGTATCGCCGCAACCTGTCCGCGTTCCATGTGTGCCGGAGGGCTTGTCCTTCGAGCGTGGCGAGGCGGTACGCCCCCTTCGGCAATGCCTCCATCACGATGTACGGGCCTTCCCACTTGGACTCCAGCTTGCCAACGGTCTCCGCCTGGAGCGCCACTCTGAGAACGAGATCCCCAGGCTTGAACCCCCGCGGGCATATAGAGCGGTCCCGAGTACGCATTGTCTGTCGCGCATACTTCTCGACATGGTGGGCTGCATCTGCCCGCGTGGATCTCCGCCAGGAGCTCCTTTCCCCCCTCAGTCGAGAGGCAGCGCAGGAGCGGTGCGCAAACCCCTCTCTTGTAGAGTATCCCTTCGAACATCTGGAAGGACCTTGCGCGGTGCTGCAAGCGCCGAAGCTCGGCGGGGTCCTCCGGCTCGGCGATGCCTTGCAAGAAATTGAAGATGAGCTCTCGCCAATCACCTGGCCGGTCAATGTGGTGGACGAGTGCCGCGTCCCGGTTGTCCTGCGCGATGGCCGCCTGCGCTAATATCTCGTAAAACGCCCCCTTAGGGGGGGGGGCAGTTGCTGGCTGGCCGCCTTAGCGAGGGCGTCGGCCTGCTCGTTCTCCGCGCGGGGGATGGCCTTGACGGTGACACCCAAAAAGTGCCTTTCCCTCGCCCTCACCGCCGCGAGGTACTTGGCCAACTCAGGGTCCTTGGCTTGATATGACTTATCCACATGACCAGCCACCACGCGCGAGTCGGTGCGGACTAGCACCCGTCTCGCACCGACTACCTTGAGCTTCGCCAGGCCAAAGAGCAGTGCCTCGTATTCAGCCGTGTTGTTGGTGGCGGGGAAGGCAAGGCGCGCCGAGTATAGCAAACGCTGTCCTTCGGGCGTGACGATCACCGCACCTACGCCCGCGCCGGCGACGCCGTAAGCTCCGTCGATTGTGAGCGTCCAGACGGGGTCATCGTGCGTCTGGACGGGTTGGGCCGGCGGGGTCCATTCGGCGAGAAAATCCGCAAGGACTTGGGATTTGATTGCCGTTCGCGAAGCATACGTCAAGGAGAAGGGAGCGAGCTCGGCAGCCCATTTGCCGATGCGCCCTGAGGACTCCTTGTTGTGTAGCATCTCTGTTAGGGGGAATGAGGAAGGCACTGTGATCGGGTGGGCTAGAAAATAATGCCAAAGCTTCCTGGAGGCCATGACCAGCGCGTAGGCGAGCTTCTCAAGCTCCGTGTATTTTGTCTTGGCGCCTTGGAGGGCTTCGGAGACAAAGTAGACGGGCCGCTGCATGGCGCCTTCCTCTAAGACGAGGACGGCGCTGACCGCGGTGGCTGACGCGGCCAGATAGAGCAGGAGGGGAGCCTCTGGTGCTGGGGCGACCAGCGTGGGGAGGCTGGCCAGGTGCTCCTTGAGCTCGTTGAAGGCCTTCGCGCAATCTCCGTCCCAACGAAACCCATCGCACCCGCGGAGCGTCTTGAAAAATGGCAAGCCCCGCTCCGCCGCCCTGGATAGGAAGCGGCTTAGTGCTGCCATGCGGCCCGCCAGCCTCTGGACCTCCCTCGTTGTCTTGGGCGGCTCTATACCCAGGATGGCGTCTACTTTGTCGGGGTTCGCCTGGATGCCCCGTCCGGACACGAGGAAACCTAGGAGCTTGCCCGCCTGCACCCCGAAGACACATTTGTCGGGGTTGAGCTTGATGCCCGCCTTCCAGAGGTTGTCGAAGGTCTCCTGGAGGTCCCGGCCATGCAGAGCAAGCTGCCGAGTTTTGACCACCACGTCATCGACATAAGCATCGACGTTCCTCCCGAGCTGGGCGGCCAGGGCAATAGCGACGAGGCGGGTGAAGGTAGCGCCTGCGTTCTTCAAGCCAAAGGGCATTCTGACGAAGCAGAACGTCCCAAGTGGTGTGATGAAACTGGTCTTCTCCTCGTCGTCTTCGGCCATGTATACCTGGTGGTAGCCGGAATAGGCGTCCAGGAAACTCATGAGTTCGCACCCGGCAGTGGCGTCGACCAGCTGATCGATGCGCGGCAAGGGGTAATTGTCCTTCGGGCACGCCTTGTTGAGTGCCGTGAAGTCGATGCACATACGCCAGGCCCCGCTGGCCTTTTTGACTAGCACCGGGTTAGCGAGCCACTCTGGGTGGTGGACCTCGCGGATGACCCCGGCGTGAAGAAGCTTTGCCACCTCTGTTTTGGCTGCCTGCTGTCGATCCATCGACATACGCCGAAGCCTTTACTTGACCGGCTTGGCGTTGGGGCGGACCGCCAAGCGATGCTCGATTACTGCTCGGTCTACGCCCTTGATGTCCTCCGGGGACCATGCGAAAATGTCAACGTTGTTCTGAAGCACTCGGAGCAGATCCCGTTCGACCCCCGGTGGGAGCCCCTCGCCGATGGACACAAACTGCCCCTCCGCCTGGAGCGGCACCTTCTTGACTCCGCCCTCGGGCCGAGGCTTGGGCGTCCACCCGGGGGCGGAGGGCCCATCGCCGAGCGTGTCGGAGAGGGCATGCACCGGGCGATGCGGAACGCGGCTGCCGACCTCGGCACATCTGGCCAGGTCCTGATCGCCGAAGACGGTGATAACACCCTCTGGGCCCGGGAGCTTCACACACAAAAACGCGTAGTGTGGGATTGCCTCGAAAGAGTTGATGGCGGGTCGACCCAGTATGGCGTTGTAGGGATGTGGGATATCTACGACGTCGAAGATGACATGCTCGGTCCGGATGTTACCCTTGTTGCCCTCCTGACGGAAAGTGACCGGAAGGGACACGTGCCCCAAGGCCTGCAGCGGTTGACCCCCGAAGCCTTGAAGTGGAGCTCCTGGCTGCTCTAGCCGGCTTCGGGGGATCCCCATACGGTCGAGGGCCTCTGCGAACAAGATATTCGCGGAGCTTCCCCCGTCGACGAGGACGCGCCTGACGTCACAACGTGCTATGTGGGCCTGGATTACTAGAGGGTCTTGGTGAGGGTACTCCACACCCCTGGCGTCGTTCAAGTCGAAGGTGATGTTGCGGGGCGGCATCCACAGTTGCGGCTGCTCCCCGGGGGCTTTTGAGGAGGAGCCTCCGGTGATGATGCTGACGGTGCGATGCTGCGCGCCCTCCGTTGCGGTGGCTCGTATGGGGCTACCCCTTGGGTGCCCCACGTGGGCTCCAGCGAGGGGCCGAGGAGGCAGAGCCCGAGACCCGGCCATCACCCTCCGCAGCTCCATAACTGCGGCGCATGCCCTTGTGTAATGATCACCGTAGCCGTGTACCTCGCACCACTTGCCATAGTGCAGGAGCTCTTGTTCTGCGTGGGGTTGGCCGCCGTAATCAAGTCCGCCTTCCGATCCCCGGTCGCCCCTCCATGAGGCGGGGTCGGGTCCTTGGCGGGTGCTCTCGGTGTTGAGGACATGATGGGCCGCCTGTGACCTGCGCTGGCGGCGCCGAGGCTTATGCCCGCTCCTTGAATAGCCTTCTTGTACCCCGGCAGCGCTGCCTCGGGGAGGGCCTCCCCGGGGCTCTCGGCTGCGGCCCTGCTTCGAGGAGGGACCACCCGCCCCCCCTCGCACGGGGGGCGCTCCTCATGGGCGAGGCCGAGGGCGGTAATGCTGCGTCTTCGCGCATCTTCCTCCGCCCGCGCATACTTGTCCATTTTGTCGAAGAGCTTGGCGACTGTCTTGATTAGCCTCCGCGCGTTGTACTCGGCCATCGGGCCCGGACGAAGGCCCTGTATGGCTGCATTAACGACGGTGGTTTCATTAACGTCTTTTACTTGGCATCGGATCTTGGCGAAGCGCTTGAAGTAGTCCCGGAGCTTCTCCGAGGGTCTTTGCTTCACGGTGAAGAGTTGGTCCGCATCGACTCGCTCGACATAGTGTCTTTGGAAGTTGTTGTGAAGGCGGTCGCGGAGCTGCTCCCACGCGTAGATGGAGCCCGGCTCTATGGTAAAAAACCAAGAGAGCGCCACTCCTTGCAGCGCGAGGGGGAGTCCCTTCGCCTTCGTGGCGTCGTCTCCGCCCGCGGCCTCGATCGTACACGCGCACGAACTCGTGAGGATCCGTGTCGCCTTTGTACGAGTCGGTGACGCTAGGGAACTTGAAGTCTTCGGGCCACGCCGCCTGCTGCAGCCCCGCCGAAAGCGGGGACTCCGGATCTACGCGTCTCAGCGGCACGCGGCTAGACGCGGGGGCTTCGCGACTGTTCGTCCTCTCCGGCGTGGGCTCAGGCGCGATTACTGGCGCGGCCTGCTGGCTCCGAGCCTCTTGTATATCTCGGACGGCTCCGCGAAGGTCCCCTAGCTCCCGCTGGAACGCGTTGAGGGCTGCTAGTAGGGCGCCTTCCACCGCAGGTGCTGTCGGGGCCGCCGGAACACCCAGCGGACGGGTCGGTGCAGGGACCCTCGCCGCACGATCTCCGGATCCGCCGGATGCTTCGTTGCGGCTACCCCCGGCCGTCGGATCCGCGCTGCCGGCGAGGGCGGCGGGGGCTGTCGTTGCAGTGCCAGCGACGGGGTTGGATGTCGTTGTAGCGGCGCTGGCGGGGTTAGTCGTTGTAGCACGAGCGTCGACGCCCGCGACCACTGCGCCTACGCCGCCGCCAGCTCCTTCGGCGGCCGATGCCGAAGCCCTGGTATTCACGCGCCGCTCCGACCCAGCCGTCTTCTTTCCCTTCGCCGCCGCTAACGAAGCTTTTTTCGGTGCCATCCTTCTTCTTCGGTCTTCAGGCTTGTCCTCGTCCTCCCCACGGACGGCGCCAACTGTTGTGGTTACAGACCAAACAGAGAGAGAGATGGTAGTGGAGAGGTGGGAGTGTTCTGCCTCAGCCTCCCCCTCATCCTCATATATATATTCACATGGAGTATGCTTTTACAGTTATGCCCTTACTTCCGTACCTCCCCATTAGGGGCACTTATGTCATTACACATGTTACTCTGGTTCTTATAACCTCCTAACAGGCCTGCTGGGCTTAGGTGGGGGCCACCCCTACGACAAACCCCTTTGAATCAAGTGTGTTTTTATTTGCGCTAAATTAGTAAATATCTTAATTTCATCCCCCTTTTCAATATATCTTGTCCGGCAGCTCTTCTAAAAGCAGACATGTCATCGATATACTCTTTACTCACACGGTTCTCAACGTATTTCTAGTTTCGGTCCATCTACGCTACGCATATGATAAATTAATGTTAAATTAGTTTAATGCTCTCCTAGGTAGCCATTACATGTACGTACACTCTTACACATAATTGGTATTCACCATAATCTATCCATCTAAAATAGCTAGCTATGATTCATGAACCAATTCACCAAGAATTAAAGTAGATAGGAGTGAGACGCACTCTTAAATTGAAACAAAAATTACCTAGCTAGTTCTCTCTTTCCTTGCAACTAAAAAGTGTGTAGATCTAGTTAGAATGTAATGTATTTCATTATATATATAGTACTAATCACTAACATTAGTTCACCATGAACAAATGGATACACAAGCACCCTTTCAAATCTCCAGTCTTCTTTCACCAGATCACGTCAAAGCTGCTGCCTAACAGACAGAATATCTGTTGGGACAAGAATATTTAATAACACAATGAATATCACAAACACTTCCATTCACAACCCATCTACGATATTGTGATAAGTTCATACATCACAGACATTTTTTTATTACGAACCGTCTGTGATGTATCACAGACGGTTTATGTAAAAAATCATCTGTGATAAGTAGGTCATCACTGACGATTCTTACCATTGGTTACAATATAGATGATCATGCTAGTAAAATTGTCTGAGATAATTATGCCGTAGCTTAACGAATTCTATAAAACCGTCTGTGATGAGACATTCCGTATAATCTTTCTATGTAGTAGTGCCCCCTGCTGCGTTCTGAAATCTCCATCTTTACGGGGAGGATCAAAGGGGATCTGCCTAGGCCAAAGAGAGAAGTATCTCGTGGGAATACCTCATACATGAACATGAGCTCAGGTGAGGAGATGGTGTGACTTGTAAGCACACCTATGCCATCTTTCTAAAGGCGATCGAGAGGCGAGCTAGCGAATGATGAGGGCTCGTGGGCAGCTGGGGTATGCACGTAGCATGCAGCTGGTCCTGCGAGACCGATGGCGAAAGATTGCTCGATTTTGTCTAGTGCTTTCCAGCTCGATCGATCGTCACCTGATCGCCTCAACTTCAATTCCAAAGGATTAATTAGTTACTCCGATTAATCAACTAGTAACTCTTCCAGGTAAAAAAAAACTACTGCATCAGCATGCATGGTCAGGACTCAGGATGCCACGAAGAAATGGGAGAGCCCTGTGTGACATCCTGAATTTGCTGCAATTAACCAGTTGGGTGTCCCGGCCTGCATCATGCCTCTCATTGGCGAGTCTTCACGAGCTTTTCTTCTTTCAGGTTTCTAAAAATCGTTTTTTCTATTAACTAGCTTTCAAACAGAGTATTTTTTTAAGATGATATTAAAACTCGACCCGCGGGGGTAAGACGACCCCCGGGCGTTAAATTAAGAAGAAGATCTTCTCACGCAGATCGAGAAAACCCCCGAACCCCTGCTCCACCCTAACACAGCGGCATCATTGCCCGTGAGAACGACCCAACGACCTGGCAACAGCCTTTAGACCTGTGCTTTGGTTTATGGTAGCAGGCGAGGGGATTTTTTCCCCAGCCTGAAATTCGCTCCTACTGGGAGTCGAACCCAGGACCTGGGGGTGCTACTAGAGCGCTCTAACCATCAGGCTAGAGGCCCGTTCGCCTTTTTAAGATGGTATTTACAATTTGATTGAAGTGGACACTGTATTGACTTTATTTATATTGGTCAAAATCGTACGTGAGTCTTTCTCTCCGTACTCCCTCTCGCAGACAAAAACTATAAATTGTAAATAAAAACTATAAGCCACAGTATAAAAAACAGATCCATAACTAGCCCTCTCAGAGCAACGCAACGCAGTTCCACCATGTCTAAAGCGAGACTCTCATGGGAGTTAGCAGCATAACGTCCTGTACATGTAGTTGCGCGCACTTCTGAATGATTAATAAAATTCTCGCGCACTTGGGGGCACGGTCGATGTAGCATGCCTGCAGCGGCAGGCGATTGAGCGAGCGAGCGAACGAACGAACGATGTGGATATGGCAATGATGATTGCCGGCGGCATTGGCCTTTCCCGGCGAGAGGCTTGCATGTGTTCCAGATCCCTCTTGCGCTCCCTGGCCATCATTATCCCAACCCATCCCATTCCCTGGACAGTAAACAAAACTGACTAATTAGACGCAACAGGACGAACAGCTTATTGTAAGTGCAATCTCTACCAAACCATGCATGTTTATATGAAACAAAACAAAAAAAGAAGTTCATGAATTATTATTTTTAGATAAAGGATATAAAATCCGGCCTCTATGAAGTTCATGAATTATGAGTATACGAGAGTAAGCCGTGGCTGCTTTTCGTGTGTGTACTCGCTTTTTTGGAGAGGGAGGCCATCAGGCCAGGGGCCATGGCTGCCTGCTTGCCTGCCAAGCGTTCCATTTCCTCGTAGTTTCTTCATGACATTACTAATTGACCTGCCCCATGTGCTCATAAGGTAGGGCCAGGGACTCGATATATGCATGGCTTCCCAAGATTATAGCTTAGCTTAGCTAAACAAGAAGCACAATGACACAATGCATACATCTTGCAATGCATTGGATTGGATATGCAACACATATATGTTATGTGTACTTTGTGAGTACGTGCATGTACACAATGTTTCGTGTCTGATTGATCGAGTACTGCAAAACCGTGGCTCAAATTAGCACTTGTTTCAGAGCTGAATTATGGCACTACAAATCGCGGTTGGTGAGGAACCATGGAGGACCGCATGTGAGGGTTGGACCTACCAAAGCTCCCACTCTTATCACCAAACATGCAGATCAAACAGTCGATGATGGGTGGTGTGTTTCATACGATTTGCCCCCTTCTCTGCTCTGCACGAGTTTGTACGTACGTGCGTATGCATAGAATTTTTTTTAAAAAATAATCTTTTTTCTATTAAAAAATCTAGAGATACACCTACGTTTTAATTTTTTTATAGAAATAGTCTCCAGCCGTTCAACTATTGGACGGCTGGACCCTCTCGCCTAAGTGCCGAGCGGCACGCAGGCCAGTCGCCTAACGGTTGAACGATAGGTGCTATCGCCCAACCTTCTGGCGACATCACCTCTCACCAATCCCTAATTTTCGACCACATTGTTCCTTCGACCACTCACTAATTTTCGACCACGATGTTTAGACTATGATGTTTCGACCACGTTTTTTTCTTCAAGCACTCACTAATCTTCGACCACATTGTGTCGATCACATTGCTTTGACCATGCTGATCGTCGACCATGTCGGTTCGACCACAGACCTATGGGCGACTGTATACTTGTCGCCCAGTGGTAGAGCTAATGCCAGTCTGTCGCTCGGCCGTTAAGTGACAGGGTTCAGTCGCCTAACAGTTAGACGATTGGAAACTATTTCTGTAAAAAAATTAAAACGCAGATATATTTCTATATTTTCGAATAAAAAATAGATTATTTTTTAAAAAAAACTCCGTATGCATATATAGGACAAGATATAATAGCAATTCAACATGCACTGGCTAGCTAGCTACATGGTGCAGAGCTGCTGATCTTGTCAGGGCTCCTACATGCGAGGTCCCCAGGCATGCCGATATGCACAACTGACAACTCGATCACAAGCAAGAAGCCGATCGAACCTTATCGAGGGCAGGACGACATGGCTGCTGATTTACATGGCTGACCGGCAAGATCGATCGAATGCCTGCAGGAAAGCGTCCAAATCACCCCCCATGGAGACGTAACAGGGACTTAGCTTGCAAGTGTGCAACTGCTGCTGAGCCATGGTACAGTTCAGTTCAACTATACTGACACTGATGTATCAGAGCAGGAGACTAGCTAGCTTGACCGTAAATTCAGGGATGTGTAGTTGCATATAACTTCAGTAAGGAAGGCGTGTAGCACTTGTGAAAAATACAAGCTAGTCCATGGCAAATCTTGCTTGAAGGCTAATGGCAAGTAATCGTGAACTGTAATCAGCAGAAAGCATGAGGCAGTACAGATTAGTACAAACTAAACTAGTAGCGTTATTATAGACAGTACGGTCGGCTTCGATGATACCAGCAATCAATTGACTGCGCAGAGAAACTAGCAATGCAAGCAGGTGCCGAACTCATTCCTACCCAGACTGAATCAAGATATTCCTAGCCTTATTATTTACCTCTATATCTGAAAGATTTATCAAAGTGATCTGATCATTAGCAAAGACAACCCGCATTGATGATGCAAATTAGTTATCCAGGCTATACCTATTATAGACTTAGGCCCTGTTTGTTTCCACTTAAGATTATTATAATCTAGCTTATAGGTGGGGATTATATAAGCTAGCTTATAATAAGCTGGTGGGAAATAAGATGTCAGGTGTTTGGCAGCCTGGATTATCAGAGTTATGGATTGTTGTATTCGAATGTTTAAAGACTACAATGCCCTGGAAGAGAGAGGCACGGGAGTTGGGGGTTGGATGAATGGCAAAGGTGGGTAATATTCCTAAAGTTTTATGGTCATTAAGATAAAATGTGGATCTATAAGCTGAAATAAGCTCCTTTTTTGAGCTTATTAGATTACAATAATCTGGGCTATTAGATTATAATAAGTTACCTTATAATTTAGGTTGTTTGTTTCCACTTATATTTATAAGCTAGATTATAATAATCTTAAGTGGAAACAAACAGGGCCTTATTGTTGCACTGTTACATTGGGAGGTTAGCATAGGATTCAGTACTTAGAGTTATCTGGGTGATGCTACCGCAAATCATAATTTCTCATGCTATATCTGTATCAACACCTCTTACCATCAATCCAGATAGGTAAACTAAGTTTTAGGGTTTTGAGAAGCATAAAATACTTTAGACCAATGTATCAGTCACTTCCCTCCAATGACTGGCAAAAAAACGAGTTTCATATTCAAAATTGATGACTGGGCAATTTAATGTCCATGGGTATCTAAATAAGACTAAGTATGGCATTTAGATATAACTTATAACTAGTATGTTTATCATTAATTCTAGGGTGATAAGGTTCATGTTCAAAGTCAAGGTGTGGGGTATAATTAAATAATTATCCGTAGGAATTTATCTATGAAAAGTATGAATATAATTTATGTAACATGGTAAATCATGCAATTTCATAGTTTCAAATAAAATAATTTGCATTCAAAAGGTAGGCACGATATGATCAAAGTAATAACTTGTCTTGCTCAATTTACCGTAGTCTTAATCTTAATCAAAGTCTTCTCAGTTAGTGGTCTTAAACTCTTGATCTCTATATTTATCCGAATCTTGATCCCACTTGAATTGTTGCTTCATCGGGACTCCAACTTCTAATTACACGATAAACGATCGAAATACCAAATAAATCCAGAGAGCCTCAAAAGATCCAAATAAATCCGAAATAAGCCTAACTGAGTTTTCTTATGACTAAGTTGGTGATATGAGATGAGGTTTAGCAAGTGCGAGACATTTGACAAAGTCAAACGGAGTTTGAGCAAAAAGAGGGAATGGTAGAAAAGCTCTGCCAGAAAGGATATAAAAGAAGGATCGATCGATGTCGAGGGAACATTTACAGGAATATTATGCTTCAGATTCGAAGATGGCTAGACATAGCCAATTAAAGGATACGATTGGCTTGATCTCTAATTTAAAGAATTCTAGTATTATTTATATTTATTAAGGTATGAGTTGGGTTAGACTCGTGATAGATATAAGAGTCCACCTGGGTGATTGGGCATTAAGTGACAAGCATTGATACATAGGATTCAAGGCGCAAGTTTCACATGTGATGAGAATAACTTTAATTTGCTGAATTAATCTTAGAGGTCATATTTTACCAAGATTCTCTTGTAAGATTGTGCCTCGAAGTGTTGGTACATTAATTATTCTTAATAACCATTGGTGATTTAAATTCAGAGATAAAGATAGGATGATTGTTATTAAGTTAAGATTGTATATTTATCAAGACTTCTAATTTAAATTTGTATTTCACTTTAAGTGGCATAGACATACTGGTTAATTACCTTTTCTTTATCTTAATTTTTATTGTCACAAAGTTGAACATACAAATAATGTCTTTTGATTTAGCACTTGGATTAGCGATACAAAATTAATGGTCCACCAATTATTTTTTAGAAGCATTTAATTATATGCAAGGCGATCTTTAATTTAAATCATAAGATTTACAGTTAAATATTAGTGACCCAAAGTTCAAATTATCTACCTTAATCATTAAAGGTTATCTCAAAAAGGGATCTGTTGTGGTTACAGACCAAACAGAGAGAGATGTGGCAGTGGAGAGTTGGGAGAGAGTGATGTCCTCTCCCCTAGCCTTCCCTTATATATATATTCATACGGGCTGTGCTTTTACAATTGTGCCCTTACATTGATACCTCCCTGTCAGGAGTATTTAAGCCATTACACATGTCCCATTTTGGGCCCTATAATCTTCTAACAGGCCTGCTGGGTTTAGGTGGGGGCCACCCCTACAACAGGATCCTTATGAATTTTTTGAGACATGCGAATTAATTTGATTATTTTCACATGGCTTAACCTTGCATTAATTATTTTTGTAGGATAATTAACTTGCTAATCCTTTTGACATGTAATTGACCAAGATTAAGTCTCTAATATTTTTATTTTCCAAAAATCTTCATTCATAATTAAATTTTATTCTTATTTTTTTATTTGTATTCTTGAGTTAATGGCATACACAAACTAGTTAGTGATTACTTTGAATAGCTATAGATCAAATGGGCCCACAGGTCATTGAGAGAGAGAAATAGAGAGTGGGCACACAGGAGAAACAGAGGAGTGCTCAGCCGACAGGGGAAACCAGGGGGTGCACGGTGACACCGGGCGACGGTTGGAGAGGCAGCGAGGACAAGCAAAATAGGATGTCGGGGAGGCCGAATTTTTTCTATTTTAGCCCTTTTTTCGAAAAATATTCACATTTAGACCCCTGGTAGTTTTAATTCCGTTTTTGGACCCAGAGCTCGGCGCCATGGTCTACGGCGCCGAGGTAACACATCTCGGCGCCGTGGTCCACGGCGCCGAGATGCCAGGCCCGCACCAGCGTGGCGGCCAACGTGGCGCCGACGTGGCAGGACCTCGGCGCCACCAGTCACGGCGCCGAGCTCGGCGCCATGGATCTTGGCGCCGAGCAGTGGCCACCGCGCCCGGCCTTCTCTTTTCTCCCTCTGTCTCTTTCGTTCATTCGCGTTCATTTCTCCATCTCTGCCTCCCCGCCGCCGCCGCCGCCCCGCCCGCCCGCGTCCCCCCCGACGCCGCCTCCCCTCCAAGACCGGGCGCCTTCCCAGCCGCCCCATCCACGCCGCCGGCCGCCTCCCCTCGAAGATCGGGCGCCTCCCCGCCCGCCCCATCCACGCCGCCGGCCGCCTCCCCTCCAAGACCGGGCGCCTCCCCGCCCGCCCGCCCGCGTCCCCCCCCCCCACTGCCGCCTCCCCTCCAAGACCGGGCGTCTCGAAGCCCGCCTCCCCGCCCGCCCCATCGACGCCGCAGGCCACCTCCCCGCCGCGGCCGTCCGCCCGCCCCATCGACGCCGCCGGCCGCCTCCCCGCCGCGGCCGCCTCCCCGCCGGCCCCATCCAAGCCCGCCTCCCCGCCGGCCGCCTCCAAGCCCGCCGGAAGGTAGCAACATTTCCATTTTGGTAGTTTTTTCTTTTAAATTTTTGGAAATGGTATCTGTTTAGGTTGGTTTACTGCATTACATTGTTAGTTTACATTGCATTACATTGTTAGTTTACTGCTGTATATTTGATACTCTATTTGGGGCAAACAGTAGGAAATTTTGGCAACTCATTGGCATATGGGAATGGCATGTTCATACATCTTGTGGTCAATCTCATTCGGAATCAAGGTCGATGGATTTAACAGCCATTGTAGTGCTAGTATTGTAGGAATCATACCAATGAAGCTATAATCTGTACGTATGCTTCAGTAGAACAAGGAAATGGTATCTTTTTTAGGTTGGTACTCTACTTGTTATGTCATGTTATGTAGCAGTGCTTTCCGGTATGTGTGTATGACTATTGTTGCGGACTTGTGAACGGAATGTAGGTGGTAATTTTACTATTGCCGCGAGTGCAGTGCCTCATGGGCTGCATGTATGCAGGAACCAGTAGATATAAAATATTTCGAAGGGAGTCTCTAGTTCTGTATGCCTCTTCTGACCAACTACCTAATTCTATACATTGTTTGTTCTGTATGAACTAGATGGACAACCTAGTGACCCTATATCATGGAGGCAGTGTGACAAGTGATGATTATGGAAATGTTCAATTTGTTGAAATGCAAAGGGTGCCTCTAATATTCGGTGATCGGCCGTCGTTTAGTGAGTTGGTTGCTAGGGCTCGGGAGAAGCTACATTGTCATGCAAACGAGGAGAGCATCACAGTTGAGGGGTTACTTCACTTCGGTTCGAAAGACCTAGTTCTCAGGCGGTTGATCTTAATTGGTTCAGAGGATGAGTGGGACCAATATGTCAAATTGGTTATGAGGAATGAGTTAAAATGTTTGGACGTTGTTGTGCGGAAGGTGTCCATTGATCCCACCCCTCACGGTTATTCACCAGAACTAGGTGATCAGGCACCCTTTGACCCTCCGTTACCGGATCT
Source organism: Dendrocalamus latiflorus (assembly GCA_017311315.1). Taxonomy (NCBI): domain Eukaryota; kingdom Viridiplantae; phylum Streptophyta; class Magnoliopsida; order Poales; family Poaceae; genus Dendrocalamus; species Dendrocalamus latiflorus. The sequence continues at coordinate 11,712,364 of CM029670.1, read as the reverse complement.
TGCGGTGGATGTGGAAGAAGTGCCTGAGGTGCCCGATGCTCTATCTTCCCCGAACGAGGTTCAGATTTCTCAACCAGTTCGAGTTGAATGTCGGACTGATGATGTCGTGGCGGCCCCTCAGGAGATGGGATTGACCCAGAATCAGCCCAGTAAGTGTCGAGCAACACTTTAGCCTTTTCCCGTCATTCCTTTGTTTTGTCTCAATCCCATCGTTGTCGTGCTTATGATGCAGGAAACATTCCTGGTAGTGTGGTTGTTCCTCCCGTTGCTTCATCTGGCAACGTTGAAGAAGTCTGCAGGAACTCCAACAGTGTGGATGTTCAAATTGTTGATGATCTGCAGCCTTACGAGATCGCAAGGGCCGTTGATTCTGATGATGACCGCCCTTTTGGAGAGCTGACCGAAAGTGATATTGAGCTGATCAGGCGTTATTGCCCTGGCCGGGATCCATCAGTTCATGAATTCAGCGATCTTAGGCATTCTCATGGGGCTTATGCAGAAGGAAGGGATGACGAGTTGCTAGATGCTCCTGAGGCCGGGTCAAGCATGACAATTGAGAAGGGCATGGTGTTTGAGGACTTGTCTGCATTGAAAAGGTGGCTGCAGGAGTATTCAGTGATCCGTAAAAGGCCATTCAAGGTGAGACATTCTTATGTGGAGCGGAGGTACACAGTTGTGTGCGAGAAGGAGACATGTGAATGGAGGGTTTGTGCTAGCAAACAGAAGGTAAGCTTCGACAAAGCCACTCACAAAATTAGTACATAATATCTTCGTGTCTTGTTGGTTAACAAAATGTTGGAATGCAGAGGCTCGCATGTCGGCTACGTCGTGCGGCTGCTCGTTGTGGTTGCAGCACAGGCGCGGCGAGGGACGTAGACGTGCCTTCGACACGACTTGCAGACCCGACGCGGCGAGGGTCGTACACGGGACAGAGCTCGTCCCCCACGAGGAGCGACACTTTCCCGTCCCAGGGCGGTGAGGACGAGGACGACGACGAGGTGGAGCAGACTTACGATGAGATAGGCCCGTCTCAGCTCGTAGACGCTCCTTCGACTCAGCCTACACAGCCCGTACGACGCAGACGCCGCCGCGAGCCTAGCCGTTACACTCCAGGCACCGACGCCCTTGGTAAGGGTAAGGGTAAGGCTAGGAGGCAGTGATACGGCCGTGTATGCTTGTGGTTGGGCTTAAAAGTCGTTGTATATATTTTGTAATGAGCTAGGAGGCACTTGGTAAGTGGTTGGACTGAGATGTGTTTGTAATGAGCTAGTTGTTGTATACATGTGTTTATGTTATATTCATTGTGCTTTTGTAATTTTTGTGAGGTTTTTCAAGTGCTTGATGGTTTGATGTTCACAGATGGTTTGCAGTATAAAAGGGTTGCTCTAAGTTTTTTTATTACGACGGCATACAACCAACCAACCAACACACCAACGAACAAAACAACATAGCATAAAACATTAACAACATAGCTTGACGACAACATAGCATAAAACATTACCTAAATAGCTTGACACGATAGCATAAAATATTACCAACACACACGAGCAGAACCTCCAGCACTACAACTTGAGGATAACAATAATCACAAGTAGTACACCTAATAATTTAATTCAACACAACAGTCGTACTGCCACATCATCAACACATCAACATGGAGAATTGCTGAATGCCATAACCCTCGTTACCTAAATGCCAAACGAGCCTCGTGGCACCCACATGGAGAATTGCTGAGGGGGCCGCCTCGGACGTGGCTGGCCGTCGTGGTAGTGGCATGCACATATGCAGCTCGGGTTCGCGCAGCAACATGTGGGATCATAAGAGCTTCCTATATTCACGACCTCCTCGTTGCCCCTCTCGCGTTGCAGCTGTTCGCGGAGGTCGTTGTTCTCCTCAGTGAGATTCTCCATTCGGTACTCCAAGTCCCAAATTCGAGCCCATAATGTATCCACATAACGATCAACATACCGTTCATGAGGAGGGTCGATCCAGCGGGAGAAGTCGCATTTGGCCATCTGCACAAAAAAGTACGGTAAACTTCGAGGGTCCAAAAGCAATAAAAAATGAAACATTACTAATTTGTACCCCGGAGCGCGAGCATCGGAAGAAACGTCGCCCGCCATCGTTCGGGGAATCCAAGATCTGGACAACCGCGTACTCATTGTGTCTGCATTTCGGCCACGGTGGTTGAGCACGCCGGCTTGGTATCAATCGGTACTGCGGACCGAACATATCCCTCGTTTCTAAGGGAATGTCATCCTTCGGTGACCCAAATCCCACTGGCCCCTCGGCTTCAGACATGGTATGTTTCACCACGAAAGAGAGGGTACTACTTTGTTCGATTCACAATGTCATAGGACCCCAACCGTGCTACTTATAGCAAAACGGGGCAGTTTAATGCAGTGACCACCAAAAAAAGAGGCTTTTGCTCAGGAACATGACAACACGCCCCAGCTTTGCTCAGGGACATGACACAAGAGGTCAGCTTTTGCTCAGTGAGATGACAACAGAGGGCAACGAGCCAAATACGGCCGTAGGTTCTTCAAGTGTCCTGACCTGGATGACGACTTCGTGGTAACGACCATAACTAAACCATTTCTTTTCCGTTATCGTTTTTCAACTTGATCCATGACATCTACCATGCCACACATAGGCTTGCAGGTTCATGGAATGGGTGGATCGAGTGCCGCCGGCATGGCCAAATAACCGGGTAGTGGAGGTGGAAAACAAAGGACAATACTGTGTCAAGATGACTCAGGCTCGCGAGGTGGAACGACAGATGCGGCTTGAGCAAGAGCGCCGCGTGAGGGTGGACCAAATCCGTCTGCAGGGCAAGGAGGATGAGCTGCAAAGGAGGAAGGAGAAGTTAAGTCTGCGTGAAGCAGCCATCAAGCGTCAGGAGGAAGAGCTTCAAGCTCGTGAGGCGGCTCTCAAGACCAAGAGTGACAGGAAGAAGGATGCAGCGGAGCCATCTTCAGGGCGCGACAGAAAGGGGAAACAACCACGCTACACCCAGTAGACAAGATGTAATAGACTCGGTCCACACGAGAGGTCGTACGAGCAGTTGGGTAGATTAGTCGGATATCATGCTAGCATGTAATAAAATTGTACGCGCCATGTTCGTCCCAACTTCATAAGCTTATTATCTGGGCTTTTCGCATGCAATGATTCCCACGTGTCTTATTATCACTTCCCCTCCTTTCGTCCAATTGTTCCTATCACAGTTGTCATACAAAATAATTCAAAAAAATCCTTCCAATACAACAACATAACATGATCAAAAAATGTTATTGCCAGTTCAACATATTTTTCACGGTCAGCATTGTACAAAAATCACAAATACACTAATCGTTACTTCACACATAACTCGTTCATCAATCCACAAACAGAGGGGATGGGATTGACCCAGAATCATCCCAGTAATTATTTCCCCAAGTGTGTAGTAACAACTGAACAAAAGGAAGAGGAGAGTTGCTTGTATGCCACATGTCGCCTCCCCTCTGTCTTGCCCGCAGCATCTCACGGCCCGCAGAACTTCACACAAAACTCGTTCGTCACGGCCTGCATAATTTTATTTTTCAAAAACCATTACCAACGTACCATAATGTTTTTAAAAAAATCTACACGAATTTTCCTACATGTATCATCTGCAATACATAACGAATTTTCAAAACATACGTCGTATTTTTTGCTCTCTATAAATAAATAACTAACTATATTACATAATATTACTATCATTAAATAATCCAAATGAAAAATACAACTAATAATTCATTTTGCGAAAAAAAAGGCTGATCGGTGCAAACCCTAAACAGCGGCGGGGACAGAGGGAGGAGGATGCGAATGAACGAAGCCCGCGTGCTCGGTGCTGTTTCAGAAACCACATGCTCGGCGCCACGAGTCACGGCGCCGAGGTCGGCGCCACGAGTCACGGCGCCGAGGTCGGCGCCACGAGTCACGGCGCCGAGCTGCCTGCCACGTCGGCGCCACGACGGCCGCTACGCTGGCGCGGGGCTCGCACCTCGGCGCCGTGGTCCACGGCGCCGAGACGTGTTATCTCGGCGCCGTGACCCACGGCGCCGAGCTCTGGGTCCAAAAACGGAATTAAAACTACCAGGGGTCTAAATGTGAATATTTTTCAAAAAAAGGGCTAAAATACAAAAAATCCGGTGAATAACCGTGAGGGGTGGGATCAATGGACACCTTCCGCACAACAACGTCCAAACATTTTAACTCATTCCTCATAACCAATTTGACATATTGGTCCCACTCATCCTCTGAACCAATTAAGATCAACCGCCTGAGAACTAGGTCTTTCGAACCGAAGTGAAGTAACCCCTCAACTGTGATGCTCTCCTCGTTTGCATGACAATGTAGCTTCTCCCGAGCCCTAGCAACCAACTCACTAAACGACGGCCGATCACCGAATATTAGAGGCACCCTTTGCATTTCAACAAATTGAACATTTCCATAATCATCACTTGTCACACTGCCTCCATGATATAGGGTCACTAGGTTGTCCATCTAGTTCATACAGAACAAACAATGTATAGAATTAGGTAGTTGGTCAGAAGAGGCATACAGAACTAGAGACTCCCTTCGAAATATTTTATATCTACTGGTTCCTGCATACATGCAGCCCATGAGGCACTGCACTCGCGGCAATAGTAAAATTACCACCTACATTCCGTTCACAAGTCCGCAACAATAGTCATACACACATACCGGAAAGCACTGCTACATAACATGACATAACAAGTAGAGTACCAACCTAAAAAAGATACCATTTCCTTGTTCTACTGAAGCATACGTACAGATTATAGCTTCATTGGTATGATTCCTACAATACTAGCACTACAATGGCTGTTAAATCCATCGACCTTGATTCCGAATGAGATTGACCACAAGATGTATGAACATGCCATTCCCATATGCCAATGAGTTGCCAAAATTTCCTACTGTTTGCCCCAAATAGAGTATCAAATATACAGCAGTAAACTAACAATGTAATGCAATGTAAACTAACAATGTAATGCAGTAAACCAACCTAAACAGATACCATTTCCAAAAATTTAAAAGAAAAAACTACCAAAATGGAAATGTTGCTACCTTCCGGCGGGCTTGGAGGCGGCCGGCGGGGAGGCGGGCTTGGATGGGGCCGGCGGGGAGGCGGCCGCGGCGGGGAGGCGGCCGGCGGCGTCGATGGGGCGGGCGGACGGCCGCGGCGGGGAGGTGGCCTGCGGCGTCGATGGGGCGGGCGGGGAGGCGGGCTTCGAGACGCCCGGTCTTGGAGGGGAGGCGGCAGTGGGGGGGGGGGACGCGGGCGGGCGGGCGGGGAGGCGCCCGGTCTTGGAGGGGAGGCGGCCGGCGGCGTGGATGGGGCGGGCGGGGAGGCGCCCGATCTTCGAGGGGAGGCGGCCGGCGGCGTGGATGGGGCGGCTGGGAAGGCGCCCGGTCTTGGAGGGGAGGCGGCGTCGGGGGGGACGCGGGCGGGCGGCGGCGGCGGCGGGGAGGCAGAGATGGAGAAATGAACGCGAATGAACGAAAGAGACAGAGGGAGAAAAGAGAAGGCCGGGCGCGGTGGCCACTGCTCGGCGCCAAGATCCATGGCGCCGAGCTCGGCGCCGTGACTGGTGGCGCCGAGGTCCTGCCACGTCGGCGCCACGTTGGCCGCCACGCTGGTGCGGGCCTGGCATCTCGGCGCCGTGGACCACGGCGCCGAGATGTGTTACCTCGGCGCCGTAGACCATGGCGCCGAGCTCTGGGTCCAAAAACGGAATTAAAACTACCAGGGGTCTAAATGTGAATATTTTTCGAAAAAAGGGCTAAAATAGAAAAAATTCGGTAATCTTCTAACAGGCCTGCTGGGTTTAGGTGGGGGCCACCCCTACAACAGGATCCTTATGAATTTTTTGAGACATGCGAATTAATTTGATTATTTTCACATGGCTTAACCTTGCATTAATTATTTTTGTAGGATAATTAACTTGCTAATCCTTTTGACATGTAATTGACCAAGATTAAGTCTCTAATATTTTTATTTTCCAAAAATCTTCATTCATAATTAAATTTTATTCTTATTTTTTTATTTGTATTCTTGAGTTAATGGCATACACAAACTAGTTAGTGATTACTTTGAATAGCTATAGATCAAATGGGCCCACAGGTCATTGAGAGAGAGAAATAGAGAGTGGGCACACAGGAGAAACAGAGGAGTGCTCAGCCGACAGGGGAAACCAGGGGGTGCACGGTGACACCGGGCGACGGTTGGAGAGGCAGCGAGGACAAGCAAAATAGGATGTCGGGGAGGGAAGAGGTGGTGTCGCGGTCGAGAGGGCGCGAGGACTAATGGTCGACAGCTGGAGTGGCCAGGTACAGGTGCTGAAAGGAGGCGATGATGACCAGAGCGAGGGGAGAGGAAAGGGAGGTGAGCACAGGCACGAGGGAGGTGAAAGGAAGCTTATTGAGTGGTCTGTGGAGGCGTAGAAGAACCAGAGTGGGCCGGCAACATGAGGCCGAGGGTGGCACGGGGAGACTCACAGTGGTGGTGACCTCGGGTAGTAGGGAGCTTTGGCCGATGGTTGGGGAAGGTCAAGGACATCGAGGTGGAGCTCCAGCTAGGAGGAATCGACCCAAGGGGCGCTGAGGAGGAGATGGCGGTGGTGGAGGCACAATTCAGCTGGAACCGAGGAAGAACGACGTTCTGGCGAGCTCCACACACAAATTTCCAATTAAATAAAAGGGGAAGAAGAGGACACTTGGGAACACATTTCAACATGAGTGGATTGGAGGTAGCTTCGTTGTGTTGGCTAGAACGATAGGGGAGACAGCAGCAGTCGACACGTGGGACACGGTGGCTTACAGCTTTGGGAGGGAGGAGTTGGGGCAATGGGGGGAGTCAAGGTGTGTTTCGGGCTTTTATAGCCATGTAAGGTGTCGCTATGCTAATGGCCAGCTGTGCAGAGCATTGGCCGAGTGGCACGGTGCGATGGGCGGCGCACGAGGCGGTATGCGTGCTGTGGGTGGCATGGCTAGCACGTGCAGTCGGGCCGGCTGGAGCCACACGTGGCCATAGGTAGCGTGTGGCATGGGTGTGTACGCAAATGGCGTGTCATGCATCACGTGGGCGTGACGCACACGTGTGATGCACAGGCAACGCACAGCGCGAGTGTGCAGTTGTGGGTGGTGCAGCATGCTTGTGCAGCGCTGGCGCCAGGGGTGGGTCAAGTGGCTAGCGCGCGGGATCACCGGGCACTACTGCAGAAAGTTCATCATAGACAGTTCAAAAACATCATCATAGATGGTTTCATGAGTTGTCTGTGTTTATGGTTCAGTAATGACATGAGGTCATCACCGAAAGTTTTCAAACTGTATGTGATACATACTATCACAGACGATTATTAACTCATAACCGTCTGTGATATTAAACTATCACAGATGGTTATTAACTCATAACCGTCTGTGATATTAAACTATCACAGACAATTTGTAATAGAAACCATCTGTGATATGTGAGGAATCATAGACGGTTTCAACTAAAAACTATCTGTGATAGTTTAATATCATAGACGGTTTGTAGTTGAAACCATTTATGATTCATCACATATCACGAACGGTTTCTACTACAAATCGTCTGTGATAGTTTAATATCATAGACGGTTATGAGTTTATAACCATCTGTAATATTCTTTTGTAATCCTAATTCTATTTCTGTTTGTTGGCTAGCCTCAAGAAATGCTAGCCATACCCTCTGAAACAAGTAGAAACATAACACGTACATGTATACATCTAATTTGCATTCATTTCAGAAACAAGAACATCTATTTCACAAATCAATTAACTAAAATGAAATAAATTAACCTGCATGAACAAATACACATGTACCATTAAGTTCAATCTTATGTCAAATAAGTTCACTATATATTGTGGAACTCCCCATCTTCTCTTACGACCTGAGACATCATGAAATACGCACATTGTCCTCGAATTTTTTAGAGGTCAACCTGTTGTAATGCAGTTGTAACGATAGTCACAACCTATCTGTAGGAAGATCAATGTTGTGCATATATATAAATTGATAAGTATGAAATAATTATTGCAAGATTAACAAACCTAAGAATCATTGGTCTTCGTGAAATGGAATAGTAGTTCCATGTTGTGGCAAACATAGAATTCACAGGTGTTGCCCGGTGGCTACTGGTGGAATTGCAAAAATAGAATTTGTTAGTTCGAGAGGCATTACTACCAAGTGTTATATAGGATTAATGTGTACTAGTGAATACCAAATAAATCTAGATTGTGTTGTAGGGCATTGATCCCTCCCTTCGATTTTCGTACGGTAGAATGTATGAGGCAAATGACCTACGTGATTTGAAAAGGTTAGCCTTAGTCATTGCGAAGGAAAGAAAGACTACAATAGAATTCTCTATGGAGGAAATATATTTACTTATCAATTAATTGTTGGACAACTGTGAAATAGGTTTTATACTTTTTTAGAAAATCAAGGTATATTACTTTGTTCCATTTTGGTATAATTATAATTAGAATCCAGTGGAACCTACACAGGTATACCGTCATCGTTATTAAACCTAAGTTCGTGTTGATTATAAAGTACAATCAATAAGTATAGCCACTAGTGCAGCACTTACCCCTGGTTGTAGGGCATACGTATGAATTCTTTGTTGTGGTGAGCCTCCAATGTCTTTGTCATGTAATTGTCGATGAATGATGCATTCTCCTTGATGACATCTATAGAGACCAAGTGTAGGTCGAGGAAACCTACCGGTGATTTCTTTAATGTGGCTTCAGTAACCATGTGTATACACACGCACACACACACACAAAAACAATGAGTTATATATGACATTTATCGGTATTACATGAATGTAGACTATGATTGCACACATTTACAGTATCCAGCATCGAATGAGTGAGATGTTGAGTTGGAAGAGAAAGAACAAGTCCTCGAAGGTCACCGTGAAGACACAGTCATTAATATCATGCTAAAGATGATGCGGCCTGAACTCATCGTTGTCTCTCCAACTTGTTAGTCTGTTCCATGTACTATGCATGCAATCTTTGGCAAACCAGTCCTAAGGTTTGGAGACGCTCTATTAGGATGACCAATGGCTCGTCTAGCATAAATTTCTAGGCCAACGGCAAGTAGGGGATATCATCAGTCTTTTTTAGTTTGCCTTTGCCACCTCGGTTGTTAGAGGTCGACTTCACGGTAGTCGACCGTGCATGAGATGTAGATGCATCACATCCTTGTCGGTCGGTGCAGGTAGCACCAGTGAAGATAGCTATGGACTTGGCACTAGTATAGATAGCTCCTGTGGCTTGGCATCGGTGCAGATAGCTCCCGTGGACATGGACCAGTGTAGGAGCCTCCAGGCAGATGTCCCTCTTGGGGCACTAGATGAATGTTCCAATGGCTTGCCCTAGAGTCATAACCTCGTCATTTGGGGGCATCTGCAGCGGGACGACCTCAAAATTGGCATGAACACCGTCCACATTTACTTTTGTGAAAATTGGCGCTAGAGTTACACTGTGCACCAAGGCCCAGGCACGAGATGGATAGCCTAGCCCCAAGTAGCGTATAGGGCAATGGAGGCATATCTCACTTGGAGCTTGCACTTCGTAACCAGCTACATAACAATGCAAAATTAGCTACTCCAATAGGTCTATCAATGGATTGAGCATTCCAGAGATAATAATTATTACCAGGATGTCATCGACAGAAAATCTATTGTCACTTTCTAAGGTAGGGTTGGACGCGTAGCTACTCCGATGGTTGAGGGCTGGCTAGCATAGGAGCGACGACAGCTTCTAACTGATTTTCCCTAAACCTTTGCATCTCATCTCTGATGGCATCAACGATGTCCCCTCTAAGGAATGCCTTAATCTCCTCTCGTACCCATGCCTTGCACTTGGCTTTGGCTGTCTTTTTACTCCGATACGTTTCGGAATCCTCTAAGAAACCATCTTTCCAAGGAATATAAAGACCAAGACCTCTCATGCGACCTAGATACTCCTTATTTATCAAGGCCACGGAGTGTATATCTGTCTCCCTAATTTCCTGAAATGAGCCTTGTTTAAGGGAAGATTCTACACTCAACGCTTCCTGCAAAAACCCAACGTGTCATTTCACTTCCTATGAAGTTATGAAGAAATTACAAACTAGGTAGTTCGATATCTCACCAGGCGGTGGGATAATTCCTCGTCTGTGGGGTTTTGAAAGAAGATGGCCCCCAATGACATGGTAGATGATCTCACTCTTATCCAGTTTCGGGTGCGCTCATTAAGGATCCCGGCAAATGACGGGGAGGCCACATGCAGGATTGCATGCTCTTCCTCATTCCTCCATTGTAGGATTTTTACCGCACACCCAGTGGTGTAGAGTCTACGGGGGTGTGTGTTTTTGCCTGGAGGGTCCTATGCGCTGCACTTTTACTGCTAAAATTATCTGTCGTCTTCTTCACCACAAACTCTTGCCATTGCGGTTCTAGGAATGGATACTTCTGGAAGGGCGTTAGATCCTTCTCCTTGTATTACTTGATAAGCATGCTTTTGATGTTCTTCCACACTTTGCACACCGCTAGCAATGCATGTCGTTGCACGGAGGCCTGGTGTTCTTCCGGGATCTTGAACAATCAAAACATTTCCGTCACTAGCTCATTTTTTTGAACTTCGGTCACATTCTTCCATGAATCATACGTGATCTCAATCTGTTCCTGTGTAACTATTCTAACCATTCTCTTAAATGCGGTCACTGCTTGGCAAGGATTGAGAGAGATCCCAGACGCAACGACATCCTGATGGTAAATCGGCCCTCAGGCCTTTTCGATAGTTCTCTTCTATAATGCTTGGATTTTCCAAATGATGGTGCATTACAAGCATCAGATGACGATGACGATGACTAAGAATGAGCAGACGACATCTTCACAAGATAATACAAGTGACGAAAAAACAGAGAGTACTAGTGAATTGGCTGCCAGTAACACATGACAATAAGAATCAATTCGAGCCTTGCCCCTACTGCCTTCTTGGTGGCTTGGATTTTTTTGCAAATTAATGATTTTAGCAATAATTTTAGGTTAATTCCAAATCCAAATATTAGCAGTAAAGCATATATCTAGAAATATGTAAATGACATGAAGATAAACCAATTATATCTCAAAATAGATAAAACATTCAGATCATTAACACAAATAATATGCTGAACTGTATAGGAAAGTGGGCATTTATGAACTATATATTGCACAGATTAAAGTTGTGAATTTGCTCTCAGTTGAGGAGTTACACAAGATTAAATCTTGGCGTTCTTCCACACTTGTCAATGTATCAATAATCAAAGTGTCTATCTCTTTACTATTCTGCTAGTCCGATTATGTATAAATTACCTCAGATAAGTGGCAAAGTCAATTGCATGCTATAAGGATAAATAGAAACAAAGAACTGCTACTGTAGTGTCAATAGAGTTTGGCAATAATTAGAAGTATATAACAGATATATGCTACTGTGGTATCAACTGAATTCAGCAATAACCAGGATAGTAGTAAACTATACAAAATAGAAGTATCTATCTTAGCAATCGACAAAATCAAAAGCTAGCATAATACTTCAATTGATAGCCATAGTGATCTATAGTAAAACAAGTTTCCTCATCAAGTAATCTCAAAAAACCCATAATTTATTATGCAAAAACAAGTTTCTCATATTTTCAATGATAATGAACTGAACTACTAGCATGATAAACTTTATGTAGGATAGAAATTTCAGAAAGTAAAAACTCACTGGACAGTGGCAATCTAAGCCACTGAGAAGGCAGGAGGGGCAAGGCTTGTCACAAGAACAATCTACCCCATGAGGCCATGAGCCATGAGAATAGAGCAAAGCACTGAGGTCATGACCCGAGTTAACTACCTTGCTCGGGGAGGAGGCGCATCGGGGAGGAGGGCTGCATTCTCAGGGAGGAGGACGGCATGCTCGGGGAGGTGGCAGCGGGCTCGGGGGAGGAGGCGGCATGCTCGGGGAGGAGGCACACCGGGGAGGAGGCAGCGACTCGAGAGAGGAGGTGCTCTAGCGAGGAGGCGGTGGCTCATACTTCAATTGATAGACACAGTGATCTCTAATATGACAAATTTCCTCATCGAGCAATCTCAAAAAGCCCATAATCTATTATGAAAAAGTCCTTCCAGTGCTAGTACTACTAACATATTTCCAAAGATAATGAACTGAATTGCTAGCACGACAAACTTTATGTGGGATAGAAATTTCAGAAAGTAAAAGCTCACTAGAAAGTGGCAATCCAAGCCACCGAGAAGGCAGGAGAGGCAAGCCTTGATGCAAGAACGATGAACCCCATAAGGCCATGAGCCATGAGAACAAAGAAGAGCACTAAGGTCATGATCGGGGTAACTACCTTGCTCAGGAGGAGGCGCATCGGGGGTGGGGGAGGGCAGCGTGCTCGAGGAGGAGGGCGCTGTGCTCGTGGAGGTGGCGGCTGGCTCAGGGGAGGAGGTGGTGTGCTCAGAGAGGAGGCGATGGCTCAGGAGAGGAGGCGTGCCAGCGAGGAGGCAGCATGCTCTGGGAGGAGGTGGTGGCTCATGCTCAGGGGAGGAGGTGGCGACTCGTGTTTGAGGAGAAGGCAGCGGGAGTCTAAGTGCGTGGGAGCATGAACAAACTCTAGAATCTAAATATGAATTGGTTGGACATCACAGACGGTTCTAAACTATAACCATCTGTGATAATACACATCGTAGATGGTTCTACTTTAAAACCGTCTATGGTAAATTCACATCATAGATAGTTCTACTTTAGAACCATCTGTGATAAATTCACATCACAGACGGTTCTACTTTATAACCATCTGTGATACTCAATTCACATATATATCACACATTCATTCTCATATACATAAATGCAACTTCACATATATATCACACACGCATTCTCATATACATAAATGCAAATACATAACATATAACACATAAACATTTCATTCATCATTCCACTTGCTTATTTCCTTTAAAAATTAGCTCTTCATGATGACCGACGTGTATGTAGCTAGTTTCGTCACATTGTTCTTCCTCGACCATTCTGTCATTTCCAAAAGGAGGCAACTCATCAAATTGATTATATTCTTTCTCGTCTACTACATTCTCAACTTCGACAATTCTCCTTTTTCTATGAAGAACTATGTGACACTTATTATTTGCCTAGTCGGTTACATAGAAAACTTGAACAAGTTAGTTAGCGAGTACAGATGGTTCATCTTTGTATCCAACATGTCTGAGGTCCACAGTAGTGACACCATACTTGTCGACCTTCACCTGTAGAAGATAGACCCAATGGCACCGAAACAGGGAGATCTTGATAAGCACATAACCGAGCTCCTAAATCTCCTCTATGAACCCACAGCAGGAGCTCCTCAACCCATTAGTACTGAACATATCTAAACATACACTGCTGTTCTGGTTAATGCTCTTGACATACACTCTCGGTATCATCTAAACAGTGAGTATATGCTTTGGCCCCTTTTTATTTTGGCTCGACAGGTTAAAAGGGGCAAGATAATCATTTATGGTGCAGAATAATAAGGAGCATATAGTAAGTTCTCTTGTTTGTACGCATCCTATACTTGTACCCCTTCGATCTATAGTATTTTAGATCTTCCACCAATGGTGCTAGGTACACATCAATATCATTCTCAGGTTGCTTCGGCCCTTGGATAAGTATCGATAATAAAATATACTTCCGCTTTATACACAACCAAGGAGAAAGGTTGTAGATGCAGAGAGTCACGGGCCAAGTGCTATATCGGCTGCTCATGTTACCGAAAAGATTTATTCGATCTGTACTCAATGCAAACCTTATATTCCTCAGTTATGTATCGAAGTCTGCAAACCTCATATCGATGTTTCTTTACTAAGTGGAATCAGCAAGGTATCTTAGTATTCCATTTTTCTTATGCTCCTCTGAGTGCCAACACAACAGGTTTGCCTCCTTTAGGTTCACAAAAATCCGCTTCAAACGGAGAATTGCAGGAAGATACCATGCCACCTCAGCAGAAGGTCATTTTTTCACCTCTATTCTCTCGCCATCATCTGATTGATTTTTACGCTTGCAACGGGATGCGTTGCACACTGAACATACATGCATGTTTGCATACTCTTTACGATAGAGGATACAGTCGTTCGGATATGCATGCATTCTTTCTACTCCCATTCTCAATGAACAAAAGACCTTCTTGGAAACTCTTTACGACAGAGGATACAGTCGTTCAGATATGCATGGTTTTGGGCAACTCATTTCCCTACGGAAGCATGTCCGCTAAAAGACCTAACAACACTGTGAAACTCTTGTCAGACCAATCGTTGCTTGCCTTCAATTTCAGCAATTCAAACATGGCTAATAACCTCGTGTACTTCAACTTGCAGCACATGAATAAAGGTTTCTCCGAGTTCTCCATCAAGCATCGTGAAACATATGATCCAGATTGTTATCATGCAGCATATCCAAATCAAAACCACAATCGATATCATCCGGTGGCATATCGTTGACTTCATCAGCGATGTCATTATTACTACATTCCTATATAATATACTCTTCACTATTACTAGTCCAACGTGCATACCCCTTCGAATTTGTAGGACCGGAAATGGCGACAGAGGGGGGGGTGAATGGAGCCTTTTAAGAATTACCCCGAGAATCCACTCAAATTCTCAACTCTCCGATAGCTATAAAAAGCTATGAAGAAGTAGATATAGATCTCACTGAAAATCGATAACGAAATTGCCGAGCTCCTGTTATCTGCCGGCTTGATCCGAAGAACCCTTTAGTCTGACGGGTTGCCAAAGCAAAGTACGCATTCAACAGAGCAAAAACACACTGTAAAAGGAGCTACTGGCCGAAATAAGGATTTTGCCCAAAAGCACTCAAGAACACCAAAGGAAACAAAGCATTTAAAGCTGTCGGCAAGGCAAGAAGAATTTTTAGTAGCAGCCGCATTGTTGTACTAATGAACAAAGACTGAAAAGAGAATTAAAGTGATCTGGAAACAGCCGAAAAAGAGATTGCTTGCAGGGATTCAACCGAGAAATAGCAGCAAGACCCAAACCGAAGAGATAAAAAGTAAAACAGTCGGTTTAGCCGAAAATGGGAATATTCACCAACTACCTTGCTGCTCTTCCGTTAAAAGGTTTCCCAACAATTAGCCATACATTCCCATCAAGTGAAGAAAAAGATAACTGAGCTTGTACGGCAAGGACAAAAGACAAAGTAAATACACATGCATGAAGAGCCTAGGAACAAAAGCAAACGGCTGCACCCTTTCTCAAGACCTTTAATCCAAATAACATATTGTCTTTAGAAGGGAACTAGCAGGAGCACACACATAGAGCAATAATTCTATGCTGCCAAACCAAACCAAGGAAAGCAAATATCCTTTGCCAAAAGCACTGAAGTGCTAAGAAGGTGTCATACGGCAGAAGGAAATACTAGAGAATACTAGTGAACGCTGCTGGCTAGAAGCAATATACTAGTGAATACTCATAGTACATGCAGCCAAGATCAAGAGTATACTAGATAATTTTTCCGGATGAGATTCTGGGCACAAGAATCACCCATGCTGCAGCCAAGAACAAAACATAGAGAGGATAACAAAAGAAAACACGAACAAGACAGCTCTCATAAAATAAGGCAGAGACAAGAAACTAAACACAATCAATCCATTTCATTTCACCAATCAAACCCTACATCCCCATACGCCCGGAGAGCATAGAGAGAACCTCTCACCTTCTCTCTTTCTCTCTTTCTCAACAAGCAAAGAGTAAAACCCTAATCCATCTCACAAGGCTCCTCTCAAAAAATCACTCTCATTTTCATGCTCATTTCATTGCATGGAGAGAACCAAATAAAACCCTAACTCTTACACCCACTCTCTCAATTTCAGCACAACATCGCCCTCTCCTTTTATAGCTTCCCACTAATGGGTTTGCACATGCTTTACCCATTAGGTCACCACCTACTCGATGCTTTATCCAAACCCGCTTCCTTTAGTGCAGCTTTGCGTTTTTATCGAAACGCCCCTCGCGCACCTTCCAGGAAGCTTCCTCCTTTCTTGCCTTGCAAGCCTCACAGCCACTTCGAGCCCTCGCCGTCTTCGACACCTCCCGACCGTTCTGACCTCAGCGCCACCTGCGCTTAGTCCGGTCCACCGTGTCTCGCCACGACTCCGCCTCGACGTCCTTGAGTCCTCGCCGTCTTTGGCACACCTCAACCATTCTGACCTCAGCGCCACCTGCGCCTAGTCCGGTCACCCGTGCCTCGCCACGACTCTGCCTCGATGTCCTGCAGCCAACACAGACAAGAAACACATCAAATAGCACCGCTCGATACATGTAAGCATAAATGCATTAATGAAATAGCCCAAACCTGACAAGTCGACATAATATGCAATCTAAACCCTTTGACCAGGTTTGACCAAGTCCGACCAAGTCCATTGCACCACGCAACGACATGGTCCGAACCAACCAAATCAAACTCGACTTCCCTAACCGATGTCAATTACTCATCACACACATGGGATGGCCTCCACATGGTCTCTCAGAATTAAGTGTGCTTCAATCTGCTCTCGGTTCCCAGCGTACATCCAGCTTTGATCCTACGTTACGCATATAATTTAGTATTGAATATTGAATTAGTTAATTAGTATACTAAATATATATGCTCTAAAGTAGCTATATGTAGCAAGAACAATTAATTGAATTGAATTAAGTAAAATAGACTATGAATTGGCTAAATCCTAAACCATGCTAGATGTAAATAATCTTATCTATACATCAAGTTAGATCTAAACCATCTTTAGGTCTCCTTACACAAAAAGCTAGATCTAAAATATAATGCAATTAGGAACAAATTATTAACCATAGATAGTCAAGAACTTAATGGCTCTACAATCACTCTTACCAAATCTGTGGTCTCCTTTCACCAATGGTCGCAAAGCCCCACTTCCTCAAAGTAGCAACATGTGAAAAACAGATCTGGAATTTAAAATAGATATGTGAGGTTCGACGGATCTGCAATTAATAAGTGAAATTATCACTAATGGTTTTTAATACAAATCGTCTGTGATGACTTAATTATCACAGACGATTTTTAATACAAACCGTCTGTGAAGTATCACAGATAGTTTAAATAAAAAACCGTCTATGATATTGGTAATACTACAGATGGTTCTTATTAATAACCGTCTGTGATACTTCACAGATGATCTTCACCATGAACCGTCTGTGATATTTCCTCTTAACATACGGTTTTTTTACCTCTGGCAGCAACACAAACGGTCTCTAAACCAAAACCGTCTGTGATTGTATTTAGTATTGTCAGTTTTGGTTAACCGTCTGTGGTTGTATTTAGTATTGTCAGTTTTGGTTAACCATCTGTGATGGAGCATTTAGTATTAGCCTTTTTGTAGTAGTGGAGGCCAAACAGAGAAGAGGAAGGAAGGAGGAAGAGAGAAGAAAATGAGTGGGGCCCAGCTAGAAGTGAAATGGGGAAAAAGAGAGAAAAAGAATGCCAACAAGAATTGGATTTTTGAATTTTATTTGCATTTCCCATTCGAGATTTGAATTTGAATTCGAATTTGAACTCTCGGCATCCAATTACGTGGATGAGAATTTTAATATCCCTTTGTTTTACTCTTCATTTAATTTATGTTCAAATATTGATTTTTTATTTGAAATCCAATTTCAAATTATACTCAAATTATTTTCCAATTATTTGGCTCTTGATTTCAGGTTTTATTTTTATTTGATTTGAATTTGTCAAAACCAACTCGAGGTTCTTAAATAAACATGAAAATTTTAAATAACACTGAAAAGCAATAAAAGATTTCAATCTTTCACAATATCAATAATTCCCAAATTACATCGACACTGCAGATAGAGAGATTTAACAGGAAAGCAATCTCAATGCGGTCGATCGAAGTGGATTCCTTTGGTTTGAAGCGAAGGGCAAGCTGGTCATGCATGAGCTTTATGTGTGTGTGTGGAACAGAAGGTGGGGAGAAAATTGCGTTAGCCCTTCTACCCCGGGTGGGTCCTCACATTCCTTTTAGCATTACCAAACACATTGCACAGTGGCCTCCCTCCCCTTGTGTTGTGTCTGGTCGATCCATCAATTTACAGGGGGGACCCTTCATTATTTTTTGTTTTTCTTGCCCACACAACCAAACTCCAATGCATCTAGTCCGATTGACTTTAATTTGCTGGACCAGTTTTTGTTGAGCTGTAGATTTAGATATGTCTAGAGGAACTGATGCAGTTGAAGGGTAATTAGTAGGAAAGTGACTCTTGTAGTTGTTTTATTGCATTGTGAAAGTTACACACTAAGTACAAGGTTAATTGCTGTATTGAATGACAGTAAGTAGAAAAGTGCATCCTGTTCTCCAGTAGGTTAGTCTTTTAGGTGAGATAGTTGGCGTGTGAAATTCAGTACTAGTATACACTGGCAGGGTCCTATCAGTTAACTGAGACCTTGTTGAACTACTGCAACTGAAGTTTTAATTAATCATTGAGTCCCATAGGGGCATTGATTTGATTACTCTCAAGGGGGATGTTTTGCAGCTGGATGGAGATCATGCGCTGATCCCCTCCTTGTTTGCTCTTCCTTGTATTGATCTTTTCCAAAGCTTCTGTGCTCCTGTCCTGGTACAGTTATAAAGCAAGCGAACCCCACAAAATTCCTTAGCCTAACAATGCAGCATGTGTCCCCATGTCGTCCAAACCTCTAGACAGCGGTCTAACTGCCTAACAACGCAACATTTGTCCCCATGTCGTCCAAACCTCTATACAGCAGTCTTAACTGCTGGCGCTGTATCCAATTATGTTGTAGACAGTGGTTAAGAGTTGTTTGCCTTCAACTTGTTAGTACTTCTATCTCATGCAAACACAGATGTGGTCAAGCAAAAAGGCTAGGGTCAGAAAAAAGGCAGTCAAACTCTCTGTTTTTTTTTGACACAACCATGTTCAGACAAGATTTAGAAGTACGGATGGGTGACTTCTAAGCAAGCCTGCTTGATGTATACTAGGGATATTCAAGTGTGACATTTGTAACTTTTCACTGGCTGTGTACTTCCACATCTGTTTTGGCCTGTTTCCCCATTTACCATGAGCGGCCTCTCATGTACTTCTAACTTTATGGTAACACTGCACTACTAGCCTACTGTATCAGTATGTGTATTCATACAGCAGTTGATTGCTGTTTCAGAATTCAGATTACGATGAGACATAGCATAATGAAGTGAAATACACATGCTATATATACATCCTCTATCGATCGTACAATGAGGGCCGGCGTCCGGGTAACACTGTATTCGGTCTGTAGCTCCCACCAATCTCATAATTCTCTGGCCCTCTCAATATTAACTGAGTCTCTAGCTACTTGCTTTGGCAAATCTTGTTAATCTGACAATTTCTTTCAGTACACTGCTGCATGTAACACGCTTACTATATGTATTGCAGATTACATGCACATGCATGTCAGTCATAAGATCTAAAAGAAGATTTGTAGACTGTATTTTTTTTCTCTGTCAATTTCAGGCCTACCGTCTCAGAATTCATCCGGTGTTCAAACTCCTACAGCTAGGAGGAACATGTAATTTTCAAGAGAAGATAAAACAAGTCATACATATAATTTGTTCTCTCTTGAGTCTCGATCAACGAGGAAGCCAGTACTGCTCCATCTAATGAGGACCTTGTCATTAATATGCTAGCTATAATGCCAAAGAGCATGTACGTTGTACATGTGTCCTGTCTAGGCTAACACAAAGCAAAATGCAGGTATGTACAGACGAACCCATCGCGCTCGAGCGTGCAAATAAAACCTTCCATTTGGAGCCTAGCTAGCTAGCGGCATGCAAAGTACTGCTACTTAACTGGCAAAGCACGTACGTACCTTATATATTCCAAATGATTTAACAAATAATTAAACACTAATCAATTGGCCTTACATGCGTCGAAATGGCCTCTACCTCGAATCCTTTTCGGAAACATGACAAGTGCATATATGTTTAAGACCAGGAAAAACCCAATCATGAGGCAGAAAAAAAAAATCAGCAGACACCAATTTAATCGAGAATAGACGGATTACTAGTTTATTTATGTATGCTTCTGTATCGTGCGTCGTGGTCTAAACGGGAGGCGCCCTATATAAAATAAGCACCGTAACGTTGTACGTTACGCACGAGGCATAGGCCGTGCAGGCAGCACAGACCCCCGCCTGAGGGAGCTGCAGTACCAAGGACAGAGCGGTGTGTAGTGATGCCATGTAGCCGCCCAGTGGACTGCTGGTGCTTGCACAGCTACGCACACCCTAGTGAGAGACAGCAAACTGTAGAGGGGGTCAATGATGCCACCGATTGAGTTATGGAGTATGAAACAAGTGTCTTCAATACGGTGAATTTATGTTACTTTTGCCAAATGTAGTACCAGATGAAGTGGTACTTTAGTAGGGCCTGTTTGGATCCACCCAGATTTTAAGAATCTGACTTTTGAAAACTGGGTGGGATCCAAACAGACCAGTTTTTGGGGCAGTTTTTAGAATCTACCTACCCAGATTCTTAAAAACCAAGAAGTTGTTGATACCCAGCTTTTGCCAGTTTTTTTTGCACAAATACCCATTTACCCTCATTAAAGACCACGCGCAGACGCTTCCAATCATAAATGTAAGGGTATAATAGTCTATTAGAGCAAGTACAACAATGGTCTTATAGCCAAGCTAGTCAGCATTTTTGCTGATGTGGAGGAGAGAAGAGAGGAGAGAGAGGAGAGCTTGGCTCTCATGCAAGCAACAAGCTGCACACGGGAGCCTATGCAGTGGTGGGTTCAGATAATAAATGTATGTGAGGAGGAGTAGGAAAGAGAATGTGAGATATGGTACCATATAATAATAAAAAAAATCTTTTGTAGACAAATAGGAGACAGATTATTGTATAACTTGGCTCTTATAACTTGGCTTATAGCCAAACACTTGGCTCTATTATTGGACTTACTCTTAGCACCAATCATAAATAAAACCAGCTTTTAAAAACTAGGGGATCCAAACATCCCATTAGTTTTTGCTTAGAAATCAGCTTTTAAAAACTATAAGTAATAGCTGGTTTTTAAGAATCTGAAACTGATCCAAACATGGCCTAATTAGTTGACTCAGAACTCAGAGCCAATCTTGAATTTTGGTAGTTTCAGTTAATATGTGGTCAGATATATGGTCTGCCTCATTTGGGTTTGAGTTTCTGATTTTTGGTTTATTTTTTATTATTTATAAATTTCATCTATTTTTGGTTTTTTAGTTTTTTTTCTGGTTCTTTTTTTGTATTTGTTTGCGTTATCCGTGATGGGCTAACATATTTTTTCTATTTTAAATTTAGTTACGTCAAATAAGTCATCATCAGCTACAATGTAATTTTAGTCAGCTACAACGCAATTTCAACTATAAATAATTTATTTTAACCCAACCGAGTGGCACCATATACTAGAAAACTTGTATTAATCTCTTGGAGCAAGGATGGTCATGCTTTTTGTGCTGCACGTAGTACTTGGTTAATAGAGTAGCATCCAGATGTAAAATGACCATTAATCACCATATGTAGTTGCATAAATAAAATGGAATTACTTGAAATCAAGTACCTGATTTCAACCATCTGTCTTATAATAGTACCACTTAATTACTCTCATTGGATTTGCTCCAAGACGGAGTGGGGATGTGGTAAAGGTTAGAGATACATTTAGGGGGGGAATGAAACGTACTACTATAGAGTGACACCTTAGGGGCTGTTTGGTTGCCTGCATGTGCTCATGCAGCTGCATAAGCGTGGTCAGGCTGAGGAGAGAAGCTCCTCAGCCACGTTTCTCCTCAGCCTGGCTCCAGTTGATTTTTTGCATCCACTCGTGCAGGCTCTCCCCTATGCAGGCAACCAAACACCATCTCCCTGTATACGCTGGTGCGAGCTACCCCCATGCAGGCAACCAAACAGACCCTAAATGTTCTTGTATATGGTTGCATCCAAGATTATGAAAACCGAATAATAATGTTTTCTTTGTAGGAAATTGATTGTGGATTCCTTATTATTGCATGAATCTAATTGCTATGTTTCTATCTCTTTCAATTCCAGCATTATATATGTTGGCTATGGTGAAATTGAATCTGTCAATTTATTGACAAGACAGACCATTGTGTGTTGCGAGTGTAACTGTCATGTTCATTCTGTACTGCTTGCAAATGCTAATCATTTTATTGGTTTTGATTGTACTAATGAAATTGTCAGCATTGTACCAGCTGTGGTTTTTAAAAGCTGCTGAAAATAAATAGTAATAGCTAAAAGAAGTGACTTTTAGAAGGATGGGGCAAACCGTGAAAAAGTGACGGAGAGATGCGTGTATATGACGGGAGCGAGAGGAATGGGATATGTAATGCACTTGTGATCTTTTGCGTAATTTATCTCCAGAGCAAGGCAGGAGCAAAATGAGTAGAGAAGTTACTTTGATAAACCAGATATTCGTATTAACCTTTTTTTACTCTTGGAATCATAAGTAGAAATCATTATAAATAGACCCTAAAGCCGATAGAAAGCTGCCTTTCCCTCTCCCTTTGGTGTTGTCTGTGCAGCAGCAAAGCCAAAAAAAACTACTCTAAGGACCTTTTCCTTCCCCGGCTTCTCAACTCCTAGCGGTATTCACATCTCCCCCTCTTGTTTATTCTTCCCATCTCCGGTTTCCTCTCCCTGCTTCCCGCTTATATAGAGATTTTGTCAATTCTAGTGATCCATTCCTATCACCCGGGCTTGTGATCACAAACAAGAACACACAAATTCGGAAGACAGAAAAGGGGAAGTGAGGAGGGAGAGGTTTAATTCCGTGGCTTTGCTGTTTGGGTGCCTTTGATCTATTATCAAGTAATAAGAGTTCCAGTGTGCACTGCCAACATGTTGAGTTCTCGCGCGCCGACGGCCGTGCCGCCTCCGGAGGCGGCCGCTGCCCCACCGGAGCCGTTCCGGTCACTGCAGATCGCTACGACCGCCGCCGCCGCCAGCGCTGCCGCGAAGAAGAGGCGGCGGCCAGCCGGCACTCCTGGTAAGTGTAGTGGAGCACGCGCACATCCAATTACAACACGTAGGCTAGGGAAGAAGGAAATCTTTCAATTCTTGCATATCTAGCTTGTGACAATGGCGATGGTTGCGCGGCAGACCCGGACGCGGAGGTGGTGTCGCTGTCGCCGCGGACGCTGCTGGAGTCTGACCGGTACGTGTGCGAGATCTGCAACCAGGGGTTTCAGCGCGACCAGAACCTGCAGATGCACCGGCGGCGGCACAAGGTGCCGTGGAAGCTGCTGAAGCGGGAGGCCGGCGAGGCGGTGCGGAAGCGGGTGTTCGTGTGCCCGGAGCGGCAGTGCCTGCACCACGACCCCTCCCACGCGCTCGGCGACCTCGTCGGCATCAAGAAGCACTTCCGCCGCAAGCACAGCGGCCACCGCCAGTGGGCCTGCTCCCGCTGCTCCAAGGCCTACGCCGTCCACTCCGACTACAAGGCCCATCTCAAGACCTGCGGCACCCGCGGCCACACCTGCGACTGCGGCCGCGTCTTCTCCCGGTACGGTATACTACTACCACTAGCCTGCCATTAACCAACCAAGCCATCAAATACAACACTCCTAACCCATAGTAGCACAATTTAACATGACAATTAGTCCAATCTTTTACTGGACCACTAGTATGTGGTACTTTCAGGGCAGCTTATCTACACAATATTCTCCTTTGCGAGATTTGGCAGAAAGGCGCGATGATTTTTTCGGAGAAATTTTTGCGGGGTCACTTTGTGCCTGTAGGCCTCGGCACCTTGACGAGCTAATTGTCGTGCCCTTTGGGATTACCAGCACCGCATCAAGAGGAGGGAGACGGGAAGGCAGACGGGCAGGCACAATTCCCGAGGGCAGGTAGCCCGCGCTGGGTGTATGTATTACAGTATGCATACAGTGTTGGTTGCCTTCGCATTTGTTTCGGCTGCCCTGGGCTGGGGCTGGCTGCCGGCCGGCTAGCTACTCCGCTTGGTTCTTCCTTTGCCTTTGCAGGGCTCCATTTAATGCATGCCACTCGCGTCCACGAGCCCAAAATTTCACACCTGACAAAATCGCAACCCCCCCGTCGCCCACCGTGCGTGTGGATCGATCCACCAAAACCTTTGGTCTCCGCATACAATACATGTCCTTTCTTCACATCCGATCAGTACATCACACTCTCCGGACTCACCTCTGGTCTCTTTGCGCTGAGATGCATGCGCGCGCGGATTAGTGGTTTAGTACCATATCGCTTTTGCGTTTTGCGTGGGGTGTGTGTAAATGGTGGTAACATTCGTGACGTGATGCGTCCCGTGTGTGCTGCAGGGTGGAGAGCTTTATAGAACACCAGGACACGTGCAACGCCAGCCGGCCGCGGGGTGAGACGTCGTCCTCGCCGGTTCGCGCTGGAGGAGTGGGCATGGCGAACGCTTCCACGTCGCAGCAGCAGCAGCAGTGGCTACGTGCGGCGTCTCTGTCGCGGACGGCGTCCAGCGCCAGCCCGTCCAGCGACCACGTGGTGAGCCCGGTGGCCTGGCCTAGCCCGGCAATGGTGAGCCCCAGGGCCTCCAACGTCGCAGCATTCCACGGCCGGTTCGATCCGGCGCTGTCGCCTCCTACGCCGTTCGATCGCCGCGGCGCCCACAACCTGGAGCTGCAGCTCATGCCGCTGCGCGGGAGCTGCTGCGCAGGCGCCAGCGCTGATCCCGCTGCGGTCGTCGGGTACTGCGCTTCGCCGCATTCTCCCGCTGTTCCCCAGCTGGGCGCCGAGGCAATGCGGTTGCAGCTGTCGATCGGGTTCGGCGGCGCATGCGATGACAGCAGCAGCGAGGCGGCGTCGGCGGCAGCAACGAGGCTGAAGGAGGAGGCCCGGGATCAGCTGCGGTTGGCGGTGGCGGAGAAGGCGGCGGCGGACGAGGCGCGGGCGCAGGCGAAGCGGCAGGCGGGGCTGGCTGAGCAGGAGCTGGTGGGCGCCCGGCGCATGCGGCAGCAGGCGCAGGTGGAGCTCAGCCGCGCCCACGCGCTCCGCGACCAAGCCGTGCGCCAGATCGACGCCACGCTGCTGCAGATCATCTGCTACAGATGCCGCCTCGAGTTCCAGGCGAGGGCGACCGCCATGACCTCCGAGGTGGGCAGCTACGTCTCGTCCGTCGTCACCGAAGGCGGCGACACCGAGGTCGACAACGACGACGACGACCAGCTCAACGCCGACGACCATCTGCCAAGAAGCCATCATACTAGGATGGACATCAACTAGATCTAGCTCCAGCTCGTCGCACAAAAGATCATTTTTTTTTCCTTTCTCAGTTTGCTCTCCGTTTGTTTCACCAATGGGCTGGGATGTGCTGCATGGTGGTGTAATCAGATGCGGCCGGTGATGGGATCACTACTCACTAGCTCTAGACTCTAGTGCCTAGTAGTTGGGTTCTCAACTTCTCATGGCAGGGCAGGATAGCTAAAAGGGGTCTAAGCTAATTGCGGCGTTCATGGAATCTTTCAGTTGTTTGCTTGCTATTGGATTTTCTTATAACAACATTTTGTTCGATAAGGAGCATTTCGGCAGCCGTGCATGGAGAAACCGAGAAAGGATGCTCTTGCGGTATTATCATGCCCGGACCGCTCCGACGATTGGACCAAAAAAATCCAAACCTAGAAGCTATAGCGGGCTCGATGGCTAGATCTAAAAAATCCGGACCTAGAAACTACTAGTCTTATAGGCGCGGCGGCACGCCGCGTCAGCCACCGTGCGTACCAAAATAAAAGAGGCGATAATTCGTGAGGAGTTTTTTTTAAAAAAATCAAGGGCACATTCGTATTTTTGAAAAAGTTAAAAGGCTTCTTTGTAAAAATGGAGGACCTGTATGTAAACAAACGAGGACCCGGGCGCAATTTCGAAAACGGCGGGGGGCTATCCTGCAAAGTGGAGGGGCTAAAAAAACTGGCAGGAACCTTTTCGCGAGAACAAAGGACTTTTACGTAATTTCGGAAAAATACAAGGACTTTTTCGCAAAACAGCTCACCAGACCGTACCAAAAACCGGGCGTCACGCGCCGGCCGGCCGAGCGCTGGGGCGACGTGGCTAGCCTCCCTGCCCGCGAATGCTTCCGACTTTGTATAGAGGGATGATACCCGGCTGGGCACGTTCACAAGACCGTCAATACAGTTGATTCGGGAAAATCCAGTGGATCTGGCCGGGTTTTTAGTGACCCAGCTGACTCGTTCGGTTTTGATCGACCCGACCTGGTTTTATTGATGAGGCCAAAAGGCAGAAGTACCCTTAAATTAAATAAATTCCCAATAGAAAATAGATGGGCAAACTTGTCTTTTGGTTTTGGGAGCTACTAGGGTTTGTACCCATCCAGAGGACCAGAGCCCAGCGCCACCAAGTCCAACTTGATTGAGGATTGAGTCGTTGAGCCCAGGCACCGCCAATAAGGGTTCCACACTTCCACCCCTCACCGTCGGCGGCGGCGATCCAGCAGCCACTCTCACCGGTGACCGGCCATCTTCTTCTACTGTGCACGGCCTCCCGCTGCACCCTCCCTTGACTCTGGTGCTCCATGTACCGTCGACGTCCGCGACTGGACTTCCATCCCCCACGATCCTTCTGGTACGCTCCCCTGTCGCCTGGTAGGCTGGTAGTTACCTCACGTGTAGGCTGGTAGTTACCTCACGTCACAGCGTTTCTTCTTCCTTCATAGTTCTTGGTATGAATTTGTTACCGGGTGGAACACCATTCGGACTTCCTGTTACTCGTGGTAACCATCTGTGTTATGTTTCTTTGTGTATGTGGCTATGTGCTTGGTATGAATTGCATATATCAGCATAACGAGGTGAAAACAGCAACAGTATTTAATTTTCAAAACAACTGGTTGTCTAGAAACAATCAGTTCAGAATTTTGTTTGGGGCTTGAGGGCTGGAACATATCATTATTTCTGGAATATAGTTGACAAATGACAATAGCTGAACAAAAATCAAAAGTTCAAAACTGATATCAAAAGTTAAGTGGGATTTATGCCATCAGAATACTTCTACAACCAAGGCATAAATCCGACGCATACCTATATGTGAGACTTTTTGAAAGATCATTCTCCTGCATTAAGAAATAGTTCAAGGGCTTTGATGTCTCCTGCATTAAGAATCGGAAGCATACCTATATGTGATGCCTCCTTCGCAGATTTTCTGCCAGCTCCCCTTATGATTATTGATTGAAGAATTGTGACATGCTGTAGCCTGCAGTGGGCCAGCGGCTACTAAGATCAATTTCACTTACTAAACTCTATTTCACTTCCTTTGTTCCCAGATGAGCTCAATTTGGATGATATTCTTGAAAAAGATGGTGAGCAAGATGGACGTCATGGTTCTATACTTCTATAGTTCTATTATTGTATTATTGATCTTTTTTTCCCTAGTTTTGAGATATACACAAGCAAAAATTTAATTTAAAATCATGCGGTCTGACCAATGACCCACCGATCCGACCACCAGGTCAGTGACCCGAGACCTCGACCGGATTGATGGCCGGTCCAGATCTGATAACATTGTGCTCTTGGCCGTGTTTTAGCTAACATCTTAAGATCGAGTCACTGTAATGACATCTTTGCTATAACAAGTAATAGTACTTCAATTTTATATTTTCTTGTTACACTTTGGAAGCAAGGAATGGGCTATGAAGTTGGGAGCAGTGAACAAAAAGGCCAAGTCACAGTGTTCCTACAAAGGAGTAGTGCACGTACACTTGATACAATGGTTTTTAGTAAAATGCTTGAAATTTGGAAGCACTTTGAGGTAGGAAACATTAACCTTGGTGGAAGAATCTGAGGGGACAGTAAAACCTATAGATCTCGTTAAAAATAACTTTTAGTTTTTAAAATTGAAAGTGAAAAACTAAAAGCTGTTTTAAACTGAGTAAAACTCAAAACTCGAAGCTCACTGTCGCTAGTCAGCGACGGCACTTCTAGTCCAAAACAGCACGCGCACACACGAGCCCTCCCCCCTCTCCCTCTCTCCAAAGATATGATGAATGTTTCTGTAGATAATAATGGGCATGGAAACAGATGTCTACGCATGGTTTTCTGTGCCACAGCTCCCCACTCACTTTCTCGGTCACCCCCTCTCTCCATTTGTCTGTCTTGCTCTGTACCGTCTTGTAGCACTGAAAGATATGCAGAAAGTATTACTGCTCGTGTCTGTGCCTGCATGTGTGCGTCGGGGGGAGAGACGGTACTAGACTTGATGTCTGTGAAAAAAAAAACTGAAATGAATTGGGCGTGATTTGTGATGCATACAAAATGTCTGCACTCTTTTTGGCTACGGCTTGTGAGTTTTAGTTGCAGTTTGTAATTTTTAGATTGTTTGTATGAGAGATTATAGAGTAACAAAAACTCACGTACGGTTTTTGTCGATATAAATGAAGTCAGTAAAGTATATACTACAATTAACTAGTAGACTCTATCTTGAAAAACTACTATGTTTAAAAGCTAGTTACTGTAGAAAAGCCAAAAAGCAGTTTTTAGAAACTGAAAAGAACAGGACCTAAAGCTACTTGTCGTGTGAAACTAGTGGATTTTTTCGTGTAATTACATGATTAGATATTAAGATATAATTATTTTTAGTATATAATTTTACTGTCTATAATTAAATATAATTATATTTGCTATATAACTCTAATATAGATATATGATTAATCTGTACCGTTATAATCTGATTTCACTAAAATAAATGGTAGAGATGTTTCTCTTTTTTTATTAATGTGAGAATCACTAGAATTTTTTAGAATTATTATAAGATTTATTTATCCTTAAAATGAAAGAGGTGTCTTAAATCTTAGGTTATTTTTATTTATATAGATTGGAGATAGAGCACGTGCTAGATGAAACAAACTACCTTTGGCTGAGATGTGCTATGCTAATTCTGGACGTAGATATGCTCATTGCTCAACGCCAAGCGTATATTGGTGTACGTTGCAAAGCTCTAGATGATCCCTTATTTGATCTGATGCTCACCACTTCCGTTATAATTGATCTGGCAAAATGTTACCTGAATGTTTGGCCAAATTTCATCTTTGAGTTAAGGAAGCTTATGGCTTTTATATGCAAGCCTATGGCTTTTTTAATACGCTAAATAAGATTGAAAGGAAATTTCAATTTATAGAGGTGAGGCTCAAAAATTTGCTCGCGATTCAAGCTGCAATACCATAATATAAGCCAAAACTGGCATGATAGGTTTTGATTCTAAACATTATTCTCCATTTGATGGAACATGAAACTCGGTCAAACATCCCTAGGAGGCTTCTTTAGCTCTCCAGCCTAGTTCTGATCACTTGCCGTTGACCACTAAAGTTCTCTAAGCCATCTGCATATCCAAAGCTCAAGCAACTATCTCGAGCATAAGTTCCATACACTTAACTTACGTTAGTCAAAATAATATATCATGCAACACAACATAACCAACCAATGACTTTCATGCCATGTGCACACTCAAACCACTCAAGAACACCTCTCACTGTTCTCTAGCTACTGCAACCGGTCTGGTTGTTCTCCCCATCGCCCACCAGTTAGACTGCCAACCATTGATTGGTCAGACGGACCCAAATGACTCAAAACCTTCCCCGGTAACAAGACACTAGTGTGATCGCATCTTCAATACGTTCACACTGTACAGCTCAACTCTGTTCCGACCGCCAACCAATAGCCGATCTGACCTCCAAGACTCCCAATCAGGTCTAACCGCCACATCTTGAAGTGCACTGAAAAAGCCCAACTCAAAACCACAGTCAGACCGATTACACTAACTACAAAACTGAATTTTGTCAACTTTTGCAAAATCAAAAACCAACTCTACAAATGTATCAATTGTTCATCACTAAGCATGTAAGCCTCCATCCCAACCCATTAAATAGATGAGGTGACTTGCCCACATCTAACCTAATGGATGCTATCCACTAGCACATTTGGGGGAACCCGTTAACCCCACACAACACGGGTCTTTAGCCTTTGATCTACTTGATCTTCTCAGCATCTTTTTGATCTAAACTACTTTCCCAAATACCACTCAAGCGCCGTGGTTTTGATCTAATAAAATTTCTAGTATTTGCAAATTACCAAAATGCCTCTCTTGCCTTCATCTCCCTTACAAGTAATCACCATGCTCTCTACGTGTTAGTGCACCAATGGTTTGCCATGCATCGATAAGTCTCTCCCATTCTGATTTCACTAGATTACGTCTCACTTAGATCAACCAAGCTACATGGTGCAACCTATCACTCGAATCTTTCCTTTAATATTTTTCGTCTTCCTCGTGCCATGGTTGAGCTCAACCATCTCACCCAGCATCCTTGATTGTTCTGGGCCGAGGCTCCTCCATGAGCATTGTCCTGATCCTCGCTGTTGAGCATGGTTAACTCCTACATACCTAAACATAAAGAAATCATTTTTATGCACAACTTCTTCACAACTTGACCCATATTAGCTCAAACATGTGTCATGCAATATGAATGCAATAACCTAGGTCAAAACTACTCAAAGCACGACCAAAACCCAAGAATATAAACTTACTGCCGAAAGCATGTAGAGAGGTGTGTTCTTGAGATGGGGAGAGGAGAGGATTGAGTGGTGAATCCATGTAATCATCCATGGTTCTAATGTCCATGCGTATCGGGACTCCTCTGTATTCCTTTTGGTTCAATGAATGAAAATCTGAAGTTTCATTTCTTCTGTTCGTGCTCTGTGCTCTCTGTTCTTCCTTCGTTCTCCTTTTTGGCTTGAGTTTGAGTTTCTTGATTTCTTGTTGTTTTGTGTTGGGGAGAGCCAAAATGGGTTGCTCTATGTTGGGATGATGCCCCAAGATCATTTGATCGAGTTTCCCAAGTGCAAACTTTGTTTAATTTCAGATTTGGGTTTTTGAGCCTCCATGTTCTTCATTTCCTCCTTCTAGGGTTCAATGCAAATCTTGATTCCCTTCGCGAGATGGCTTGAAATTTGGCATGGAGAGTCCAGAGGCTATTGAGTAGCTATCCTCAAAGTTTCATGGCCAAAGAATCAAAGCTTGGGGAGTAATTTGATTTTTTGGCGCAGACATGCATTTTTAGGTTTTGAGACAAAAGAATCCTTGTTCTTTTGATTTTCTAGTGGATTCTCGAAATTGGCTCTTGGATTATTCTTCTGGGAGTGTTCCCTAGCTATCCTCAAAGTGTCTCAAGCCAAGAATCCAAGAATCTTTGCGAATTTCTCAGATTTCAGAAAATCCTGTTTGCTGATTTCCTCGAGAGGTACTACTGCTCCTCGAGAGGTACTACCGCTCCTCGAGAGGTACTACCGCCCAGCGGTACTACCGCTCGTATCAGCGGTACTACCGCTTGCAGTCAGACCTGTTCTGAATTTATTTTTCTTGACTGTCTCTTTCTGGATCTGGTTTATCCTTGTTGCTGTGACTTCCAGTAGTGCCTATCTTCTTTCTTCATAGCTTCCATAGCTATTGGAGAAGAAGCATAAGTGTGGAATCTTGAGGGGCGAATTTATTTTTAGAAAGCGACATTCACCCCCCTCTGTCGCCATTTCGGTCCAACACATTAACTTGAGTAAGTTCCCATGCTTGCCCATGACCGTAGGTATGGCTGTTCAAACAGTTTTCATTATACAAAGGTCACATACTTTACCCACAAGAGATAATCAACTTGTTTTATTCCACAGGTTTTCTTAGACATGTACATCAAGAAGTTCACCGCAAGGTATTTACAATGCATCTTCCTAACCGGGCCATATCTGCTAAGGTTTCCACCGCAGGGGGCTTATGTCCACATGCTCTAGAGGCCCCCTCTTGCGCCACACGGCAACTTTGTAAGATCGAGGAGGCCGACTAGAGGGGGGTGAATAGGCGGTCTAAAAAATTCTCTACAATGTAATATTAACAATTCAAGACCTTTTCTATTTGCCTAAACCAAGTATACAATGCGAAAGCTTAAATCAATTTGGTTTAGCTCAAATAGCGCCTACAACAAATAAATTCGCCTAAGTGCACAAATAATTCTAGTCTAGGTCAAGGTTTGCAATCCTAGGTTGACAAGCAATCAAATTAATTCTATGAATATAAATTGCTTGAAAGTAAATAGAGCACAAGAAAGCAAACCACAAATGACACGTTCTCTTTTTACCGTGGTGTTCGGAGATTTGCCGGTCTCCCCTAATCCATGTTAAGGTTAGCCCAAACGAATTGGACCGGCTCCATGAATTAAGCCTTCCACCTCAAATCCACTAGTGGTAGCTCTTCCCCGCTCCGGGTAGGTGAGCTCCAACCTTCACACACGCCGGACCTTCTCACAAGCTTCTTTGAGAAGATCACCGGGCACGACGCCTCCCACGCCGTCTAGGAGTCGGCAAACTCCAAGAGTAAAAAGCCAAGTCCCTCACTTGACTCTCACCACGCGCAACGAATGCACAAGCTCAATCCGGACACAAAGTCCTCCTCTAGATGCAACACATGCACTCTAGATCACCTCTCCTCTCTCACAAAGTGCAACACATGCACAATTGAGTGGAGAGCCTCACACTAGCTCAAAAGAGTGAAATGGAGTCCCTAAAACCTTACCCCAACCGGCCACAAGGGAGTATTTATAACCCACACATCAAAACTAGCCGTTGGAGTCAAAAACAGGATTTTGCGATACTACCGCTGCTGCAGTACCGGTACTACCGCTCCCCACCATAACGGCTAGAAAAATAGCCGTTAGTCAGCCATTTGCGGTACTACCGCAGTTATAAAATGCGGTACTACCGTTCTGCGGTAGTACCGGGAAGTCGGCGCGGTACTTCCGCTTCAGCACAGACAGCACTCAGAAAAACGGTCATAACTTTTGACTCCGATGTCGGAATTGAGTGATTTTGGACTCTGTGGAAAGCTTATTCAAAGGGCTACACAACCCATCTATTTTCATGATCTCAAACACATTAGATCAATGCAGAAATTAAAAAAGATCCAAAAGAGTCACTCTCATGGTCTATGTCCAAAGGGAATAGCACTAAACGATTTTAGACCATGACAAGGGATAATACATGATCTCCAACTTTTGCAAAACACATTTGCAAACTTAGATCATGTCACAAGGAGTAGGTACATGGACTTCAACCTTTTGCAAAACACATTTGCAAAGTATAGTCACATGTTACAAGGATTTGCCACATGGGCTTCAACCATTTGCAAAACACATTCGCAAATGCAAGCCTTATGCCAAGATGAGCTAGAGCAAGTGAGGTTGAGCTATCAACACATGATGAGACTCAAACTACTAGACATGACCCCTCTTAATAGTACGGCAACCTATACTAGCAATCCGGTCTTCCAACCAAACACCAAGTCCGGTAAAAGACTAGGAACATATCATTAGCCCTAGCTAGTCATACCTTTGCCTTGAGTCATCGTCTCGATATGCATCAACTCATGATGCATCCTTTTCATCAACTCCATCAACACATGATGGTCTTCCTTGACTTGATCAACACGTGATCATCATGCATCAACTCATGACACATCTTCTTCTTCTTTGATTGCCTTCAACTCATGAAGCTATCTTCTTCTTGATCTTGACTTGATGATCTTCAACCCATGAAGTCATCCCAAGTCATCCTCATTTGTGGAACCTAACCTATTCATCCAACTCATGAAAAATGTTAGTCCACAAAATAATTGTCATCAATTACCAAAACTCACATTAACTCATAATGGAGGGACAAGATTCTCAATCTTTCCCGTTTGGTAATTGGTGACAATCTCAACAAATAATGAGATAATAAATTGAATATGAAATCATTTTAATTCAAAGTGCGGTACTACCGTCGTTGTAACTTCCGGTACTACCGCTCTGCGGTAGTTCCGCAAAGTCGGCGCGGTAGTTCCGCTAGAGCCAGAACCAAACTTGGCACTCTCTGGAAAAAAGGTTCCGCTCTACCTCCGGAGCTTCCGGACTCCGGAAGTACCGCTCTATACTGCGGAACTACCGCAACCTGCGGTAGTTCCGGCGTTCAAATCGCCGGTACTTCCGATCCGGCGAAAACTCAAATGCATCCGGAGGGTGCTCTCTGGAAAAAAGGCTCCGCTCGCTATCCGGAGCTTCCGGTCGCCGGTAGTACCGATTCTGGGCGCGGAACTTCCGCTCTACGGTAGTTCCGACGTTGAAATCAGCGGTACTACCGCTCTTCCAGACAGAGCACAGATTTGGCTTTTAAAACAGATTTTCAATGAATGAATGCTCCTAGTTTGATCCCAATGTATGTATAAAAGGAACCATGGATCAATACTAGTGAACTCCAAAACATAGAGAGAGAGAGCTCTCCCTAAATGTGTGCATACAAGTCTATATAAAAAAACATATGCACATATTCATTTGAACTATTTGAGGAGTTCAATCTATATTTTGGATCTAAGGAATGCATTAGCATATGAGAAAGTGATTTTGAATGCATACCTCTTTGATTTCACCTTTCCATCCAAATGAGACTAAATATAAATAAACTTAAACAAGCATATTAATCTCATATATGCATTTGTCATTATCACCAAAACAATATAGAAGTATTTGTTATTTACATCGAAATCTCATAATGGCATTTGTCATTAACACCAAAACCAAGTTAAACGGAGCTTGATCTTTCAAACTTCCATCTAGTGACACGACCCGTGTTCTTCCAAATGGTGCAACCCGTGCTGGGTTGATGCAAATTAATTAGCTAGGTCATACCCATTATAGACTTGTGGTTATACTAGTTTACATTAGGAGGTCATCACAAAATTCAGTACTTAGAGTTATGTGGGTAGTTCTATCACAAACCACACTCTTGTGCTTAATCCACACCAGCCCCACTTTCCATTCGCCCAAATATTTAAGCAAGTTTATAGTTTTGGAATTCAAAATATCCTTTCTAGTTCGAATATCAGCCACTTCTCTGTAGTGACTGCCCAAACCAAGTTTTCATATTTGAAATGATAGCAAAGCAATTAATGCCCCTAAGTATCTAAGCAAAACTATGTATGGTGCTTAAATATGGATTTATATCTAGTATGTTTACTATTAATTCTAGGGCAACAAGGGTTTATGTTCAGAGCCAAGGAGTGGGGTGTAGTTAAACAATTATCCATAGGGAATTAACTATGAACTTATGCAAATGTAATTTGCATAATAAAGTAAGGCATGTAATTTGATAATTTTAAATGAAACAATTTGCATTAAAAAGGATATGTGCAATATGATCAAAGTGATGACTTGCCTTACTCAATTGCCTGCAGCCTTGACTTGCTCAAAGCTTTCTTAGTCAATGATCTTGAACTCTTGGTATTTATCGAGATCTTGACCTCGCTTGATCTATTGCTACTTCGAGACTTTAAATTCTAGTTATATGATAAACAACCAAATCCAAAAAAAATCCAAATAACTCCAAAAAATCCAAATAAGTCTAAATGAACTCAATTAAGCATTCTTATGGTTAAGTTGATGATATGGTATATGGTTTTAGTGAGTGCAGGATGTAAACAGAGTCATCGAAGTTTGAACGAAGGGAGGATGGCAGAAAGAAAATATGTTGAGAAGAATATCAAGGAGGGAATAAGGAGGATGAGTGAATGTTTGCATGAATATTCCACTTTAGATTCAAAGGCGGTTAGGCATGGCTGACCAGAGAATATTATTGCTTGATGCTAACTTGATTTCTTTTATTATTGCATATTTATTAAGGAAGTTTTATGAGTTAGAGGAGACTTACGAACAGGTATTCAGATCCACACGCAATAGGTATAATTTTAACAAACCTCATCAATCTTATATTTTACACTTCTGGGAAGTTCATAATGTATTATTATTCAAGGTTTATTTACCAACCAATCTAAATGATTAGTTAACTTAAAATGTGGGGTCAACTATTTAATTAATTGCTACTATGCATTTAATTTATATGATTGTCATTTTAGCAAAATTATTACTATGGCCCAGTGGTCCATGTGCTTTTGAGACAATGGGTTATATTTTAATAGAGTTTTGTCATTGAAGTTGCACTTCGAAATAAATACTATCGGTATACTAATTATCTTCAATTACCATTTGACACTAATTGACTTGATTTAATTCATATGGATTAGCTATGATATCTATATATTGTTATGGGACTATTTGTGGTATAGGGCTCATTGGCAGTTAACATCCTATTTATTTAAATTTGTATTTTAGATTTTTAGGAAAATCACATGACCATTGTCATTTATACAAGATTATATTTTATTAGGGCCTTCCATTGATATTTGGGTTTCTAAAATAAATATTGATGACGTCACAATTGACCTTCACATCTACCTGACTTTTCTCCAAGGAATACCTCTAATTAAAGTGGGTGCTCCAAATTAAATATTAAATATCTTTGAAGAACATCTTAATTGTATTTCGAGGTAACCCTTAATAGAATCCTTATATTTTCAGTTAAACACTAAGGACATATTGTTCAAGCAATTTTCTTTATTGGCTATTCATTATTCACAAAAAGGGCCTTCCTGATATGTGGATATTTATACAATGCTATATTTAAATAATGTCTTTAATTAGCGTTTGATTTTTAAAATAAAATAATAATGGCTCACTAATTATTTTTATTACCATTTTTATCTATGTGAACTTATATTTCAATAGCACCTCAAATTAAAATTCGCATTTAAAATATATGTTTGTGGCATACTAATTATCAGCATCTTAATGAATACATAACACAAATTAGCTTTAGTTAAAATCTAATTATATTTCAAGATGAACCTTCACTAGTTTTTTTGTATTTCTAATTAAATATTAATTGACATACTGTTTAAACTATTACCTTAATAAATCAATTATTATTTAGAAAAAGGGCCCTCATGATATTTGGAATATATAACTACATATATCTTATATGGCTTAATCCCATACTAATTATTTTTAGCCATTAACCAATTTGTTAAACCTTCTTGACATGCAACTACTCAAGAATATTCTATTTCAAAATTTTATTTTATCCTTATTGTTATTTATATCAAAATTAGATTAAATTATATTTTTATTTGAATTTCT
This sequence comes from Dendrocalamus latiflorus, assembly GCA_017311315.1. NCBI lineage: Eukaryota > Viridiplantae > Streptophyta > Magnoliopsida > Poales > Poaceae > Dendrocalamus > Dendrocalamus latiflorus. The sequence goes on along the minus strand of CM029670.1, from coordinate 11,675,177 downwards.
CTTAATTATTTGGATTCCCCTTAATTATTTTCTAATTGGAAAAGAATTTTAGGATATTTTGGTAAGCACATATATGTTTTTTTTAAATTTGATACTTGAGCTAAGAAGATTTATTTTTAAAATTTTTAAATTCAAAGTAAGCTTTCGGAAATTCTTGAAATACAACAATTTTTTAATTTGCAAAATTCATGAATTTTAAATTGGACCCATATTTGGGTTGTTACAAAATGATTTGCTTTGGATGGAGTACGAAGCGGCAGTCATGCATGGAGTTATTACTAGCGGCAGCCGTGAGACAAAGAAGTTAATGTATATCATATAGATGAATTGTTACCAAAAGCATACATGGAAAAATCACAAAAAAGTCAGGGGTGGATTTGGGCCCCCGGCAAAGTGGGCTTTAGCCCGGGGCGTGAGAAATTTTATAGTGTATAGCCCAGATCAGCTTGAGGTATTATCATTACTATTTAGCCCAGGTAGCCCATATATATTTCACTATTCAGCCCAGGGGCGTGAGAAAATCTGCACAAAATCAGCGGCCCACCAGTCTCTCTGTCTCCACACCCGCGCAGCCCAAGCAATATCTGCTTCAGAGGAAACCCTAGCTACCACCAGCAGCACAACTGCACAAGGGCGATCCAAAGAAGTCCTGCGCCGCCGCACCGCACCGCAAGTCGCCCCGCCTCCCGGCGCCGCCCGCCTCGCCTCCCAGCGGCCGCCGTCGCCGCCCGGCCCGCCCTGCCTCCCGGTGCCGCCCGCCTCGCCTCCCGACGCCGCACCGCAAGCCGCCCCGCCTGCCGACGCCGCCCGCCTCCCGACCCGTCTCGGCGCGATGGCACCCCTCCTCGGCTCGACGCCTTTTTAGTTCATTCAGTTTATTCCAGCATATGACAACTTGTCTACATTCCATTATGCAGCCTCTGACATCGATCGAGCAATGCTAAATATAATATTGGAAGAAAATGCTCAGCTTCTCAGTCAAATAGAAGCAAACATTTTGACATCACAGGTTGTTCTTTTATTTCCTGTACAATTGGAGTAATCTTATTAGACCCCCACCCCCAAATTGTAGTGTATGGGAGCATTAGTCGCCCAGGAGTTTATTTTGTTTCAACTTTATGATCCATTTCAGGCTCAGAACAACATTGATCTTTTCCATTGCACAAGAAGGAACATCAATAATGAGCAAGATGCCCAGTTTGCCAGTTTCAGTGGATGACAAGCTAGCTAATTACATACTCCCTGGTGTTAATGTGGTAAATTTCCTTGTACTAATGCTTCTTTTTTTGAACTTTTCCTTCTACTATTGCTTTGTGCTGCACAGATTGTTAGGTTTGAGTAATCAGTACCTTAGACTATTATCTTTTGATGGGGGAACCTCTGAAGTAAAATTATGAATCTAACTACCTATTTTTGTGAAAAGTCTTTTGTTTAAAATGCCTATCCAAAGTTGCCAGTAGCCACTTTGGCCTTGAATGATGGTAAAGGTTGTGACCAATCCTTCACTCTTGCCCTTTTTCTTCCGATTCCATGTGACGACGATTATTCTCACCTGGACAGTGTAATTCTGTGGCAGAAAAGCTTTTGCTTTTATGGAATTTGCATTTACTTGGGAATTGTGTTTCTGTTGAATTGAAATGTCCTGATATCCAGTCAGTAGCTGTTCTTGTATTAAAATGTGATTTCACTGTGATAGGATTGTTTCTGTTTCTGCTTATATACTAAAATGTGGTTTTCTATGTTTTATGTCTTTAAAAAATGAAGCTAGGAGTTATTTTAGTCAATACAAAATGAAGCAGGCGAAGACATTGTCATCGTATTTTTCAACAGAAACACAATCCAACGAAACACCAGAAACAAGAGTTTTCTGTGTTTTATGTTTGCTTGTTTAGTATTGAACTCAAGTTTCATATCAGTAATACAATTAGCCAATTATGATATACTTTTGTTATATCGTGGTATGAGTACAAATTGACGTTAGTTTTAGGTGGTTAGAGTTCAGCCCAGGGCGTAGCTAAATCCTGGTTCCGCCACTGCAAAAAAACTGCTTGGAAGATGTGTACGCTTTATATAATTGAACAACAGCGAGAAAGAATGAAGCCTTATAAACTTGAACAAAGAGAATATATAGCTATGTATCATCCACCACTCTGCAATATCTCTATGTTCTCGCCGACGATCAAATTCGGCAGTGTCAACGTCCAGCGACGCGTTGCCAGAGACATAAATTGCCTTGTTGGACCATGCATCGATCTTGCTTAAATTGCCTTGTTGCGAAATGCTCCGGCCGGGCTGGCCCTTGACTTGACCCTGTCAGGTCCTGTGTAGCTTTCATTCAATTTGGAAATCCATGACTTGCTTCCCGTGCTTCTGGTCTCTCAGGCCGTGGTTATCGATCTACTGGTCCATCTTTTGCCTGATTCAAGTACAAGTGTTCATCGCCTAGCTAGCTACTGATGCATGCATTTAAAGGCTTCATACTAGTAATACTTTGGTGTCACTAATACTTAGCCAAGCAAACCTTTCTCTTAGCTGTCCGTGAACAAGCTAGGAGTATTATTTTGTTTTGTTTTCTTTGCTTCGCTTTCCTTCCTCTTCTCTCTCTCTCTCTCTCTCTCTCTCTCTCTCTCTCTCTCTCTCTCTCTCTCTCTCTCGCAAGAACAAACTCTAGATCTAACATACGTATATGTGTCCAAAATCTAATTCCATTGTAACTGTTTAATTTGAGATGTAGTGAAGATCAAGGATACATGAACTAACATAATACTACTAGCAACAAAACCAATCCCTAATGAAATCATTGTAGTTTTTTTTTTGACGCGACATTGTAGTATTTGCAATCAAGAGAGCATGAAAAACGAACCTGAAATCGTTGAAGGTGCAGTAGCAATGAACATGTACAACGGATAACGTTCCAATCAGGAACCAGCCGCTGGCAGGCAGCGGCGTTGCGGCAGACCGAGCAGCACGCGAGTTCGGCCGGCCGAGAAAGGAGCCGGCGGTGCAGAAACGGAGGTTTCGGTGGAGACCGGCCGCCGGCGGTGCAGAAACGGGGGTTTTGGTGGAGAAACTGTGAGTCTGGGAACGAGACGCGAGGGGGTGGCGGCTGGCCTAACAGCCGGTCGTGTCGTTCATGCCGGAGTCGTCGAGGGCCGGGCTTCCGCCGGCGGCGGCGGCGTCGGAGTTGCCATATCACGGGCCTTGCTGTGGCTTTTGGGCCTTTTAAAGATTAGAATCTACGCGCTGTGAAAGCCCAGTAGTGGCCTTTAGCCAGCGGGCCGCACTGTTTTGGAGAGACGCCCTCCACGCAATCATTAAAAAAAAGCAGAAATAGTTATACAAATGCATGTACGTACCATGGTCACTCCTAAATAATAATTGTATAGTGAAAACGACGAATATTTCCTGGTATGAAATAGACGAGACCGTATGATCGATTTTAGGCCTTTTCATGCAACTTGTTGATGTAATATAAAAGAGGCACCATCTTGTTATTCTGACATTGACCAAGACGATTGGGAGGGCAAGACGTTAATGATCTCATTAAGTTTGGGAGAGCTTTGAGACTTCGTTGGCTCTGGTACATTAGCACAATAGGGGAGCGACCTTGGGTGGCTACAAGGGCAAGCCCCTAAAGACTTAGCACCCAATTTGTTCAGGTTGGCAAGACGGAAGAGCAAGTTAGTTCAGCATGAATTGAAGGAAATCAATTTGATGAAAGGTTTGCGTAGCATGCAGTCAACCGAACAGGTACACGGATTTGTTTTGTTATGGTTGTACATTCAAGGTGTCACTTTGCAGGAACAGGTTGCAAATTCCATCCTATGGACTATGGAGGTGGACAACAAATGGGGAATATACAGCAAGAACGACGTATGAATCCCAATTCCTAGGCACGTATGCAGGTAAGGAATTCTCATACATTTGAAGACAGCCGACAATCTGGAACGTCAGGGATAGCTGCATATCAATGTCTGCTTGTTATGTGGGCAGTGCTCAAAGACGCCAGAGCACTTGTTCATCAGCTACCCTTATGCCAAGAAAATCTGGAGGAGGGTCTTCTCATAGATAGGATATGATCAGACTCCCACAATTCAACAAGTGTCAACAAAACCATTAAACTGGTGGATTGAACTTAGGAAAAGGATGACTAAACAGCACAAATCGATCTTTGATGGCATCAACTGTTGTAAATATTGTGGTATAAGCATATATCCATATTTAATTCCAGCCAAAACAATCATATAAATAACATATTTCCAGCATAATAAGAATGACATAAATTGCATATAAACATGAAATTCTATCTTGATGATAACTAAGGAGGATGTCTTTGATGGAGAAGGCAATTTGTTACAAGAAAAACCGAGGAGTGCAATAGAAACAGCTAAAGACAAGTTAGCATCAGAAATACGTATGAACGTGGAAGAATTAATTCACCGTGCTAGAGGAACAGATGAGGGCTTAAAATTTCTTAGTGATCGGTTTGTCAAATTTAGGGAAGAAGTGACTCCTCGGATTCCTGAGAATGTGGTAAGTAAGGCTGAAGAGATTGAAGCATTTGCAGGTTGCCCTATCCCTAAGGAAGTCAATATAAAGCCACCAAACGATGTTAACTCCAAGGGTAAATGCAAGAGAATAAAGCCGGGGCAGAAGAAAAATGACAATGTTGAGAATAAAACAAAGGTCCCACGCTTGTGTAGGTCATGCAAGGAGATTGTGTACCATGACAGCCGTAATTGCCCTTTGAGGATGACATGAGCTTCAAAGCAGAGTAGGTATGTTTGTATCCTTATTAGAAAAGTCTGTTTCTGTAGGTGTAATATTATTCTTATTATTTGCAAAGCTTACTGAGAAAATCAACTGCAGGGTTCGAGGAAATCAACTGAGGTCTGGTTCATCATACTAACGGCGGATAGATAGGAGTTCTAATGGAGTTTTAGCACAGCTTTGGTAGTAATAGTGATCAATTCTGCTGTTGTTTATCCTGTAATATGTGATCAATTCTGCTGCTGTAGACTGGCATATTTGAATTTCCAGTTAAGACTATGCAATTTTGTTCAGTGGAGTGGCTCAAAGCTTATATTTGTAATGATGCCCACTGTTCAGACTATGCAATTTTGTTCAATATCAACTGAACTGATTTCTCTACGCAATCCACTAGGGGTAATCAGCAGAAACAACAAAACAGAAGCATCTCAGTGTATTCCAATATCAATCAGCCAAAAAAATCACAAAGCTTATTACTGCCAATGCTGCACAAACAAACAAAACAATTACAACTCATTGTCCAATATCAACAGATACTGCTCATTGTTCAATATCAACAGATACTACTCATTGTCCAATATCAACAGATACTCCTCATTGTCCAACACAACTGGTAATCCATCATTGTTCTCAGTTTCACTCAGAACCAGCCAGATCACAAACAAAAACCACTGCTTACACAATTTGACACCATCAATAATGTCAATCCATCATGCTTCATTACAACTGGTAATCTAAAGAAGAATACATTTTTTTTTTGCAAAATCACAACACAATTAGAGCACAAATCAACCTCCCTGGGGGATGACGTGCAGTGGGGGAGGAAGGTGGCCGCGCTTGGGGAAGAAGCGCGGGGAGGAGGCCGGGTCGGAGGGCGGCGGAAATCGAGGAGGAGGCCGCGTCGGTGGGCGGCGGAGCTCGGGGAGGTGGCCGGGTCGGAGGGCGGCGGAGCTTGGGATGTGGCCGCGTCGGAGGGCGGCAGAGCTCGGGGAGGAGGCCGCGTCGGTGGGTGGCGGAGCTCGGGGAGGTGGCCGGGTCGGAGGGCGGCGGAGCTCGGGGAGGTGGCCGGGTCGGAGGGCGGCGGAGCTTGGGGAGGTGGCCGCGTCGGAGGGCGGCGGAGCTCGGGGAGGAGGCCGCGTCGGTGGGCGGCGAAGCTCGGAGAGGTGGTCGGCTCGGGGCGGTGGCCGGGTCGGAGGGCGACGTCGCTGCGGACACTAAACCTAACCCTGGTGTGCGGCGTGGACGCGAATGGATCAGGCATCGCGTGAGGCAGACGGAACGGCGGGGGCCAGAAAAAAGAGACCGTCGGAGGGCCGGGGCCGCAGCCGCCGCCGCCGCCGCTACGAAGCCGCCGCCGCCTAACCCTAACACTAGCGTGCGGCAGGGATTGGTGCGAGGTCGAATGGGAGCGGCGCGGTGAGAAGAGCGAATGGTGCGGGGGCAGGCGTCGCGCGAGGCAGACGGAGAGGCGGGGGTCGGAAAAAAATCGAACCGGTAGGGTGTTTATTGCAAAAACGTATAAGTGGCTTGGGTGCTTCCACCTTCAAAGATCTAGGCCGTTAGAGGTTCGTCCGATGGTCCATAAGCAGAGTTCACATGTTAGCACCGAATAGTGCATTAGCACTGGATACGTCCCCATATATATATATATATATATATATATATATATATATATATATATTCAAAGAATATAACATCATCACTGCTGAAAATAATAATGTGTAGAACAGTCCTAAGAACAATAAAATAATTAAATCTAGCATATAACAATTTAATTATTTTAACATTGCTCTCAGAACAGAGTTGCGCAAGATTGTAAATCTTGGCCTTCTCATGCTAATATCGATACTCATCATCAATAATCTAATAACCAGAGATTTGAGCCCAAAAGAAGGTTTCTACTGTCACAAACTGACATACAACAGTAAGCAACAAGATTACAGGTTTCGGTTTATAAGTTCACAAGTAAAGAAACATCATACAGTGTCCAGTCAAACAATTTAGTGAAACTGACAATAATCAAAAGAACAACAGAATAACAAGGATCTGCTCTAGACAAGACTGGACAAGATTATTACTGCACCATAGATAGTTTTAATTGAATGTAAACTTATCTCCTCAGTCGAAATAAAGTCAATCAACATATTTAACAGTAGATCTCCCAAATGAGCTCAAATCTAACTCAATTAATCAGATTAACCTCAGTATTCGATATTATCATCACAGAGCATATGTACTGAGCCAACAAACATGCACAGCTACCCTCAAATACTTGAATCAACTTACAGATCAAGAATGGCAGCCGAACTTGCAGGGAAACAATTATACTCACGAATCAGACGGTACTTAAAACCGCCCAAGAGCAATCAAGCCGAAGAAGTACTCGATGAAATAGGGCAAGGCACGATGAAATCGCTGTCCCAGAAAACCTATCGCCCCTCTGTGCCGATGAAGAAGAGGGGTGTGGCCTTCGGAGATACAAAGCCCTCACCGACCACGAGAAACCGCTGCCGGAGTCGAAGGTCGGGGTATTGCCGCACAAGACCGCAAGAACACACCGGCCAAGTGCGTTCAAAACAGCAGAGAATCGTCACCCTCTTCGTCTTTCTCCTCGGGTTAGGCTACAACCTCCAGATCCACTCACCCCCACAAAGGGCAACCGGAACCAGAAGCAAAAGATGCTCAACCGGAGATGGGGCCGAAGCCTCCAACCACCGCATAGCCCGAAATCGGAGAGGAAGAAGAAGATTTCAGAGAGCAAAAACCAGATCGGAAGAGATAGATTCACCACACGGAGAGGCCCCGGACTTGAAATAGTAGAGGCGGGAGGTTGCGGAGAGTCGGCGTGAGCGGCCGGCCCCGAGGGACCCGGGCCTGCCCGCGCCTTCATCGCCACCTCCATTCGCCGCTCCCCACCAAGATCGCCGGATCTGAGCGAATCAGCCGAACCGTCTGCTAGGGCCTGCACACGCGCGGGATGCGCCTGGGGAGGAGACGAGGTCTCCTTCCCCCTTATCTCTTGCGTGCCTCACCAACAGGTGGGCCCGCTTGCATTTCCTTTTATTTCTTTTTTTTCAATTGGGAAATTACCGATATGCCCTCGCATATACAACATCAACAAGTGTCAACAAAACCATTAAACTGGTGGATCGAACTTAGGAAAAGGATGACTAAACAACACAAATCGATCTTTGATGGCATCATCATCTACACAGTTTGGAATATTTGAAAGGATTCGACTATGCTTACCTTCCAGTTGAACAAGTTTTCTATTGCATAAAAGAGGAGGTGGAGACAAGAAAAAGGTCAATAGATTTAGTAAGTAATTGTTAACTCTGTTGTTGTATGCCTTGTGTGTTTATTGAAACACCCCAAAAATTTGAAGTTTTTGAAATTTTTATGAATTTTGATTAAATTCGGATTTCTTTCCCTTTTTGGCAAATCGTAGTGAAAATGCGCTTTCCTCTTCTGGCAAATGCGCCACCCCCTTCTCCCTGGCGTTCCCCAACCGTGCGCTGCTTCGTCCGCTCCTGCCCGAAGCCATGGCCGTGCACGCGTCGCCGCCTTCTCTCACGGGATTGCGTCGCCTCTCTTCCCTTGCGCAGCGTCACTCCTAAGCATTCGGTCCCACTCGCCAGCCTCTTGCCCTTGCCCTTTCTTGCCCCGCGCGCAACCGGCGTCGCGTTCATCTCCCCTTGCCGCAGCCCCTGCCAGAGACATTCCCCCTGGCCAGCGTGAATCAAACGCGACCAAAGTAATATCTTCGGGTGAAGCTCCTTTAGACACTCCCACCTATCTCCCCAAGCAGCCGATTGCCCTCTCGTTGCCTCTGCCGCTCGTAATCAAAATCCCTGAGCCGGTAAGCCCTAGAATCATTCTCCTGATTGAATTGATTATTCTTCAATTCCATGCTCTTACATGATCCTTGTTGTCTCTGGAATGCAATGGTGCGCCCATTGGAACTCTAGCATTTGTTTAGGGCTGTGGCAATGGAGGTCGCCGTCGGCCAAAAATGCCTCACCGTGGCCAGCCTGCTTGAGCCACTCCCGACCTAAACCGCCAACGCCATAATGATTCTAACACCCCTAGATGGATGAATGGCTTCCCATTTTTCCGAAGAGCCACCTGAGTCTATAGGCGCCGTCGTGAGAGCCATCATCTTCCCGGCCGCCGCCTGCCGTCTCTGCCTATCCCTAACCTCCCTAAAACCCTCAAATGGGTTTCTAAGCCTAAGCTGCCTCTCTCTGTGCCACTCTTTCCTCCGGAGAAACTCCACCGGTGTCGCCTCAATGGAGCTGCTGCTCCCCTGTTTTCCGGCCGGGAGAAGGAGCTGGAGGTTGAAGACAACTCTCCCGGGGCGACGTGGCTGAATCCCGGCCTTTGGCGTCCGTCAGCGTCATTCCATCCGAGCGCCCGCTCTCATCCGAGTTCAACCGTCCGATCTCCATCGCTCGGCTGCCGATCGCTGATGCGCGGGCGCGTTTTAGCCCATCGGCCACGCACGCATGGGCCTTGGCTTGCCGGCCCAAGCGGTCGCGCCCGCGCGGGAAAAGGCCGCCGACCGTACCGTAAGGTTGGGCTGGGCCCACTGTTCATTCCAAGCCAGCCCACTACTGTTCATCTAGTTTTAAATTCAGAAAATTCATTAAAAATCATAGGAAAATCCAGAAAAATCCATAAACCCCAAAAATACCAAAATACACTATTTTGACCAGTTTAATATTCCAAATTCAAATTTGGCATCCATTCTTCCAAATTCAAATTTTAAAAATTTAAATTTCATCATCTCACAAATTTAACTCTTTAAAATTCATTTCCACTGTTCTACCCAGTTCAAATTTTATTAATTCAAATTATATAAATTTAACCTTATTAATTCAAATCTTATTAACTCAAGTTTTATTAATTCAAATTTCACCTTTCCACCATATTTATTTCCAAATAAATTCAAATATCTTTGTACTGCCAAAGCAAATCTCGATAAAACCCAAATTCATTCAATTCAGAAATCAACCATCCGTTTCTAAAATATCTATTCTTTATTCCCAAAAATTGATCTAACACACGTGCTACCTATTCGATCTTCCTAAACCCACCTATTTCAATTCTAGCCCTGTCGGCCACCCAAACATCTTAAACCTCGACCTCCCAACCCAGCCCATTTCTTTTATGTTATTTCTTGTTCTTAATTTGGATTTTGTTCCCAGCTTGCATTTCGCAAAGCAGGAACCTATTTAACTTCGTTTTCTACGCTAGTGACGGGACCAAGCGAGTTGGTCAGCGGAAGGGCAGCAAAGACATTTGAAGCTAGTCAAGAAGATCAAGAACAACAAAAAGAAGGCAAGTCACATGTTTTTTGATCATGCTGAATCCCATGACATGCCTATTATCTAAGTAATATAGTTTCATTATGAATATTTGTGAAATGCTATTTGCTTAACATGAAATGTTTAGAATGACATGCTATTTAGATAAGTCCTACCACTGATAAAAGCCATGTTTACCTTGAAGGCCATATTCACCTTGACAACCTTAGTAATTATTGAAGTATTGTATAAATGTATGTACCATCATCTCATTCAACATTTTACACTACTAAGTGACTTAGGCCATTGGCCAGTAGGTTTGAAAAACCCGGAGAGGGTAGGGTGGTATGGGACACCGTACCCTAGGCCGGTGATTCTAATGTACAGAATCTAGGGTAAAGAGGTTGGGGTTTCCGAGTTGCGGATCTAGCCCAATTCTTTATCCTAGGGTTGAACTTTGGGTAAAGAGGTTGGTGGGGCTCCGGGTAACGGATTTAGCCCATCGCTTTACCCGAGGATGGAGGCTGGTTTGAGTTGGTGGTGGTTGGTGCTGTGAGCACAGGGGAAGCTGTGGTTGAGTGCCTCAGGTGAAAATATAAGGACAAGAACCTTGTGCCAAGTAAACTACATAGTGATCGCTCAAACCACAGGGGTTGACTTGTCAACACGGGTTTAGTAGCTGCTCCATTCAATTGAAAACTCTACAGGATAAGATGACAGGATGCCGGGGAGTTAGGTATGCTGCGGGTACCTAACAACGGTAGTAGACACTTAAAACGGCAGGGAGTAGTTGTTATTTATTTTGGCCATGCCTGAGTGATGCTACCGGGTAGAGTCTATATAGAGAATTGAGCAGTGAAACGACCTGACTTTCTTAACTCAGTCATGAGGGTTAAGGAATCAGGTGGGTAAAGTTGAGCAACTCTGCAGAGTCAATTAAATGGTATTCGAATACGCCGTGCTTCCGGTTAATGAAGCTATGTTAATTGGGTGATTCCAACAATGAGGCATAAGTAGGATTGGGATGATTTTAATGTGGTTAATGATGAACTTTGTTAATAAACCCCTGATCTTTAGGAGCAAATGTTTTAAATTTTATTTGTTTGCAAATAAAATTGCATCCACATCTTAATAAAACAACTATATTCCCTCCTCTCGAGAATATCCTGACAAGTAGTTATATAGTATTTTCCACATGTGATTTGCTGAGTACGGGGTTGGAGTACTCAGGCTTGCAAAAATTTCCTCCCACAGATACCAGAAGAAAAGAAGATGCTACAAGTAATCGTGTTAGGGTTACGACTACACTCAAGTGTTCCTGTGGTGTTTTATTCGGCTCTTCTGTATGTAAGTTAAGTTTTGGGCTTGGATGCCCGTATTATCATTAAAGTTGACAATTAGGTCTTATTTCAATCAAATTAACTTCTTTTATCTGTTTGTGAGCAGGCATGATACACTGTGGGGCCGCAACAGAACTCCTGGGCTGTTGCGGGCCGTACGACGTCCCTGTTCCCAAAAGTCGGGGGCGTTACATTTATCCCTGTAGCAAAATTGGTGTGTAAAACTTTAATTATTTCTTTTCCCTAATAGTTATAGGCAGAGCTCCTGCCCAAGTTCTAAAAAAACATATAAAATAGAACACGGCCAGTTTATTGCGAGCTCGTGCTTGACTATAAAAAGATTCTTCTCAACCGACTTCCTTCTCTGCTCTCTGTACGTAAGCGCGTTGGTATTATACTGCATTCTTTCGTATAAGTTTTTTTTTCGAGGAAGCATTCTTTAGTGCTAGCATGTTTTTTAAAAATATCATTATATGTTGTGACGACTAATGACCGATACAGGTTCTAAATAATTCTCTCTGTTTTGTGAGAAAGGTTCTAAATTATTCATACTAGTTACGTACCTGTGCGTTGCAACAGAACTTATTGAATGTATAGAGAATCGTGCTATAGAAGAGAGTTGCTCTGATCAGTTGGAAAGTAAAGAATGGTAAGAAGTTAAGAAAATAAAGCGATTGAAGGAGAATGGATCTACAACCACCAACTCATTCTTTTATAATAGTTTAGATATGATAATAGTTTTTTTTAAATCATGTGCTACAAAAACAATTCCGAAAGGCAATGAAAGCAACTTTTTTGCTTTTCTTAAAAAGGAAAATGTAGTGATTTTTAAGGATAAAATATGCAGCGCTAGAAATTGAACGGGCTATGTGCTTCACCATCCCTGAAAACTCTCAAAATGGGCTTGGAGGGGAAGTGGCATGGTGTTCATCTGTAAATAAAACGAAAGGTTAGTGCCACGGTGAGGTAATGGCACCAGAATATTTTACCTGAGTTTTGCGTTGGCACATGGCAAAATCAATGAATCTGAATTGCACGTATGAATTTAATTATCTTGTTTGCTGGTTTAAGTTGAAACGCTCTAATCGTGCTCGTAGGTTCAGACACACACAAACAAGTTGCAGTATCTTGCAGTGCAGCACCATGATTGACTGCGAAGTACAGGGTTCATCCATGTGATCATGCCTTGCCTGCCTCGTTGCCCTGCAAGAACGTTCCTTCCGAGTCACGTATACAATGGATCTCCCACAAATAATTGAAGTGGATGATTGCCTGCAAGCCTGCAACCCTGCATTGCCTTTTCCTGAGTCTCTGATCTACTTTTACAGGTGAGATGACCATGTGACACCGAGAAGTCAAATATTGGTTTTGACACAGCAGCACTTAGTGGTAAAAAAAAAAGGTCTTGTAATGCACTGCAACATTTGTTTAAGTCGGTGCAGCCATGTCTGGTATGACGGTGCAATCCACATAGCATACCGTAGTCGTGCCCACATCGATCACCTGCTTGCCAATTGCCGTGGACTGATTCACCAAAACTACCCGAAATGTGACGGAGCCAGCAATCTATTGGGTTTTCATATGTTTCTTGACCCAAGAATAGTCAAATTGTGGGGGCGTTAGATCTGATCTAACAACCGTGCTTCTCCTCCTATCTATACACGATGTCTCCGTGTTCCTTCATTGTTTGAGCGTGCCACCCAGCCTCCCGTGGCCTCTCCCCCGTGCTGCCCCCACCTCCTCACTGGTGCCAGCCCTGGCGCTAGCGAGGCCGCTACGCTGCCACCTCCTCCTTCCCCATCTCTTCCTCCCCCGTTTCTTCCTTCTTCCCCATAGCCGCCTTCTCTCACTATTACAAAAAGGGTTATCACAGACAGTTTAAAATTGTCATCGCAGACGGTTTTTTGAACCATCTGAATTTATGTGTCAGTGATAATCAGAAGTTATCATAGATGATTTGTGAGCCGTCTGTGATAACTACATCACAGATGGTTTATAACTAGAACCGTCTGTGAAAAACACTATCACAGACGGTTCTATATACCAACCGTCTGTGATACTCACACATCACAGACGGTTTTTGGTTCAAGCCGTCTGTGATAATTCTTCATAGATGGTTTATACCACAAAATCGTCTGTGATAGTTCATTCTATACCTAAATTTTTCTATTTTTCGGTTAGCCTCAAGAAATGTTAACTATATCATATGAAAACAAGTAAATACAGCAACAAACACAACACCACATTCTATTTTCATTAAGATTAGATCCACCATTACAACATCATAAGATATCGAATAGGTTACTCATAGCACTGTATATATAAGAGGACACTTACAATTTTACAAAGATAAACTTCATGGCTACAAATTCAGAAAAATGCTTACATTACATTAAACTATAATTTAAAACAAGTGGCGCGGAAAAATTTTCAAGTAGCAGAAATAAAAATGCAACGAACACCATTTTTAGCTTCTATGACAAAATCAATAGCTTCTATGCCAGCCTTCTTCCTTTCTATCTTGCCATTGCTTTCTTTCTTTCCATCTTGCTTCAAGTGAAATTTCAGTCGCTCTTGCCGAACCCTTCCTACCCTTGCTGTGCACAAATGAGTTGGAGTAGTACTGGTGGTATTGGTTCTTCGAGTAGAGAGAGGGGGTTAATAAAGGGCGAGAGGTTGGGAGGAGAACGGTGCCTGCCATTCGATGCGGAGAGAATGGACAAGTGAGATCGGGATCCTAGGGGATATGCTGTGGATCGGTGATGTGGTGGGACATCACAGACGGTTCGGATTACAAACCGTCTGTGATAAAGACATCACAGACGGTTCACAACAAAAACCGTCTATGATATCACAAAGACAATATACCGGTATAATATAAATAGCTAGTCTGAAAAGATAAAATAGCAAAGTTTTATATGGCTTATATATACTCTTTGAAAGGTTTCGACGAGATCTACAACTTTACAGTTGAAGCAAAACCCAAATTCCAAAAGAAAGATTGAAAATTTTGCCAAAAACAGAAATAAAAAACGTGCAACGCAAATTTAGGGCTAAAGATGGCCGATTTTGACGGTGTTAGAGGGTGACTGGCACAAGCTAGTCGTTGTTTTTGGATCGGGCTCGTCGTTAGCTTTCCAACGAGTACAAGAACGTCGAAAATGGACACCGTATGCAAAAGTTATACCCTTTTAACTGAAAGTGTCTCAAAACTGAATCCTACTCGGACTCAGGCGGGAAATTATGAAATTTTGGGGATTGTAAGGCGGGAAACATACCACAAACAGTTTTTAATACAAATCATCTGTGAAGTATCATAGATAGTTCTTGATAAGAACCGTCTGTGATACTTCACAAATGGTTTGTATTAAAAACCGTCTGTGAAAATAACACAAACGGTTATTCATATGAACCGTATGTGATGTAAGCGTCCAATTTAGCCTCTTTTGTAGTAGTGTCTATCTCTGGCCAGATCCAACGTCAAAACCCTCGCCCCACCCTTCTTCCCTGTCGCCGCCGAATCCACCTGCGCCGCCCCTCCGCCACCTAATGGACTCTATGACATGTCATCCCCACTGCCTACCCCGCCCACCGCCCTCCTCCCGCCGGTGTCCGCCCCGCCACCTCCGCCACCCACTGTCGGTTCACCACCGCCCTAGCCTCTCTCTAAGGTTAGGGGTCTCGGGTGAATTTTAACTTTAATGATGAACCTGAGCCCTAATTTTATAGAGCGGTGACGTACGAAGACGACAGTGTCGCCGGGGAGGAGGAAGATGTGAGCGGCGAAGACGGCGTATGAATCTTCACGATGATCAAACAGTCAAAAATTCAACTAATTTTGTTTCAAAAACATTCGAATGTGCTATAGCACTTCCGAATTAACAATTGCACATGTTTGATGTGGCAGGTCAAAATTAACTCATGGCTTGTACCATTTCAGCACTGTAGGGTGCACGAAAGAGCAAGACTGATTGATAGCTCGCCTTCTCTACCTCTACGCGACACGAACAGAAATTCAGAATTAGAAAAGCTTGACCTGGCCGGTCCTCGCCCACCACTGTGCCATTCGGCCATTTTCCCGTGCCGACCAATTGGCGTCGTCGCGTGCTTCCTCTCCCCTCGCCCCCTTACTGCCTGACACGTCCTTGGCGCGTCGTTTTTCTTCTGCCTTTGCCTGCCTCGGTTTGGTCATTCGCCCTTGCGTGTCGTTTGCGAGAGCTTTCTTCCTCCACCAGATGCTCCAGTGGCCAAGAACGCTGGAGGATTAACGCATCCAGGAGCTGGCGAGAATCGGGGATTTGATCTTACCGGGACGCGTCGAGCTCGGCGGCGGCGGCGGAGGTGGTGGTGGTGAGGATAGGTGGGGTGGTGTGAGCCAGGGGCGAATGACGACCGCGCGGCAATGGTGGCGGCGCGCTGCCGCGGCGGCCAAGGACAGGAGGAGCCTGTACCTGAAGCGCGTGGCTGCGCTGCGGCCGGCCACCGCGGCGCTGAAGAGCACGGAGCTGGAGGCGGCGGTAATCCGCGCGACGAGCCACGACGAGCGGTCGGTGGACTACAGGAGCGCGGCGCGGGTGTTCGCGCTGGCGCTCGCATCGCCGCCGTCGCTGCAGCCGCTCATGTGGGGTCTCGCGCGCCGGGCGAACCGGACGCGATGCTGGGCCGTGGCGCTCAAGGCACTCATGCTCGCGCACGGCCTGCTCCTGCGCTCCGACCTCGCGGCCCGCGCGGCGCGCCTCGGCCGCGTCCCCTTCGACCTCGCCGACTTCCGCGACCGCTCGTCGCCGCCGTCCAAGTCGTCGGGGTTCTCCGCTTTCGTGCGCGCATACTTCCGCTTCCTCGACACCCGCTCCCTCTTCGCCGCGCAGGAAATCGACGGCGCCAACAACAACGAAGCCGACAACGAGGACGCGCGCCTCGACCGCGTCTCCAAGCTGCAGCACCTGCTCGAACTGCTCATGCAAATCCGGCCGTACGGGGACGGCATGGAGCAGGACCTCATCCTGGAGGCGATGGACTGCGTCGTCATCGAGATCTTCGAGGTGTACAGCCAGATATGCACCGGCATTACCCGGTTCCTAGTCGGCGTTCTTGGATCGGCGCCGACGACGCCGAGGCCACGGCCGGGGGAGACCGTGGCGGCCGCGAGGCGGCGGAGGGGAGTGCAGGGGGTGCGGGTGCTGCGAAAGGCCGCGGAGCAGAGCGCGCAGCTTTCGTCGTACTTCGAACTCTGCCGGAGCCTCGGCGTGCTCAACGCCGCCGAGTTCCCTGCCGTGGAGCGCGGCGTCCCGGATGACGATACCAGGGACGGCCTCGAGAAGCTCATCATGAGCCACGTCGAAGACAACAGCAAGGTGGAGGTGAACGAAGAGAAGGCGTTGATCGCCGTGGAGGAGACCAGCGTGGCGTCCAAGACGGTGGTGACGAAGGAGTGGGTGGTGTTCGACGACGACGACAATGCCGGTGCCGGCGGGAGGCAAGGGCATTTTGGTAATTACGTGAACCCGTTCGTAGGCTCGCCGTGGGGTGCCGTGCCGTGACGGTGAGCGGGAATTTCTTGGGTTAGATGATCTCATCGAATGAGACAATGAGCTCTGATCCGTTGGATTACTCCAAATTTTCCTCATAAATCCGCGTGTTTCATCGAATGAGACAATGAGTTGTGATCGGTTGGATTAGTCAAAATTTTCCTCATAAATCCGCGTGTTTCGATTTGTCTACTTTTGGGCTTAGAAACGGCGAGGTTTGAAATTGTAAATATAGATGTGTGTCCTCTTGGGAAGATGGATGTAATTGTAAATCATCATTTTCTAGTTTCAAAAGAACCGCCGTGAATGAGCAGCTAGATTCTAAAATGTCTAAACATCCTTTGTATTTAAAAGTCAGTTATATTTGTTACACAACTCTAATATAAAAATGTAGTTGTATTGTTATACAACTAGAAACATTGGTATTTGATTATTCTGTACCATTGAAATCTAAATCCATAAAAGTGGTTTAGACCTTTCTTTTTGGGAGTGTCTAAATATCACTCGAATGTTTTCTTTTTAACTATCATCCAAATTTGTGACTCTTGGATTAGAGATCAAGGGGCCATTTGTTTTTGAAGGGAGAGATTTTTTTCAAGAGGGAGGGAGTAGAATTCAAGGGGGAGGGGGAGAATTCATAGCCATTGGATCTCAAATCCAACGGTTCTAAATCTGGATGATAGTTAGGAAGAAAACATCTGAATGTTCCCTGAGAAATTTTAACCTCTTAGCACGAATGCGGAGACTCTTGTTAACTATACAATAGTTGTTGGTAATATATCAGGTGCAAACAACCCTTAGGATGTAATCATGTAAGAGTTATTTAGATATATGCCGCTGCAAAGTGTCTAGTTTTGAGAAATACAACTGCAAAGTGTCGCTTTCAAGAAATACTAATCAGTTGAGAGACCATACTAGTATGAAAAATTCAAAAAAAAAAGATTTTTCATGTTGATTTGTTGCCCAACCAAAACCGAACCGAGTCGCACGATTACATTTTAAAGGTGGGTTACACCTAATATGTTGCCAAGATTGATGTAGAGAGATAAGACTTCATACGCATTTGTATGGCCGAAAAATGTGAAGTTTGCACAAATTTTTGCATTGTCATTCTCATTAGGTTAGGGGCATGTTCTTTTGTGATGCGGCTTATGATTGTTGGCTACGGTTTATTAGTCATATTAATAGTGATTGGTGAAAGAAGTCAAAATCAAAAGTCAGCTAAAAAGCCAAAAAAAAATGGAGGGCTAGATACAAGCGGAGGTGTTCATTAGGTTAGATACAAGTGGAGGTGTTCATGGGACGGGGAGGGCCTGATTAAGCCTGATCTCCGAGCCTGGTCTGGACTGAAGATAAAAAAAATACAAATCTTTATTAATTTTCTTAACAAAATATTAGTTGCTATTGTTTTATTAATTTCCTCGTAAAATATCACGTTGAAATCTATCTTTAGATGGAACCATGAAAACCTTTTTAGTTTCAACATCAAATCAATGTAAAAAAATTGTCATAGAAAAAAAGGATAATTGAGGTTTTGCCACTCAATATAGTGGTTTTTGAGGTTCTGCCACTCCTTACAATATAATCAATTATTTGCCGCTCCACAGATGTGGTATTTAATTATTGGATGTGTATAGGTATCACCAGGATGTTTTCTTCCCAACAATCATCCAAATTTCGGACCGTTGGATTAGAGATCCAACGGTCTCTTTTTTTGGAGGGGGGAGAAAATTTTTTTTGGAGGGGGGTGAATTTTTTTTTGGAGGGGTGGGGAGAATTTGTGGCCCTTGGATCTCGAATCCAACGGTCACAAATCTGGATGATAGTTAGAAAGAAAACATCCGGATGATGTTTATCAATACCCTTAATTATTTGCCACTACGGATAATCTTGTCCCTCTATTCTTCCTCCCCTTCTTTCTCCTCTTACCGACTTCCTCCTTGCCACCTGCCATGGCCAGGGCCGACAACACACCCGCCCTGGAAAGGGAATCGACGATCTCGAGCTTGACCGCCCCATCACGGACAGGATGATAGCCCTGTCCCTGAAATAGCCACGATTTTACAATACGTTTGGACAAAGACAAAAAAAAAATAGTGATCCACAGCAAATGCTACTAAAGTTCATTGTCCTATAGCCAATTTTGTCATTTTCATTTGACTGGCCTACCTGCCGATGCACACAGGTCATGGTCAGACGCACATAAGGCATGCCACCATGCCTGCGACAAGAGAGTCGTGCCACAAGGGCCAGCACTTGCATTCAGTGCTTACTGAGTCCGCCATGAGTCACATCGATCATTTGACATGCCAAAGACATGTGTTTAGTTACTGTAGATAATGACTCTAAATTGATACCCCTGCCATTAATTGTGGGGACTTGGGAGAACAATGGAATCTTTCAAGTTCTAAAAGGATGCTAAACTTTAGCATTGTCTGGAATGGCTCAGCTTCCTAAAGTCTTTTAACTTCTGAAATATGAGAGCTGGTGGAGTGATGCTCAGCTTCTGCACAAATGGGGGCTTAAGCAACCTGAGAAGTTAAACCCTATTTTAAGAAAGTTTAAGCTTCTGATGTCTTCATGCCGAAGAAAAGGCTCCCTCAGACTAAGTTTGAGAGAGAGAGAGAATTGGCATGGTTTCATTAAATTAAGTTGAATCTCACGAAATCTCATTCAGGGCTGAGGGGGGTTTTTTTTTTGCCCTGGAAACCCAGATAGGCTCTATCAAAAAGGAAAGGGAAATCCAGACTAGGTCCTAATGGTGATGTAAACCTTCATGTAATTACGATACAAGGTTCAAGGTTGATTAATGTTTACAAGCACCTAGCTTGATGGTACTAATGATGCAAGCGAAACTATGATTAGTTGCCAAAATTTATAGAATATTTTCAGCCAAAAAATATCAAGAGAAACTATCTTCCAGGCTGGAGCTGTTCAAGAATTAGCAGCTTGGTGTAAATGCAGATGGGCCCTAAAGCTGCAACATTCGAAATGGAGACCCAGATCATTCCACTAGAGATATGCCGTGGGCAACTAGCATTCCCATTGTCACAGAAATCAACTGAATTATTGAGCTTTTGAGGGTTGTTTTCTGGTCATTCATCTCTGGGAGGACACCCGCAACAGCAATGTAAATAAAACCACCAGCAGTAAATTCCTGCAAAGCATGAATCCATGAAATGCTGGGGATCGAATCAGGTCCAATGAAACGTATCAAGGGTATACAAAGAATATATTTCTATCAAGTGGTAATGTAGTAATTAGTAATATGGATGGAAGTAAATTGGTTTATGTTGTGGAGAAGCTGTGGTGTTCCATTTAACAGAAAAGATCATACCTCAATTAGAGAAGAATGTCCTGGATCTTTTCCCAAAGGGCCTGCACATGTGGTAGAATAAGGTATTCAATCCAAAACAACAGTTTTCCTTTGGGAGTCAAGAGGAAAGAACAAGAACTCACAAGTGCTGTTCCAACAAGAGCAACCAATGCAGAGAGAATTGAAAAATAGGGCCTTTGGTAATTGGTATGGTGAATCCTGAGTGTACCAAGATTCCGAAATCTCCAACCTTAACAAAAAAAAAAGAAATAAAAAACTTTACAGTTTTGCTATTACACAGGCGACTGAAATTTTTTTATCTTTCAGTCACCTGAAATTGCACTCTCAATCAACTGAAATTGCAGCCCCCCTCCAAAAAAACAGTTTTTTTGGAGGGGGCTGCAATTTCAGTTGATTCAGAGTGCAATTTCAGGTGACCTGAAATTGCACTCTCAATCAACTGAAATTGCAGCCCCCTCCAAAAAAACACCTGCAACTTTAGGTGATTCAGAGTGCAACTTCAGATGACTGAAAGATAAAAAAATTTCAGTCGTCTGTGCAATAGTCACTCCCAAAACTTTATTATTAAGTAGGAGCTTGTTTTTATTAGGCAATAGGAGATTGTATATTAATAGCCTGGATATATTAGGCAATAGGAGATTGCATATATCAGGCAATAGGAGATTGCATACCATATTCATAGATAGCATCCTTGTATTCGTAAACTACCATATATAGCAGCAGCAGCTGCCCTATAAATACAGGCGCCCCTCTCCCATTGAGAGTGTGGTCAATTGCCCCCAATCCTATCTTCCTACATGGTATCAGAGCAATCTGATCTTGGCCCTCCCTCCCCTTCCCAACTTGCGCCGCTCTCTACCTGAGCGCCGCCCACCCTGCTGCGCCGCCCAACAGCCGCGCCACCATGGCCGCCACCTCTCCAGCCTTGGTCGCCGCCACCTCTCCAGCCTTGGTCGACGCCACCAACCCGGCCGTCTGCCCCTACGCTCTGGTCAATGTGAAAACCCACATCCCCATGACCCTCGAGCTGCGACCCTCCAACTACACCAAATGGTCCACAGCCTTCCACGCCATGTGCGGCAAATTCGGGCTGCTCTCGCACCTCGCCGTCGTCTCCCCTACACCCACCGACAACGCATGGGTGCAGGCTGACTTCTGCATCCGCAGCTGGATCTTCAGCACCGTCTCCGACTCCGTTCTCAACCTCGCCATGACCGGCAACCAGCAGACCGCCGGCCAGCTCTGGACGGCCATCACCGCCCTGTACCAGGCCAACAAGGCGCCCCGCGCCATCTTCCTGAGTCACGAGTTCCACTCGATGACCCAGGGGGACTCCTCCATCGACGAGTACTGCTTGCGCATGAAGGAGGCCGCCGACAATCTTCACGACGTCGGGCAGACCATCACCGAGCCCAACCTCGTCCTCAACCTACTCCGCGGCCTCAACGAGAAGTACCAATCCGTTGCCGACAACATCGCCGCCCAGGAGCCTCTCACATTCACCGTTGCCAGGAACCAACTCCTCCTCAAGGAGCTGCGTCTCACGAACGAGGACAAGGTCCGCGCCGCCTCCGCCCTCTTCGCTGCCTTCAACAGCGCCCCCGGCAGTGCCCCACCAGCCGACGCCCAGCAGCAGCAACAGCAGCAGCCGCGCCAACAGCGCCAGCCGCGCCAGCAGCAGCAGCAGCAGCAGCGCGGCAACGGCGGCCGCCGCGACAACACTCGGCGCGACAGCAAGCGCCAGCCCTGGAGTTTTGATCCCTGGACTGGCGCACGTGTCAGCCCCGGCGAACGCGTCGTACCCCCCTGGGAGCGCAACCAGGGCGGTGGCAGCCACCCATGGCAGCCCCCACGCCAACAGGGGGTGCTCGGCGCCCCTCCTCAGGCGCACACGGTGTTCGCCCCCGTCCAGGCCTCCTCCACCAACACCGGCGGACCGGCATGGGACTCGGCCGGCCTCATTGCTGCCCTGCAGAACATGGCTGTCCAGGGCAGCCCCTCGTGGGTCGTTGACTCCGGCGCTTCGTCCCACATGACGTCCTCCGACGGTATGCTCCTCCAGCGCCTACCTCCCTCCACCTCCTCCATAACAGTAGGCAATGGCACCAGCATTCCGGTCACGTCTAGAGGTCACTCCATCCTACCCACCACCACAGCAAACTTCTCCCTCAACAACATTCTCGTCGCCCCTTCCCTCGTTCGCAATCTTTTATCCGTTCGTCAATTCACCCGTGAAAATCACTGCTCACTCGAATTTGACGCTCTTGGCTTTTCTGTTAAGGATACCCAGACGGGACGCGTGATTCATCGCTGCAATAGCACCAGCAACCTCTACACCATTCCTGCCATCCCCCCGACCGCCGGCGCCTCCTCACATGCTCTCCTGGCCGCCTCGTCGACCCTGTGGCACCAGCGTCTCGGCCATCCAGCCCCTGCCGCACTAGAACATCTACACAAAATAAACGTTGTTTCCTGTAATAAAGTAGACCGCTCCCCTTGCCATTCATGTCAGTTAGGCAAGCACACGCGTCTACCCTTCAGTGCCTCTCAGTCTTGTACTCATGCACCATTTGAAATAATTCACTGTGATGTTTGGACCTCTCCCATCCCTAGTATATCTGGTCTCTCATACTATCTAGTCTGCTTGGATGATTACAGTCACTACTGTTGGGTCTTTCCTCTTCGACGCAAATCCGAGGTCCACCAACACCTAGTCCAACTCACAGCTCTTGCACAAACCCAATTCAACCTCCCCGTCAAATGCTTCCAAACCGACAACGGCACCGAATTTGTCAACACAGCCAACACCACCTTCTTCGCTGCCCGAGGAACACTTCTCCGTCTCTCCTGCCCATACACTTCCTCCCAAAACGGCAAGGCGGAACGCATCATCCGCACCCTCAACAACTCCATCCGCACCATGCTGCTCCATGCTTCCATGCCACCCACATACTGGGCCGAGGCCCTCGCCGCCGCCTGCTACTTACTCAACAGGCGCCCCTCCTCCTCCATAGCACATGAAGTTCCCTTCACTCGCCTTCACGGCCAGCCACCCACCTACAGCCACCTTCGCGTCTTTGGGTGCCTATGCTACCCAAACCTACAGGCTACCTCCCCACACAAGCTCGCACCTCGCTCCGCAGCATGCATCTTCCTCGGCTACCCATCCTCTCATAAGGGCTATCGGTGCCTTAACCCAACAACCCAACGCATCATCATCTCTCGCCACGTCGTGTTCGATGAGACTGTTTTTCCCTTTTCCACCACCTGCACGCTCCCTCGCTCCCTGGATTTCCTCCTAGACCACGATTCGGTTTTGGTGCCTTGCTCTACTGTTCCTGCAGGTGGAGGCCCCTCCTCGACGATCGCGGCTGCCCCGTCCACCTCGGACGCTGCGCAGCCGCCCCCCGACGACGAGCCAGAGCCGGCCCTTCTACTACCTGGGGGGCGCGGCCCTGTGCCCCCCAGCCCCAGCTCGGCTCCTCCACCACCGGGCGGGCGTGGTCACGTGCCCCCGCCTGGCCCTACTGTGGTTCCGTTCCCACGGTTCTACAGTCGACGACCCCCGCCAGCACCTGCGCCATCAGCCGACCCCGCAGCACCGGCGCCTCCGGCTGCGTCCGCCGCAGCACCCCCGTCTCCGCCACTCACGCGCACCAGGGCGGGCGCCCTCCCGCGCGTGAACTACGAGGGGCTCGCTGCCACCTCCTCGCCCTCACCATCGCCCCTACCAGCAAACTACCGCAGCGCCCTGGCCGACGCAAACTGGCGGGCTGCCATGATGGACGAATACCAGGCACTCCTCACCAACGCCACCTGGCGCCTGGTTCCACGTCCTCCTGGCGCGAACGTTGTGACAGGCAAGTGGACTTTCCGGCACAAGTTCCACGCCGATGGGTCCCTCGCTCGTCACAAGGCCCGCTGGGTGGTCCGCGGCTTCTCTCAACGGGACGGCATCGACTACGACGAGACCTTCAGTCCGGTGGTCAAACAGGCCACCATTCGGACCGTTCTCAGCATCGCCGCCTCCCGCGCCTGGCCAATCCACCAGCTGGACGTGAAGAACGCCTTTCTTCACGGCCACCTCAACGAGACGGTCTACTGCCAGCAGCCACAGGGCTTCGTCGACCCTGCCGCCGCAGATCACGTCTGCCTCCTGCAGAAGTCCCTGTACGGACTGAAGCAGGCGCCGCGAGCTTGGTACCAGCGGTTCGCGACCTTCCTTCGCCAGCTCGGCTTCGTCGCCTCCACTTCCGACACGTCCCTCTTTGTTCTCAAAGAGGGGACGAGTCTCGCCTACCTGCTACTCTACGTCGACGACATCATCCTCACCGCCTCGACTTCCACTCTTCTGCACCAACTCATGGCCCGACTCCAGTCCGAGTTCGCCATGACCGACCTGGGTGCTCTTCACCACTTCCTCGGCGTCGCCGTCACCCGCTCCTCCGACGGCCTCTTCCTGTCGCAGCGACAGTACGCTGTTGATCTCCTCCAACGGGCGGGCATGGCTGAGTGTCATCCTACGACAACACCTGTTGACACTCAGGCCAAGCTCTCCGCCCACGACGGCGACAAACTGTCAGACAAGGACAGCTCAGAGTACAGGAGCCTAGCAGGGGCTCTCCAGTACCTGACCCTGACGCGTCCTGATCTGGCCTACGCAGTTCAACAGGTGTGCCTCTTCATGCACGCCCCAAGGGAGCCCCATCGCACGCTAATCAAGCGCATTCTGCGCTATGTGAAGGGCACGCTGTCCTCCGGTCTTCACATCAACGCCGGCCCCATTCAGACGCTGACAGCATACTCCGACGCCGACTGGGCCGGCTGCCCTGACTCCAGGCGATCCACCTCTGGGTTCTGTGTCTATCTCGGTGACAACCTGGTCTCCTGGTCCTCCAAACGCCAGGCCACGGTATCCCGCTCTAGCGCTGAGGCAGAATATCGCGCCGTGGCCCACGTTGTGGCCGAGTGCTGTTGGCTGCGACAAGTCCTTCAGGAGCTCCATATTCAGCTGCCCCAGGCTACGGTGGTCTTCTGCGACAACGTCAGCGCCGTCTACATGACGGCCAATCCGGTCCACCACAAGCGCACGAAACACATCGAGATCGACATTCACTTCGTGCGTGAGAAGGTGGCCCTGGGCAAGATTCGGGTCCTTCATGTTCCCTCGTCCCACCAGTTTGCCGACATCATGACAAAAGGGCTCCCAACGCCACTGTTTACAGACTTCAGAACCAGCCTATGCGTCCGCGGACCTCCCGCTTCGGCTGCGGGCGGGTATTAGGCAATAGGAGATTGTATATTAATAGCCTGGATATATTAGGCAATAGGAGATTGCATATATCAGGCAATAGGAGATTGCATACCATATTCATAGATAGCATCCTTGTATTCGTAAACTACCATATATAGCAGCAGCAGCTGCCCTATAAATACAGGCGCCCCTCTCCCATTGAGAGTGTGGTCAATTGCCCCCAATCCTATCTTCCTACAGTTTTGTATGAGTCAAGAGAACTGTTGTGCAATTGAAACACTGGATGTTGGAAGGAAGCATCCTACATGTAAAGAAACACAGAAAAATCAAGGAAGAAAAATGTATGGCGGCTTCTGGGGCAACAAACCAATGAACATTCAGGTCCATTTCCCATTTATGCAGACTTGAAGAGCTAGAGATATCAAGCTAGCTAATTACATTAGGCCTAAAAATCAATTTTAGTGTGACATACTAGCATATCCTTCATCTTTGTTTCAATCTCATATCCTTCATATATATCTTGACCTGCATTTTCGTTAACACTTGAACTTATCGAGGCGCTAGCAAGAAAAAGAGTGCATTTTATTTAGGTAAAATACAAAATCATCTACATTTTTCATATGATATCACAGACAAATATTCTAAAGATTTGCAATGAGCATCCAATCCAATTACATATTCTGAAATAATTGTAATTCCTAGAGACTACGAACAATTAAGTGGTGGCATCAAATTCTTAACTTCCCGACCTGATGCACTTGGATCATAATCTCAGAATATTAATTGTAGCATGAACTAAGTACTTGGATCATAATCTCAGAATATTAATTGTAGCATGAACTAAGTTATATCAACTGATGAGTAAATACACATATTACTATATTAGCACTTGATGAGGATAGAATAATCCTCAAATTATTATGTCATTATATCCACTGGATATACCCCATATTGATAAAGGAGAAGATTCACGAAGTAGTCATAAGTTCTCCTTCGGCTACTCCATGGTCACAAACTCTTCTACGACCGTAAAGTCGTAAATCCTTCTGCGACTACTCCATGGTCGCAGGCTCTTCTACGACCACAAAGTCGTAAGTCCTTCTAGGACTACTCCATGGTCGCAAGCTCTTCTACGATCGTGAAGTCGTAAGTCGTTCTATGACTACTCTGTGGTCGTGAGTTATTCTATGACCATGAAGTCGTAAATCCTTCTACGACTACTCCGTGGTCGTAAGCTCTACTATGACCATCAAGTCGTAAGCTCTTTTACGACCACATAGTCGTAAGCAGTTCTACGATCACCTTGTGATCGTAGACTATTCTACAGTTTTGATATCCCCAATCGACTTGTCAAACAACGTCTTGCTACATCATGGGGGCGCCTGATAAGGCGGTTAGAACATGTGTCTTGACAACAACTGCTACATGGTGAGCAGGCTACAACGTCTTTCTGACAATAACTTCCATTAAACGATTATCACCCGAAGCGTTAAGACGTCTTCTAGCGCAGCACAACGGCCATCGCTTCACCACCTATTTAAAGTTTAACATCGGAGGGGAGAGGAGGGGGATCCAAGCCATATTAGAGATAGTGCACTCTTTTCCGCATTACACTCTTGTAAACATTATCCTTCTAGGAGAAGACCTGAACCTGGATAAAAATTGCCATGTCCCTGTTCCACAAGACCATAGCTGTCTTCTCAAAAAAATCCCCAAATCCAAATAAATCATACATAAGATCGGTATTAAAACACCGATAGCACTAATACCATGTGATCCATACTGCAAGAAAGTAATACTAGAAATACTAGAATGCATCAGGAAAGTAATACTAAATGTGAACTTGAAATTTCATTTAACTTTAGGAGGAAGAGAACGTCTTGGGGAAGTTCACGCATGAGTAGAAATAATATGGCCTCCTTTTTAGTTTATGGTTTCCCCCGAACAAACGGGATGGCTTCTCTGCTAACTTTTCAAAGCGGCTTACTGGGATAGCCGTTTCAAAGTGGCTTATCGGCATTTGGTTCGTTTGCATAAGCACTCACGTTAGGGCTAAAATCACGTTAGGGCTAAAATCCATCAACCGTAGCCATAAGCCATTAGTCGCAACCAAAAAGAACCCACCCAAAGTTCTCCACCACCCTCCAACAGAGCCATGCAGCAAAAAAGCACTTACAAGGGCCATCCCATCAGTGAAGTTATGTTGCATTATTCATACATTTTTGTGTGAACGTCCATCAAAATTCCAACCTAGTAAAAAGTTAAAAACAATCTAATATACAAATATGTACATGTGTGCAACACAAAACATAAGTACAGTTCAGGTGACAAGACTTACAACACCATCTGAGAAAATATTGAGGTAGCCAAACGCAATGTTAGAGTTTGAAACAGACGAATCCTCACTTGATAATGCTTTCTCAGGGGCAGGATCCCTTTCAGAATCAATAGGCTCTCTATCGATCACTTTGGAACTGGCCGAAGAGTGTTAAGGGTATTTAGGTTATTTTCTATTATCTAGGGTTTGAATCCTTGTGTGCCTCATGTACTATATAAGCCCATGAGCAATTGCAATATACTCAAGCTTCATTCATATTTATATAGTAATAGAGCCTAGGTTTCAAATCTAGCTCACCTCCGATTGAACCTTCCGCTGATGCCCCCAGGAGGAGCTAATCCCCGAGGGCAGCCATCGTTGTCGGCCGCCGCACCACGCCACCGCTAGTCGCCACCAACCGCCGTGTCTCCCTCCTCTGCCTGCACCCGACCGCCAACACGTCACCGCGTCCGCGCGCGCCTCTGCGCCACACCGCCGCCCGGATCTGGCTGCCTCCAATGCCGTCAAGATCGGATCCAGTTGCGTCCTGGTCGGATACGATCTTCTTCGCCGCCGCGAGCTCAGATTTGGCCCGTCTCCCGCTGACGCTGACCCTCTCCGCTGCAGCTGCGCCGCACTAGGCCACCTGCGCCTCCAACAGCCCAAGCCCGCCTGCGCCGGATTCGGCCTTGCCCTGCCCAAATCTGGGTTGCCTCTGCCTTTCCCGGGCCGCCACCTTGGATCCAGCCACAGTCGCCTCGGATCCAGCGATCACTGCCATGGATCTGGCCGCCGCCGCCTTGGATCCGGCGACCGTCGCCATGGATCCAGGCCTCCGCTCTTGCCGTCGGCCCGCGCTCGCCTTTGGCCAGATCTAGGCGGATCCGACCGTGCCCGCCTCGGCCGCCATAGCCCCAGTCGGACGACGTCTTCGGTCATCACCGCCCGTGCCCGGAGTTTGTCACGCTGGATCCCAGTCGCCGCCCCCAGGCCACCACCGGCTTCTCCCTCTGCTCTGGCCTCCTCCCCCAGCCAATGGTGAAGAGATGGAGAGGTGCTGAGAGGGAGGGGGAGTGAGTTGGGAGTAGGAGTTTGGTTTTTGGGGAACGAGAAGGGGAGTTGGTGTAGCTTCCGCTATAACTCGCTACAAGTCTTTATCTTTTGGGTCTTCCATGTCCATCCAAATCCGTAGTATCTATCTTTCAGTTCGTTAAAGCGGTGCGAGTCCATAAAATCCTTATCAAATCATGCTGATTGCTTTGCTAGCCACGGTTTGTGGTGCTCCTTCCTTTCGCATAACCACAGATCGTAGAAGTCTTTATGATGCCACCACTTCTCTTTGAACCACCACCCAGAGCTTCTAATGCCGTTGCGCTTCTTGTGCACTTCGTCGTTGCCGTCTCGGGCTTCGATCTGTGCTGCTATGCTTCTATCTCCCTCTTCGGCTTGATTTGACAACTCTCTCTACTTGTATCACCTTCCATATCATTTTCGTCGTGTTACCGCGGTCGACTTTGTTTTCGCTTACCTCTACCTTCTCGGCCCCTACACTTTGTGCTTTATGGGCTGCCGCACGATTTCGAATGAGAAGCGATCTTTCCGACACAATTTTCCAAGAGCTGCATGCTATGACGACGTCTTCAAGACAGATTTTGGATTTCCCCTATTCTAATGTTAACCTATTTTAAATGTTGCATACGCTTTACATTTGAGGGGGAGTTTTAAGAGTATTTAGGTCATTTCCTATTGTCTAGGGTTTGGATCCTTGTGTGTCTCATGTATTATATAAGCCTATAGGCTATTGCAATATACTCTAGCTTCATTCATATTTACAAAGAGCTCCTCTGTTCATCACAGCAGATCAAGTCCATAAGCCAGTCGTGGTCCTAAAATGCCTATCCCCGTATTTTTCTTAAAAAAGAATTGCTCCGAACAGTCAAACATACATATAACCACTTCCAATAAGATGACATCAAAATTCCAACTGAGAGTCATCATCCTATATTTCCCTTATGATAGCACACCTAAGTCACTGACCACTGTGACGACATCAGCAGTTATATCCTTGTACAAAGGGATAATAATCTGCATTTCGAGGTAGTCTAATAGATCCTGCCTTGATAGGACTAATGCTCAGCAGTCAGCACCAAAAGGTGTAGTGTGTGCATTAGTTCGATTTAATGTTACAAATGGAAATGCAACAATAAGAACTGGGCACTGCAAGGTACAGCAAATGCAGCTTCTGTTGTTTCATTCAACTTGTCAGTACAGACCTGGAAACGATCAGGATGTTGGCATGTCGGCTTGATCCAGAAAACAACTAACATGGCACTAGGTTGCCATCTGTACATCACAGCCATCCCTGGAACTCCTGTTTTCCAGCTTCTGCACCAGATTGATCGGCCATTGACAGCCACGCCGAGAAACAGACAACTCCCAGGTATCTGAACGGTACCAGCCACCATACTTCCAGGTCTTCAGCTTATGCAGGAGGGGAGATCCACAATGTCGGAGGATTGTTTATCCTGCTGCCGAGGTGTACTAACTTCCAGGAAGTCCTCCGCGTTGAATTTATCGATTCCGTCCCACTCCACCTCTGCTGTGTTTTTGAGTTAAGGGTTTAGTGGTTTCACATCGAAATGGGGTGTTATACTACAGCATTAATGCATAATACCCTATACAAACCCGGGGGTTCCTGCGCGGCGAGAGGGGCCACGTCGTCCGTTGGAGCGCTCCGGCCGGCGCGTGGCAAAGCAATTTCGGTACGGCCTGGTGAGCTTTTTTGCAAAAAAGTCCCTGAGCTTTCCGGAAATTACGTAAAGGTCCCCGGTTCTCGCGAAAAGGTCCCTACCTGTTTTTTTAGCCCCTCCACTTTGCAGGATAGCCCCCCGCGGTTTTCTAAATTACACACGGGTCCTCGTTTGTTTACGTATAGATCCTTGATTTTTTACGAAAAAACCCTTTGAGTTCTTTGAAAATACGCATATGCCCTCGATTTTTTTAGAAAACTCCTCACAAATTATCGCCTCTTTTACTTCGGTGCATACGGTGGCTGGCGCGGCGTGGCGCCGCGCCTATGAGGCTAGTAACCAAAACATAAGGGGGATAGAGACTGTTAGAAAGAGGATACGGGCTGTCTTCCACATGTCGGTAATGCTAACCCGTGTCTGATAAAAGCCACTCTTGCAGGACAAATTGATGTCACTGTACTGTGGTCGCTTTTGACACCATTCGTACTTTCCTTGTTATAACTTTTACTTTTATTCAAAATTTTAATTATTTTTTATTTGAGTTTGTATATAAATTAAATTGTTTATTTTATTTTATTTATTATGAATTTTAGCCATTTATGGATTTTATTTTGAAATTCGTATGAAAATGACAGTGCAAATTTTCTTTTATTTTTTTATTCTAAACTATAGTTATTTTTTGTTAGAATTCGTATACAAATCTAATTGCTAATTTTTGTTTAAATTTTCTTCCAAATTATTGGGTTTACTTTGGAGTTTGTATTGAAATCAAATTGTTAATTTTTGTTTAAATTTTATTTCAAATTTCAGTTATTTTTTGTTGAAATACGTATACAAATTCAATTGCTAATTTTTGTTTAGTTTTTATTCTAAATTATATTTATTTAGGGATTTTACTTTGAAATTTGTAAAGAAATCAAAATTGCTATTTTTTATTTTTTTTATTCCGAATTTTTCAGTTATTTTTTGGAATTCATATACAAATCCAATTGCTATTTTTGTTTAATTTTTATTCTAAATTATATTTATGTAGGGGTTTTACTTGAAATTTATATTGAAACCAAATTGGTATTTTTATATTTTTATTCTAAATCTCAGATTTTTTTGTTGAAATTTGTATACAAATCCAATTGCTAATTTTTGTTTAATTTTTATTCTCAATTATATATTTAGGGATTTTACTTAAAATTTGTATGGAAATCAAATTGTTATTTTATTTTATTTTTTATTTTGAATTTCAGTTATTTATAGATTATAGTTGACATGCGCTCTCTCTCTCTCTCTTAATATAGACCCACCATAATCGATGGTATGGATCTTTCTTTTTATTCAAAGATTAACGTGGAAATTTCTAGCTCTTAAAAGCCAACATTGTGACTTCTTTTTCTATCACTTTAATAATATAATAGATGTTAAATTACGCTATAGGGCAATACTGTAAAGGAGTCACATTCCTTGTTATCTGACGAAGCCTAAGAGTAACTCATTTAACAGCCATGTAAGCCATCCGTGCCCAAAAAAAAACATAGTTTGGGCCAACACCTGCAATGCTTGCTTGAGGTCACCAAAATGAACTATGCTCCTGTCTTCCTGCCTGACGCTCAAGAATATGTAGTAGCTAGAAGACCAAGCATATGCGGTGCCTCATATCAAGATTATATTGAATTGAAGAAATAAAACTAGATACCCCCTTCCTAGGAGTGACAAGCCTGGGCCAAACAATGCTCCAGGTCAGGTGGTTTAATTATTCATGGTCATGACTGCGGTGTGTTATCCCAGTTTGCACCATTTTCAGGAATCAAAATGACCTTCATCCCAAATCACAAGGAATGCTAGACTAGATGCCATTAGAAATGGTTAACCCATCCTTAGATGAAGTTTCTTCATATATACCCTTTCTTCTGTAAGGTTCAGAGTTCACACATGAAACTGAAATTTATTAGGTGCATTCGCAAAAACCCACTGAACCTTAATTGTAAATGACTCAATGCTGAACGATGACGTTTGCCCCAGCAAGTAACCCCTTTAGGTCAATCAATCATCACTTCATCAGGAGCATGCCAACAAGATATAAGATTCAACATGGAAATGAAACCATATAGTCCTCAACCTTACCTACTTTGCGGTGAAGCTATTTGTTATAACCACATTCATCTCAGATGACCACTCTGTTAACTTGTCACCATCCCTCCCTCCTCCTACAGACATCATCCCACAGAACACAAGCACTTGAACTGCACTCGAATATTTTTCTACAGATTGCACCATTCTGGATTCCTAATCACAGCTAATGGTCACGTTGCTTATTAATAGACCACTATAGGTTCATTCGATAACAATACTTGTTATGAAATTTCAATGTGTTCCTAATGATATTAGAGAAATAAAATAGTGTTGGGATGACTGTATATCCGGAAAGAAGCATTCTCAATCCAAGAACTTAAATCGAACAAGCCATAAGTCTAGAGAGAAAAACAAGATCTCACTGACCCTTAGAATAGTCATGGGGTGATTAACTACGTACAAGTATAATTCCATTTGACAGCCCGACCACTCCCAACATGTATCATTTCCACAAAACATTGTATTTCCGCTCCTCCTGCTGCAAGAACCTAGCAATGAGCAAGCACCAAGCTTGATTCTGCCTGGATTAAATAAACCCATATTCCTACTGACAGAAGTAGTTGAAACTTGACAAGAGTAATAAAACAAAGCATTTATGCTAAAAATGGAAATACTGATTAGCAAAAGCATTTATGCTAAAGATGGAAATGCTGATTAGCACTAACCAGAAACATATCAATGACATAACGAATAGCACATATGTTAGCAACTAAGCAACATAAAGCACAACGTTTCACAGAGGATAATAAGCAAGGGAGCCATTACTCCTTGTTCTAGACCTAAATTTGATTTGAGGCAAGTAAATCCTTGTCCACAAAAGTTAAAACAACCGAAGATCTATATCCATAACATTAGAACAGGACTACTCTAGGAAACAGACACTGTTCGCCCTTTTTGAGCAGCGTACTCACCGGGCCATGCACTCCAAAATCCAACAGTATGTCAGTTTCAACCTAGTCAGTCAGAGCCCTCCAGCGCATCAAGAACTGTCTTCACCGTCTCCTTCATCAGGTCCATCCGACGCAGCTGCTGCCTGATCTCTGACAGCCTGAACTTCTGTAGCTTCTCCTCCATCGCCCGTGCCCTTGACCCTTCAAGCACACCAAAGGCCTTCCTGAACGCTGTCCCACTCGGGTGCTCCTTGGACAGCTCCTCAACAGCCTCCCACAGGTACGGGTACATGTCCTTCCCCTTCTCAACATCACCCTTCCCGCCGCTGTTGCCATGGCCAGTCCTACCCCCAATTGCAATGGCATTCCCATTCCCATTTGTGAGAGCAATCGCCTTCAGCCTCCTGTTCCTGTTGTGGTCAGGGTCGTCCCACGCAGCCTCCATATCCTCGTCACTCTCTCCACTCTCCTGCAGCTCACCGCTCTCTGCAACCTCAGCATTCTCATACACACGTCCTCCTCCACCTCCACCACTACCAGCACCGCAACTCTTTGACCCCCAAACTTTCTTGCTAAGTTCATAGACATCACGGTCATGCACCGTTGGCAAGTCTGGATCCCGTCCATGCTTAGTACGGGTCAGGAGCATGTTGTATTTTTGTCTGAGCCGCCGAACCTTATCACTAAGCTGGGTGGTAGATGCCTTAACATTAAGCTGCCCACGAATCTGACTGTGTAACTTGCCTGTGTCCTGAGTGGACGCGGGGAGCACACCTTTCTTGGCGCGGTACGAGATGAGGGCACGAAGTATGGTGATCTCGTCTTCGGGGCTCCAAACCCGCGGCGGCCGCCTCTGCTGCTCCGGGGAGTGCACGGCGGAGGAGCTGCGGGGGCGCTTGGAGCGCCGCTGGGAGGCGCTTGAGCCAGCAGCGGGGCTGCGGGGCCCGTCCATGGGGCGGGAGCTGATGGGCTTGATGTTGGCGGCCTCGACGCGGGAGGAGCGGCGCGAGCGAGGCGGCGGCGAGGCGTTACCTTCGTCGCCGCCGTCGTCGTCGGATGCGGCGGCGGCGGCGGAGTTTTCGGAGTCGGAGTGGATGCGGGGGGAGCGCTCGCGGCTGCGCCTCGGGGAGGGGAGGCGGCCGTCGGCGCCGGCGTTGGAGTCGGAGGCGGCCGCGAAGTCGGCGCCGGGGTTGGAGTCGGAGGCGGCCGCGAAGTCGGCGGCGGCGGAGGCGGGGGTGGAGGAGAGCACGGCGGCGTTAGGGTGGAGGTTGGGGGGAGGGGTCTTGGAGCGGGAGCGGGAGCGGGAAGGGCTCGGGGAGGCGGAGCGGGGGTGCTGGTGCCGTGCCGCGTCCGCCTCGCTGTCGGAGGCCGAGCCCGACGCGGCGGCGGCGGCCGGGCGCTTCGGGGCCATGCGGGACTTTAGGGTTTTGGGGTTTGAATCTTTCTGCGTTATCCGCTGCGAGATTGCTCAAGGCTAGCTCTGTTTTGGGGGCGGAGCTGTGCTGGGAGAGCCGAGTACTTGTGGCCTTGTGCGTTAGTACTTCAGGGGCGGACGGAAGCAACTATTCTGGGCGTGTCCCCGATTCATCCTCGGATCCCTCGTAGGTGGCGCACGAATCTCAACCCAACACCTCCCTTCGTCCTTCTCTCCCAAAAAAAACTCCAAAAAAAACAGCGCAGCCGTCCAGTGCTTCCTTCTTCCTTGGACTGCCTTTACTCGTTAGTGACCGGAGGACCGCTCCAGCCGCCGCTGACCCCTTTGTGGGCCGCCATCCTCCATGCCTCGTGAGGGAGTCCCCGCCATCGACGGCCTCTTTGCCGGCCGCTCCCATCTGCGCCACTCGAGGTCTCCTCACCGTCGACCTCGCCGGCCCCTCCACCGACTGCCGGCCTCGTTGGCCCCCTCTTTGCAGCTGGTCAGAAGAGAACCTGGAGAATTACGGCATGGAAATATCCTCCACATGGAGCATGGAAAATTACAGCTGCTTAATACCTTTTTTTGTGATGTTGAAATTGTATGAGCAGAACCTTTTTTTAAGTGTAACAAAAGAAAACTTGTATGGTTAACAACTAGTATATAGGTTTCCTAAAGCAGCTGTGTATTGCTCATAGAGGATATACAGTAGCAGCAAAAAAAAAGTATCTTCTGTTCGGCTGCATTTGATCAGAAGTTTAGAACATTAATGTGCAGTAGTGCATATGCCTACCAAAATTAGTATTTTCATAGAACCATTCACAAGAAGCTTCTGCCAAAATATGGAATATCTTAATTGTTCATGCACAGAGTATTTTCATAGATCCAACATATGCATGGGACTATTCGTTGTATAACTCCCATCATCTTCAAAATCTAATCTTCTAACGAAAGTATTTTCATGATAAGCTTCAAATAGCATATTAGTAAATTCCTCATGGATGGTAGGAAGAGACGAATCTCCAGAAGGCAATGTATCATCAAGAATCGTATTTGGGTTTGACAATTGTATACAAGGTCTTACGTATGATAAGCTAAAATATTACCACCGAGTATTGTAAGAAAGATAATACCATGACCAATTAAATTTACCTTTTTCTATGGTTTTCGATGCCTTTTTCTTTCGTTTTTCAAGAACGCTTCTTGCCCTCTTAGACTTTGGACCTTTTTGTGTCAGGAACTTTGAACAACATAATTACTTTTCTGACATCTTCAGTACACTAAAAAGAATTATCATTGATGCTCACTTCAAACAAGATATTTTCTATTTCAAAATTCTCTCGAAGCCTTGCACTTCAATGCATTTGCCATGGCCTTTAAAGAAAGATGAGCATTTTCTAATGCCAACCTCTTTGTTCCACACTCTGGGCATTAGAAGAAAAGGGTCCTCTCTTAGCATACTTTGTCTATCTATTCAATATTTATTGAAGCAGTAACATGAAAATATTGTTGAAGCTAAGGACTCGTAGAGCATACCTGAATAGTATACCTACATCAAATAGAAAAGATGAGCTAACATGTCACAAGAAGTAATTAGGATAGGACGACTAGTGCAATATGCGAATCCCTACACATTCATAAATCTTGCAAGAACATGTTGTATTCATATCCTCAAAATTGAAGATTACAGTTGCTTCATCTTCAATATGTTCAGAAGACATCACCGTGTAAATATTGATAGTCTCCTCAAGGAGAATTAGTGTTCATGTCATACTGAATATCTTTGTAAATTCGTTCTCAAATTTAGAATATATTTTTCTTGTATATGATTCAACTGTTGTCCTCAATATAGGTAAGCCGGAAACACATAGAATTGGGTTAATATGACGTGACTTGTAGTCTTCATACAATTCATTTCTATGAAAAGCTTTCTTAAACACATTATGCATGCCTTCACTCTTTTGAGTTGATGTCGCATCAACACAAAAAGATTCATGACTCTAGATAGTAGCCCATTTCTCATGCAATGCATACAAATTTTTTAACCAATGGTTTCCTCCGAGATTGTAAGCACACAACAAGTCACGCCAGTTGTTGTTGAAGTGAGCAACAGACCTACCTTCATACACACATCTTTTAAAGAAAGCAAGGAATTTTAGATGGTTACTGATCGCATGACTAAGATTCTTAGCGGCATTCTGATATATGTGCCATAAACAGAGGCGATGATTTGTGCCAAGGAAAACTATCCTGATTGCTTTCGCTATTGTAGCACACTAATCTCAAAAATTGTTGTAAGATGCTTGCTCGACATTGCGGTGAGGAATGTTATAAAAAGCCAAACAAATGATTCTGCAGATTCATCATATAACAGAGCATCTATAAAGACAATAGTCTGGATATGATGATTTGTTTCAAGAAGTGAAGCAAATGGCATATCAAACTTATTTGTTTGGAATGTGATGTGAAATGACACATGCATCCCCAAAGCAACAATAATCCAAAATGGCTTGTCTGTCTGTCCAAAAGAAATTAACTATGCGTCCATCTTCTTCATCCAATTGCACAGCATAAAAGAATGATCATTTGCTTGTTTGTTCTTCAAGTACTCCAGTAGTGTTTGTGCATCATTTATTCCCGTGTACTTTTTTACACACATGGGTAGCATAATTGTTGCAGTCCTTTTGCAAGAAAGGTACATTTTCAGCTTCACTAGACAGTTGTTCATAGAATTTGAATACTTTGGCTGGTTTGATTCTTGCTGCTCTCATATTATCAACCATGCACTTGTTAGCTTTTGATAGACGATGTTGTGACCTTAGCATATGAACCTCAGCAAGTGACTTTGAGGATGTAGCGGTCGATGACAATGGACAAGGACTAGGTAGGGAAGCTGAGGTTTGAGTGGTCATGTAAGTCCGAGTGAGGTTACATGTCTTAAGTGGGAAATAAAGAGAAGACAATGATCATAAAGAGATGAGTTGGTGTATGTGGTGTGCCAAGTGATGAGGTCGATGCTCATAGAGACAGTTTAGGGTGTCTGAATGCGTGAAGACTTAACAACTATTTATTGGGTATTACGAGTTATATATCAAAGCATGTAGAGATGCTTTAAGGTGAAGATGAAGACGAAGACAAGAGAATGTGCCCTGAAGTTTCGTCGATGATATTTTGGTAGTTAAATATGTACCAGGTAGGTACTTTGATCAAAATCATAGCGCGAAGAGGCGTAAAAGAGAAGTGGCTTAGGTCAAGGAGAGCTGGAACTGACAAATAGATCAATCGCTAGAGAGTTATCATGTTGAATCTTGTAAATACTTTGAGAAGTGTGCTTGAGTGTGTAAAAACCGTGTTAGTAGGGTTTATGGGTTTCTCCGGTAAGCTTAATAGGTTGGACCCATTATGGTTTTGTTGTTTATTTAGATGAGAGGAGAGGTGGTAGATACAAAGACTCTAGGATTTAGTTTTTGCTCTACCACCTTGTTGCCTCCCATGATTGTGTGAGAGAACTTGAGACAAAAGGGTAGTGCTTTGGCTACACCTTTTTTTAGAAGAGGTTTGGCTACACCTTATAATCATCCATAAGTATGTAAACCTCATTCTCGAAATAGATCAATACTTTGTCTCAATCATATTCTTATTTGTATTTTTATTTGGTTTTGTTTGTTCTTAAGCTAGATTTGTGATTTCTGATTCGTGGGAGTTCTAGCACAATCACTTTCTTAAATTACTTTGCTAGGACATGTGAGAATAGATCTAGAAGATCTCATATCTTATATCCTCGTGAGCAAGAAGTAATCTAAGTTTTTGGTGTTATTAAAAACTAGATTTAATTATCTTTAATTTGGTAAACTCGAGCACAAAAACCATGTAATTCTTGATTGATTTAGGGTTCTAATGCCTTGAATAAGTCTAATGCAAAATTTGGCAGTGTTTTGATGAGAATTTGGCAAGTTTTTTGGGTTTGAGCTTTTGACCTGGGGTTTTTAGGTCTAGAAATAGAGGACCAGTTGGACCGGTCCAAGACCTGCACTCAGATCGGTCTATCGGTGTGACTGGTCACATGCCGACGGTCAAACCGGCCCTTCAACGGTGGTTTGATTGGCCCTATGCAAAGGCTGCTAATTTTGTTTGCTTTTGCTTCTAGCTTTGTTTTGCTTAGCCGTGTTAGTGTGATTTGAGCTTGGTGACTATCATAGTCACTCGAGTGAAGATTTCAAATATCTTAGAGAGAAAAGATACAAGAATCATTTACCCTCTCTAATTACTGATATCGATCCTACAAGACGGTTTGATTGCTGGCATCAATCCTACAGGACAGTTTGCTCTGTTCGTTGGCTCGCAGAGATTCATGCGTTGGTCGGATGGCAACAGGGATATTTCTTGTTGGGACCCCTGGAACGTATCCACCCCTGTTTATTCCCTGTTCCCCGAAACTGATTACATGAACGGAGCGTAACTTCTTCCGTTCCCCAGCGCCGATGGGGAGTAGAGACCCGATGGGTCCATTCCTTAGTACCAAGTATAGATTGCATAACTAATCATTATCAACAATAATACAAAGATTACATTAGTAAAGGATGCATGAATTCATCATAAAATCTAAGAAAAGATACAATATCACCGTAAAAATACGAAGATCTAAAATTGTGAGAGTATATAAGTAATATATCAAGCATCCACATATCACCACCTTATCGGGGCCCCAACGGAGATAGTTAGGAACAGGTATGAGGGTTGAGGAACGTCCTCGTCCCCAACGCCCCCTATGTGAATTTGGTTTGGTCCCAATTTCATCCTCGTGGAAAAATATTTCCCCATCCCGTCCGATAGCAGAGAGATTACTTGTCAAGGAACAGAGAATAGCCCCATTGCCATCCTTGCTTAGGCCCTGTTCTAATCAAACGGTTTAACATGTGTGTTTCTTTCAAAGAGTACATTGACAACACACGCCTAACATCACACACGCAAACTCGTCCCCTACACACTAAGGATCTTGCGATAACTCAGCCTTATGAAGCACTCTTACCCATTGAACGTACACATATGTACCTTGATTAAATAAGATTACCTGGTTGGATGGGAACAAATCCTGAAGATAATCCGAGTAGATGGAAACGAACACCCCACTCCCACCACCAGTGCACTGCCTATCTTTGTTTAACTCGTGTGTGTGTGTGTGTTTTTATTTTGCTGAGAATGAGGAACTCATGTGTTTCAACTCCTGGTCACTATTGCATTGTGCGGTGCATTTCTAACCTAAAACTTTGGGCCTAATCACTGATATGTATTTCTCCGATTGTCTGTTGGAAAAGAAACAGAACAGATGATATCGCCAAACGAAGGGCCATAGGAGATTTAACATAAGATCCTCTGAAGAATGATATTTAACCCAAAAGAGCCTGGAGCGTATATTTTTTGAGCTAGGAAGCCACTTGAAACACGTCGATTTCTTAATTTCAGCATTTTTTGATTTTTTTTTGACTTTTTTCTTATTCCTTTGCATAGTTTGTGGAGATATAACAGTGTTTTTTTATTTTTAAATTGAATAATTTAGAAAAACCTAACTGCTACTATAGTGTAATTTTAACTAAAAGTCAACAGTTATAGCCATAAGCTTCAGCGGTTGGAGCAGGTATGTAGAGTCGTCAGCTCATGCATGTTGAGTCGTTAGAAACTCGAAAGAACGAAACACGCGCACACATGAACAAGAGTTTGGAAGCAGCAGCTGGTGATTCATTGCCAGTACAAGACCAGATCGGCGACCATCTCCAGGAGGGTGATGGAGTGGAGTATCCAGTAGGCCAGCCACTGCTCGTCGTCAACCTTTGACGGGCTCTGCATCGCGCAGATCAACGCGTACCTGCAGATCGATAGGGTTACAAGGATTACGCATAGAAACGATTCATCAGTACTGGTTAATTTGTCTGTGCACTTACAGTGGGTATAGCAGGGTAGTGCTTGGCCTGCATGTGGAAGAGAAAGCAGCAGCATATTAGAGATCACTCACTCCCGCAATAAAAAAATGAGACCGTTTAAGAAATGATCTACCAAACGACATCAAATCGCAAGGAGATAGTGGCTGATGAGCGCCCATGATTTGCCCATTCTCTCTCGATCAATCTATCGTGCTCAACCCAGACCAGGCTCTATCCCAAATTGATCGATATGCAAGTAATTAAAGGTCTATTCGATCGATGGGACACCAGGAAGATTCGTTCGATATGGGCAACGGAGTAGGAGTAGGTTTTATACCAGCTAGTGTAGTAAGTGGCAATGGCATCGGATGCTTAGCGTGTACGTGGCATCGCGTCCAGGGACTTTCTTTTATCAGAGAGAACATACACATTCGTAAAAGGTCTGCACCAAATTAAAGTGACGGAGCTCAGATCACTTTACTGAAAAACCCCAAAAATTCAAACCAAAAATTTCTGTGCTTTTTGCTGGATTTTTCAGTAAAATTCGAAAACTTTCCCTTTCGGGAAAGTTCTCCCCGGAATCCGCCTTCCTCTTTCGGCCTTTCCGTTTTCTCCTTTGTTTGGCGCAGTTGCTCTTTCCCGCCTCCCTCTTTCTCCCGCGCCCCAGCGCCTTCCCCTTCCTTTCCTCTCCGCTGGCGCCTCCCTCTCCTTGCCGCCTCCTCCCCGCGCGGATGCTCGAGCCGCACGCTGCTCCCCTCGCACCGGCGCCGCTCCCCTCCCTCGCTCCTCCTCCCCGCTAGCGCCTCCCTCCTCCCCGCTTTCTCTTCGCGCTGCGCACTGCGCGCCACGCCCGCCTGCGCCGGCGCCGCGCCCCGGTTCCTCCCCGCGCCCGCGCCGCGCCTGGCTTCGCGCCGCTCCGACAGCCCCTGTCCAAACGGGTGGACGTCCTCGCGCCGCGTCGCCCGCCTCTGCTCCGGCCCCACCTGCCAGTCCCCTTCTCCTCCCTTCGCCCGCAAGCCTCGCCTTCGCCATGCCGCCCCGACCACCTGCTCCCGTCCTCTCCCGTCGCATCGCCAGTCCCCTGTGCAGATGCGTGCGTCATCCCTTGCGCGGAGAAGATTTGCCACCCACTCTCCTGTCTCCCTGTCGCCACCGCCCGTTGCCTTCTTCCCGAAGGATCATCCCCTCCTCCCTCGGATCCCCTCTCCCCCGCTCGGGCATAAAAGCCCCCCCCCCCTCGGTGCTCGTCCGACCCTTTGCTCCCCAAACCTCCCAAACGCCTCCATTCACATCCCGCCACTCCCTAGTGCCTCCAGGAGCTCCCGATTGGATCCTCTTCGCCCGAAGCTCCGCCGCCATCGTCCCCTGCGCCGGCAACCCCCGTAGCTCGATCTTCCGCTCCCCTTCCCCATTCCCCGATTGCTTGCTCCCCGAACTTCTCCTCAGCTCACCGACCATGTTTGTGCTCTCCTCCGACCAGGGATTCCACTGTGGAGCGCCGCCACCGAAGCTCGCCGTCGATTTCAACCGTGCGCCCGTGGCCAGCCTCCCTCGACGCTCCCCAGCCTCCACCCTCTTCGCCATTGTGAGCGCCACACCCCCGTGACCGTGTAACTGCACCCGATCGACCCCTCTCGGCTCCGGTGACCTTCTTCGCCGCCGGGAAGCCGTTTCTTCCCCTTCTGCCTCCAGCCCCCTCCACTGACCCCCGAGCTCCACTAAGCCCAAAGGGGACCCACCTTGTCGCCCGCCACCTCCTGGCACCCTTCTTCCCCGCCGGAAGCCTTCGCCGTCGTCGGAGAGCGGGAGCGCCTCAATCCCCGCTCCTCTGCTCCGTGTGCGCGGCGGGAGGAAGAAGACGGAGGACGTGGCTCCATCCCGACCGTCCCCTCCGTTCTGTACCTTCTAAACTCAACCGTCGGATGGCGCTTCTCCCCGTCGTCCGATCTTCGTAACTCCACTGCATCCCCTCCGCCCGATCTTCCAGCATCCCCGCCGTCCGCCAACGCCACGCGTCCGCCATCCCCGGGCGAGCGCGCGCGCGAGTGGGCTGCGTCCGGCCTGCTCGACCGCACCGCGTGCGTGTGCGCGTGGGCCGCTGAGGCCGCGCGGGCCGTTCGGCCGCGCGGGCTGTATTTCCCGCCCGGGCTGCACTGTAGCCTCGGGCCGGCCTTTTACTGTGCATCCCGAATTTCCAGAGTTTTACCAATTTCCAAAATTCCAGAAAATCCAAATAAATCCTAGAAAATCACAGAAAATCCCAAAAATCCCCAAATTTCACCACTTTGCTCCAAATATTATTCTGGACCCATTTGTGACCTCCTTTCCACCAAATTCATCCCAGTTAAATTCCTAAAATTCCTCATTTGGAGATTTATGCATTTTATTCCTTTTTAATTAGATTATTTTTCCTCGCTTGTTTAGTTGCAAGCCGGATTTACTTATTTTAATTGTTTGCGCTAGTGTCGGAGATCCCGGAAGCCCAGGAGCAGACTCAGGATCCAGGAGCTTCTACGTTCGAGCTAGCTGAGATCATTCGGATTGACGGCAAGTCCCAAATCCTTTGATCATGTTGCAACCCATGTTATTTAATTACGTTATTATGCTATTTGCATTGTGCTAATTGTGAAATGTTAATTTCAAAGTAAAATAAAATGTTAGAATGACATGTTATGTAGTTAAACCTACCACCGATAAATGCCATGTTAAACTTGTAGCCATGCCTTGTAACCCTAGAAATAATTATCTGTTAATCTAGATAACCTTAAGATATTATTATCACTCAAAGTCTTATACTAATAAGGTCGTGGCAGCGAGCCAACAGAATTTGTAAAACCCGACTCTAGGGTAGGGTGGTATGGGACGCCGTGCCCTAGAGCGGAGAGTGCCGGCGTGCACAAGGTAGGGTAAGGGGGGTTTGTGGTGCATCGCAAGATGATTATTCACCCATCTCTTACCCTAGGATTGAAGGAAGGGGGGTTGTGGTGCATCGCCAGGTGATTATTCACCCAACTCTTACCCTAGGATGGGTCGCGGGCCTGGTAAGGTTGCGGGCCATGTGAAAATATAAGGACTGAAACCCTTACGCTGAGCAAATGTCATAGTGATCGCTCAACCACAGGTGTTGACTTGTCAACCCTGGTTTAGTACCTGCTCAACTTAAGTGAAACCCCGCATTGGGAGTCAGTGCAAGACAACGATAGGTCCTCACAACTCGGGACCGGCGTTCCGCGAGGGCCAACGAACGCCCGAGGATGTGCGGGATTATTATCTATCGGGTGGAGTGTATACCAAGGGTTGAGCAGCGAAAAGACCCGGTTCCTTAACTCAGTCATGAGGGTTAAGGGTGCGTGTGGGTAAAGCTGAGCAAACTCTGCAGAGTCAAATAAATGGTATTCGAATACGCCGTGCTCCCGGTTATTGGAGCTGTGTCACTTGGGTGATTCCAGCTGCAAAGCTTAAGTAGTTTTGTACATATTTGAACTTGATTAGTTGGTTAAAGAATTCTTTGTGAAAACCCCTGAGATCTTAAGAAGTAGTTTTGAGTCCATTTTATAAAATGCTTGCAAATAAAACTGCATCCACTCAAAGTTAATAAACCAAATATATTTTCCCTCCTTCGATGTTCCGTGCATGTAATAAGTTAGGATCCCTTTGGGACTTGCTGAGCCGGTTGTTTGGCTCACGGCTTGCTTAATCTACCCTTTAGAGGATCAAGACGAA
Organism: Dendrocalamus latiflorus; assembly: GCA_017311315.1. Taxonomy (NCBI): domain Eukaryota; kingdom Viridiplantae; phylum Streptophyta; class Magnoliopsida; order Poales; family Poaceae; genus Dendrocalamus; species Dendrocalamus latiflorus. Next base: position 11,630,506 of record CM029670.1, on the reverse strand, counting down.
GGTGAAGGTCTCCCCGTTGAGGAAGTCCCGAAGGATCTCTTCTTCGACGAGGACCCGTGGCTTTAGGTCTTGGCCGCGCTCAAGCGGATCTTGGAGTTTTTGTAATGTAAGTATACTTTGGGCTTGCACGCCCCGCTGTTGAAAAATGGATGTTAATCCTTATGTGAAATATATGCTGGACTTTTGTTGTAAGCATGCAATGGTATACTCTTGCGCGACGTTCCATAACTGTTCATGCATGAATAGTTACGGAATGCCGTGTCCGTACGCGCCCCTGGAAACGGGGGCGTTACATTTACGTGGTTCCTTACCGCTTTGCTTGCCTTTGCCTTGACTTCCTTGGTCTCCGAGGCAAAGTGCCACGTGGCGACATGCTGACACGTGCTTAGGGGAGCGACGGTCGTGCCCATGCATGGCAGGAGCTTCGGTCGGTCCATGCTGATCTTGTGACAACCCCATGGCCATGACCGTATTTATGATTTTTTTAATGACTTTTAACTATGTTTTTCAATACGACGATAAATGTTAAAGATATTGATGTAGATGTCACACATAGTTTTAAGTTAGAGAAGCCATTTAAAGAAGTGGCTTTGAGAAGTTGCTTAAAGAAGCCGAAGCCAAAAACTACAAACACTAGCAAGAAGTAATTCTATGTTTTTCTCTCTAACAAGAGTAACACTAATATCAAAGCATATAAAGAGATAAGTAACATCTATCCACTATTTATTATAATTTAAAAATTGTGTAAATTACTACTAAGGGCATCTGTAGTGTATGAAAATAGAGGGTCTTAAGCCACCTTAAGGTCAACCTTATACATTACAGGGGTGACCTTAAGCAGGCTATAAGCAAAAAAAGCTTAAGGCTGGTCCTCAAGCTAAAGACCTGGCCACAAGCATTAAAATACAATTTTTCTTTATCTGCCAAGTGGGACCGTCTTAAGACCCCTTGGGTTATATACACTATGGAGTCAGGCTTAAGGTTTAGATGGGACCCACCTTAAGACCCCTTGGGTTATATACACTACAGATGCCCTAAGATAGAAGCACATTCCAAAACAAAAAAGAACAGAGGCTATAATGTGTGTAAATGGGTCAGGCTGGGTCTAACAAAGTTCAGGCCCATCCTGCTAGTGGTACTTGTAGCTATTGAGATTGGGCTGGCCCATTAGAACTGTGGCTAGGTAGGGGTGAGGTTTTTGGGTTGTGGCTTATGGTTTTAAATTTTAACTATTCATGAGAGAGATTACGAAGATGGAGATAATCGCATACGATTTTAACCGGTACAACTGAATTCGATATAGTGTGTACTATAATTAACTAGTAGACACCGTCTTAAAAAATACACTGTTTAAAAGTTAGTTACTGTAACACGATACATAAGCCATAAGTGGAAAAGAATCTAGCCTAGATCTTAATGTGGTCGAGTAGACGATTGGCCGACTTGGCCATAAGCAAACAATTGCACAATTTTAGTTGTCAAAATTCGATCATCTTAACATCCCAGATTAGTGATCATTTGGCCCTTTACCAAAGTTTGATGGGATTAATTCAATTCCTATTAGCATCTAATTTCATGCCCCCTCTCAGTTCTTGGCCGAATCCGGAGCGGTTGTAATTACTTTACCACAATTTTGTCCTGTGATCCTAGGAATTATCGAGCTTTAAGCTTCTCTCTAGGCCCTGATCAATTCGGCTAGCTTCTGGCTTATTTTTCACTATTCACAAATTTCGTCTTTTTCTGATTTTTTGGCTTTTTTGTGCTTTTTTGCCGGTTCTTTTTTTTCCCGTATTTGTTTGTATTATACGTAATAGGCTAACATATTTTTTATTTTTTTTAAATTTAATTATGCTAAATAAGCCTCTGTCAGCTACAGTGTTTTTTTTCAGCCAGCTACAGTGCTTTCAGCTATAAGCCACTAAAAAAAGCCCAACTGATCACCACCCTCAGGTCATGAGAAGCAGGTCTCGGGAGTCCTTCGTATATGGCACTGTATTTTTTTTTTCAAATTTAGCTCTGAGTGTTCATTTTTGTAAATATAATATCCTTCTTGAGCTCGTCAGGTACCCTTAGCACGGTAGGACGATGTGTTGGGCCAGCCGAGTGCACAGTGATTAATTAATATTAATCATGTTTAATTAGTATTAATCATACAATAGGATAATTAGTGCTAATCATGCTTAAGTTAATCACTTAATTACCTGCTGATGTGTGTTTGCTCGATAGGTCATCTGGCGAGCCGTGGTTGCTCGTCAGGTCGAGGACCCGCTAAGCTCTAGTAGCTTGGCAAGACCTGCTGAGTTGTTGTAGCTTAGTAGGTGACATGTGTCGTCTACCGCGGCTGCTAAACTTAGGGAGGAAACTAGATTTGTAAAAGCTAATGTTCAAAGATCAATTTTTTTAAAAAGATGGCTACAGTGCCAGATATGTAAAAGATTTATATCTCGAAGATGGTCATAGAGAACCAGGTTCCAAAGCACCAGGATGGAACTAACTTAGCATGACCCACGAGGCTATAGCGCTGATCTTTTTGTCTTTTTTATGGCTGCTTCGGCTTCTTTGAAAATCAAAATAAATGGGATAGATTCTTTAAGATGCTTCTTGAAGTCGTTTCTCCAAACGTTTTTCTGAACGCAAAATCATATATGACTTTCATGTTAGTATCTTTATCATCCGTTGTTGTATAAAAAAATTATAGCTAAAAGTCGTCGTAGTGGAAAAAAATAATCCACCGCAATCTTGAAAAAAAAATGCCTTTGGCGCTATGTGGGCTACGGCGTTCGAGAGGGCTGCAAACACGGACAAAACGCGGATGACGCTCGGCACAATCAGAAAGGATGTTACTTTGGCTGCTAAAGTCCAAGAGATGCATCAGCACCGCTCCCAGCGCTGCCGCGAGAACAGTTAGCTGAATATTACAGATTCCGGAAGCAGCAGATGTACCATAGGCGAAGCAGCTAGCACCTACCAGTCAACTACACATGCCGCCATGGTAGTGTACGCGCATACCATGATCAATCTGAACTTTGCAAAAAAAAAAAAAACGGTCACCAAGAGAGCAGAAAACAGTAATACTCTACCTTGCAAAAAGAGCATCAAGAAACACGGAAAGGACGAAGGAGAGAAACAAGAAAAAAGAAGCTAGGTGCCTGCTGCTGGACTGATGCATTTCGCATATATTTGTTCTTCCTTCGTTGCCCAACCTCCAACCACTGCAAGCCAGCATCCGCAATCAATCGTCCAATTCGATATCATGCTGTTGTCATCGTCAACTAGATCTCTCTGGTGATCCTGTCTTCTCATTCATCTCTCTGTCACTCACTCACACACATCGAAGTACTCCACAAAATCCTTGCTTTCCACTGACACAATGCGTACGGGGAGCAGGGAGAAGCTTCCGATTTCCTCGCCCTCAAGCCAGAACCCCAATTCCCGATCCGATATTCAGCAGACCACGCATACCGTAGCAAACCGAAGTACCACTAATTCAAATTTTTTGAGTTAATTAGATGACAATCTCTATTATTTAAAAAAGAGTCGGTAGTGATGATTCATCACAAATAGTTTATCTGTCACTTCTTTCCTCTCCTCATATAAAACACCGTGCAAACACGTAGGCCTTTCCCCCTCTCTTCCCACCACCACGTGTGCCCATCTCTGCTCCGCATGTCTCCTCCTCCTTTCCTTCCCCCGCATCGCCACCACCTCCTCTCCACCCCGCGTCGTTGCCTCCTCCTCTCCCCACTCCCCTACTCCGCCCACCGGTCGCCTCCTCCTCCCCACCTCACACCACCGCCGCCTCCCTACCCTGCGCCGCTGCCTCCCCCTCCATCTCTCCTCTCGCTCGCTCGCCGCGGTTCTTCTTTCTCCACCACAGGCGGCAAAGACGACGGCTGTGAGGATGCTGCTGGACCTCCTGCGCCCTGACATTAGTCCTCCGCACGACTCCTCTTTGCCCCCACCCCCACGGCTTCAGCCTGCCTTTCCGTGTCTCCCATCTTCTGATCTCTCGCACCCTATCTCTTCTCTCCTCTGCATCCTCTGCCTTCACAAACGGCCGCACCTCCTCTTCCTTGAATATTATAGAAACGAGTAAAAATTAGAACACAATAATATTATAGATATCAAACATTAAGTACGGAATGTAAACATTACAGAAAAAACAAAAGTACAACAAGCGCAGGGGATGACCCCTACTAGGTCCCCAACAGCACCCCCAGCATCTCCTCCTGAGTCGCCACGACCCGCTCCAGCTTTGCGTCCTCCCGTATGGCCTCTCTTGGGCCTGCTCCTCCGCGCCGGGTGTCGGGGCCTCGGCAAGCGAGAGACGGTCAGGAGCCCTAGGCTGACGAGGCCCGAGAGCCGAAGCAGTGGATATCACTACTGCCTGTGTGGGTACTGGCAAACCGGAGAGTTGTGACCTGGAGAGAACCTCAGAGGGTGTGGGCTGAGGTACCGGCTCCTAGTCTATAAGGAAGTTGTGTGTGTCCACATCGCCTGGGGAGGCCCCAAATACGTCAGGAGGCACAAGACCTGTGGTACAAATATTGATAGTTGATCAAGTCAGGCGATGCAAGCAAACAAATGGAGATACGACGTACCCTCGGCTAGCGCCATGGCACATGAAAAGTTGTCCAGAGCGAAGTACGGGAGGTCGTACGTGCCCTGCATGGGGAAGACGAAGGAGTTCGGAGGACCCACGTACTGCAACGTCGGGGGTGTACGGCGTTGTGCCCAGGCTGACCCTCCGGCCTTGTCAGCCTGCGGCGGTGTCAGACATGGCCTAGTTGAACCTCCAGCCTCGTTAAGGCGTGCCGCACATGGCCATGATGACCCTCCCGCTTGCTGTGTTGCCGGACGGGACGGCACCGGCAGATGTACGGACTGTCGACCAGGCATCAGCATGTGAACCTCTGGGAGCATGTTGCACAACAACAGCCTAACCAAATGTGTGGCTTGAGCTGCCATACGACGGAAAGCTTGGGCCACCTCCTCGCATGTGACCTCTGCACCGCAGGTCATCATCTGAAGCACATAGAGGGAGTCCCTCACAATCTCAGCACTGACGCCCACCTGTAACGAAACACGATGGGATAAAACCTATAAGTGGGGTTGCGAGAAGCAAAGTTTTGAAAATATGATGTCACGTACCGCGTGGTGCATGTTCTACGCAAAGTGCACATGGTATGTATCGGTTGGTGCTGGGATGCGTGGTGTGGGCGAGTCGGTAGCAAGTACCATCCTGGTACATGTGTGAGGAGTGTACCAGTGAAGGTACTCGTCATACGCGTTGTGGTCATCCTCCTTCTGCACACAGTCCTGCAGCGCGCCCTCCCACTGCTCTACCCAAGTGTCCATCCTCCTTCCCCAGTCTGTGCCGCAATGGACTCCCTTCCTATTGTGCCTGCAAGAGGTAACATGTAGTTAGCAGTCGTGGCTATGAGACGACAGTAAAAAGAGGGACATATGTGTTGGTAACTCACACATGCACATTGTCAGGCACAGGCCACCCGACTGGTACTGGAACCATCTGCTGTAGGCTGAACTAGCGCATCACTATGCTACCAGGACACTATGGCACTTGTAAACAAACAAACAAAACATATGATACATGAGCTACAGCACTACGTACATCAAATAAAAATGGGATAGCACCGCAACAGTTACATAAACAGTACGTGCAACATACGATACATGTGCTACGGCATTACGTACATCAAATGTAGCAACTAAGTACATATGACAATGTATAATGATTTGCAATATTGGTGCCACTTTGCACGCTCAAAGAAGTGGTACCGCAAACCATGCCAGTGTGCCTACTTGTCGGTAGGTGCCTTGCATCGTCTGGCTGTATGGCCCTCTTGGCTGCAGTGCTTGTAGCATCTACCTAATGCACCGACTTGCGTTTCATCCATATCATTGGTAATCTGATGACTCTGTCGATGACCATTCCCACCCTTCAACATGTCAACATCCGGAATCTAAGTCCTCTGTGCAATATCCAATGTGTCAAAGTTATCCACAACTTTGAACTCTCTAAGCTCACCACACCATGCCTACGCACCCTCTACTTGAAGTACTCCAACATGAAGTTGGAAGGGTCCATGTGCACAATCTCGCATGCGACGAGTACATGAGACCATGGTTTGTGTAAGAGCTTCGGTATGTTGCACGTCCATCTAGGTTGGTTGATATGATCTCTAAGGCATACCTTGTGGATGACAAGAGAACGAGCTATCCCAAATCTGGCTCTATCCTAGAAGAGCATGCCAAAGTGATGCTCCGTATTGCCTATCATGTACACCGTGTGCAACTAGCTCTTCTCTATCTTCACCTATATGTATGCTGTAATCTTCGTGTAGTAGGTGAAGATAACTGATTGTGTTGTGCAGCCAACTTCATGAAGTGCAGCATTTGCATGCCTCTCTATGAAATAGCTGATTGTGCTGTACAGAACACCTTTCACGATGGCGACGAGGGCTTAAGAATGAAGGCCCCCTAAGAACCTAGTTGTACATCTCCGCAAGGTTAGTAGTCATTATGCTGTACCTTGCATAGTCTGTGTCATGCAGCAGGGATCACTTCTCCAATGGTTCGGCCTCAATCTAGTGGAAGAAGCACTTTATATTTCTCGAGGTCCTCCTCCTCGGACCAGCAAGTTCAGGGTCTAGCAGTGGTGCTAGGCATTCGAGTTGTGCCACCCCAGCAATGGCCGGTCCCTTGTTCCTCTCATCCACGTGCTTCTTGCTGTGCTTATCGAACAGCGCCCATAAAACGCCAAATTGTGCTGTTGGTTCTACATAGCCAACCTCTTAAATAGCTTCACCAACAGTTGCTTTGGGAATTGCTTGATGAAATTGGCCCCCAGGTGGCGAATGCACCATCCGCTCCTCATATCCGGCCAAGGGAACGACTTCTCGGGGTTTTGCTGAAGTTTTCTTATGGCCTTCAGTATCTCGGCATGGCGATCATGGATTACGCACACACCAGGATGAGCTCCAACAACTCTTGCCCTCACATGTCGAAGGAACCATAACCAGCTATCGTAATTCTCACCTTCGATGAATGCAACGGCTAACGGTAGAATCTGATTGTTCCCGTCAATGCCAATGGCCATAAAGATCCGCCCCTTGTATTTCCTAGTCAAAAAGGTCCTGTCAACAGAGATGACAGGTAGCATATGCCTGAAAGCCTCAATGCAGGCACCAAAGGCTAAGAAGACTCTCTAGAATATCGCAAAACCTAGCAGCGTTGTAGATGGCTTGTCCTCCATATATACCAATGTATGTGCCCAGATTTCTTTCGTGCAGCACCCGAAGCATACGAGGAAGTTTATCGTACACCACCTTGAAAGACCCAAACCATCTTTCCAAAGCCTTCTGCTTCGCACGCCACATCTTCGCGTAGCTAATCTTGTACTTGAATTTCTTTTTGATAGCTACCATGATGTGCTTGGCCTCCACGTCCTTCTTCTCCACTATCTCTCTATACATCAAATTGGCTATGAAGGTAGACATTATGTTATGATGCCTTGGCAAAATACTACTGAGCACGCAGGAGTGCGGCTCCACCTTCGAGACAATCTAGTGAGTCTCATACTTCGCTCTATGTACATGCACTCACCAAGGACAAGCGGCCTGCTTGCACTTGATGGTGTACTACTCTTGGCTAGATTTGATGACTCGAAATGTCCATTGCATGGACATGGTCCATAGATTAATGGCATCCTGCAAGGATGCCTTATCAGCAAACATTGAGTCCAACCGAACCTCTGTGGCATGGTACTCCCTCAACATCAAATCTGTTCTATTCCTGGGGGATGAGAGCTTCGTTCCCATCAAAATTGTCCTCGTCGTCCTCCTGTACAACTTTCTCTCCAACCTCGGCCATCCAGTCATCGCTTTTCATTCGACACACTATGTAATCCCTATGCTCTCCTTCATCAGCCTGTCCCGTAGGCTCAGCATGCGGTGACCAATCTTCCTCTCCTGCATCTACCGCGTCGGCCTCATCATGAGCAACATCCTCTGTACCCTTCGTAATACCGACCTCTGGAGCCTCTTCTTCATCAATATGCTGGGCGTCCGAGCTGCTCCTATCACCTGGATGATATCCGTCGTCAGGGCCCTGTACAACTTCTTTTGAGCATGCCTGCACAACAGCACACACTCGTATCCACGGCGTCGGCAGCCTTCCAGAAAGCCCTTCCACATAGTCGTGCACATCAGTCTTCTCAACTCCCATCTAATCTACATGGGAGACCGGCTCCAAGCCCTTGTATGACAATGCTGCATATCTTAGGTCCAAGGAGAAGCTGTGGGTGTGCTAGTACATGGCATTTGTGATTCATGCATTCTTACCGTCCGGGTGTACTAGAGTGGCTTACGGAAAACTGCTCAAGTCAACACTGTACGAACCTTCACAAACGGTGCCAACACCGTAATGTACTTTTAATTTGTGGGTACCGGTATGACTGTTATCTGCCTGTAAATATTTTTAATATTTCAACTAGTCAGATCGCATCGCACGTTATGCAAGTACTGCCGTACTGTAATTTAGATTTGTACGACCATTCGCCTATTGTGAACAACTATACTACTACATGGTTAAGGCATCATTTATTCCCTACGACAGAGGCCACAATTAACGTGTAGCATACTATTCTGATTCAACCTGAAGGCCGAGCTATTGCATACCGGACAGTATCCAACTCTAATGCTAACTTGCAATCAAAATGTTAAAAATGGTGTTCCGGCCTTCTATAGAGTTTTAGCAATTACCTCATTCAATTAGTCCATACTAATTAACATGTTCTAATTAATCCATACAAATTATTCATCCTCCTCATGCACTCCGCGAGAGTGCTCACTACTACTTACCGACTTTCTAATTATTCACCGAATAATAGTCGGTCATGTATGCACCAATACAACACTGCTACTACACAATACTTCTCATAACCAGCACTAATATTCTCTCTATATATACAAATTAATAACATTATGATTTAGTACTTTTTTCCCTAACTAAAATTTTCTATGGGTGCTACTTATACTATTATTTACATTAAATAAACTATTTACACAAAGAAATACACGAGAAGATAAAAAATACCTCACGAACAAATCTTTTCTCCACTTCTTCTCCCTCCCTCTCCTTTTTTCCCTTTCTTTCCTCTCATCTCCTCTCTTTCTTTCTTTCTTTCTTTCTTCCCTTTGTGCGAGACTTGGCCACCGATCGCTTGGGCGCTCGGGCGGCCGACACACCCTTTATATAAGTCATTCAGTCGTCCAATCGTTGGGCGACAACACCTATCATTCAGCCGTTGGGCGACTACATTAATATCGCCCAACGGTTCGTCTACTGCCTGTCTGTCGCTCGGCCATTGGGCGATATGTGCCAGTCGCCCAAGGTTCGGTGACAGGCGGCTAATTTTGCAATAAATAAAATTATAGGTATAATTTTATATTTTTGAATAAAAACAGATTATTTTAAAAAAAATTTCCTGCATGTCTAGCCTAACAAGTTCTGGCGTCAATCATATCCATGTAATCATGTGTTACTTTTGGACTAAATAAAAGAACATGATCCATCAGTTTGTCTACACCTAATGCCAAGCGTAATTTTACTTCTTTACAAGAGTTTTATAACAGTCCCGTTAAGTCATCGAATATCTAAGCTGGAAAAAATAATCGTTCCTACCATGGAAGACCGTACAATAAAAACTAGGTGTGCGTCAGCAAAAGTTTTGAAACAAAAACAATGAACTGCATCGACCGTACGAATTATAGAAGTCAGATTAGCAAACAAAAGAGTCAAAACGAGAAACATTAATTAGGAAGCATCATATCGTCACTGATGTATATGTTGTATATGAACAATCCAAGTCTGAATTTGCGTTCTTTTTAAGACTTGTATTTGCTATTTTACAAGAGTCAGACAGATATGCCTTCTCAGTTCAAATAGTAAGAAGTACTAACCTGTAGCATGCCATTGCGGTGTACACGTATAAACGAGATAATTTTAACTTTTAAGGATTTGTCAATACATTCGTTGTCACTCTCAAATTTGTCACTTGATGTCTTTTTTCACATGTAGGTTTTCGGCCATGTATTAGTGAGACAACGGCACCTCAATTTTTCCTACAGATAATTCTCCGTTGCTTGAAGTTACTGCAACGATGAAGTCTACTTGCACCATTTCTCTTCCAAATTAAAACCTCATAACAGGATCATTGAAGACAGTATGTCTTAAGGGTTGGCAGAGCAGCTGTGAGGAAAAACTACCGAAGCTTAAAGTTCGTAAAAGTCAAAGTTTACATATCCCCCGCAAAAAAAAAAAACACATCCAAAGTACATTTTGCAAGCAAGTTAAATAATATGCAACAACTGAAAGATCCCTCTAAGAATTAAAACTGTACCATTGACTTGGAGAACTTAATTCATCATGGCATACAACTTTACAATAGAAAAAAAAAACCCTCTCCTGAGCTGACTTTTACTTCCAGAGTTTGAAACCCCCTCAAAAAAAGAATGAACAATAGTGTTCGTACACACCATTTTAGAACTTGTCAATTTCAACACTGACAGGAATTTAGCATTAAAAGAGGGGTGCGGCTCTGGTGCTGTGCCCCCTGCACGCGCTAAGTGCGGGGGTGCGCCCAGGAGCCGCCACGTGTCCCCAAAAATTCAAAAAACTTTCGAAAAATTCTAAAAAAATACTTTAAAAATCCGAAAAATTGTAAAAGTACTTTTTGTAAAAATACTTTTATTAAAAAGTAGTTTTAAGTACTTAAAAAATACTTTTTAATATAAGTATAAATCAAGAAAAAATTTTAAGTACTTACAAAAAAATATTTTTTATTTGTAAGAAAATACTTTTTACAATTTTTCGGATTTTTAAAGTATTTTTTTAGAATTTTTCGGAAGTTTTTTGAATTTTTAGGGACACGTGGCGGCTCCTGGGCGCACCCCCGCACTTAGCGCGTGCAGGGGGCACAGCACCAAAGCCGCACCCTTAAAAGAGAGGGTTGATCTAGTGCGAACTGTGCCTACTATCATGCTAAACCACCCACTATACATTTTCTATTGTAAACACAAATGATATAGTTGTATGCCTATAAACACCAATAAACTAAAAGCACATATCTAGAAGAAATTGATAATCCGTGAATTCAAATACACTTCCTGATCTGAATAACATCTCAAAAAATTACAACCTGGCTACTTGATATATTATACAATTCTAGTTCAATCAAGAACTAAAACTACTTGATAGTTGATATATCCCAATTAGCTCCCAACATAAAATGCGCACAAAAATTGTGGTTCTAGCAAGGCACAAACTCTTGGATATCTCAATTTTGTGCATCAAGTGTTAGCCCATCTTTAATGTTGTATTTTAGCCGGTTCAAATGAGGAGAGAGAATGTATTGAATCGATTTAATACATTGGAGGGGTCGATTTTAACAAAAAAAAATGCATGGAACTGGACTCTACTTAAGAGTAGATTCAAGGTATTAAACAATTGATATGAGCATTAAACAACTAAATATGAGAGAGTATGGTTGAGAGAGGATATTATTATTTTGTGGTTTTTTTAATGTAACATGGGTCTCAGTTATCAGTAGGAATCGGTTCAATACATTAGAGAAAAACAAGCCTAGACTTAGTTACTTACATAGCATGACTTTGCTAAAGATGCCTTATATACTCTGATGGTTTTGGAGAAAGAGAACACTTCACTCAAGAAAGCATTCTTTTTTTAATGATGACAATTAGGCTGTTATAGATGAAATACTCTGTTCGGACAATGGGGATGATCAGTGGCGGAGCTAGGATTTGGTTACGCCCCGGGCTCAGTGATGGAATGATTTAGGCTATCTGGATTGGACCATGAAAATGTTACCTAGATTGAACTAAATTTACCCGGGTTATACACTAGATATTTTTCTACACCCCGGACTAAAGCCTACCCTGCCCGGGGTGTGGATCTGCCCCTGGGGACGATCGATTATTTTTCTTTTTTTCTTGCTTTCCGCGCTTTTGGTCCTACCGAGGGAGGAGGTTAGCATGAACAATTTCTTTTCTCTTGTTTTAGAGAGAGAGAGAGAGAGAGGTGTTAGAAATTGGCTCATTTGAGCATGGCCTATTTGTTTAATTCCAAAGCATGCATAGTTTAGTATCATATTGCTAAGATAAGGTGAGTAAAACCGATTTATAAGGTAAAATCCTCACCACTCCTTGAATATGGATAGATATGGTATGAGGAGGGTTCTGACTAGTCACACATGCGTGCATGCACGCGCGCACGTATTCGCGTATTTTCGCGTGAAAATCGTGTGACTTGACTGGCGTGCTACTTGGCAGACCAAGTCTATCTTTATTTTTTTTGCTGAACTCTGCACCACTCTCTCTGTGTTTGAATGAGATTCACATGTTTGAATTTGAGGCTTTATTAGGGTTTTGATGACAGGCAGTTACTAGTGGATAAATGACTGGTTGAATGTGTTAGTTACCAGTGGGTAAATGGTTGTTTTAATCATGTCAGTTATCAGTCTGTCTATTTATATGCCTGTAGACGTCCAGAGTATGAGTGAGAATTCTACTTCCTCTATTTTCTTCTTCTCTGTGATTTTGTGCTCTTATGTTGTGCTGTTTGAACTTCTCCAACCTTTCTTCCCGGTGTGCATCTGCAAGGAGGGAGAGCGGTTATCTCCGAACCATTGCCACAGAGAGTACCTGCACGGGGCGGCAATAAGGTTTCTGGGCAGCACACATCTGCGCGACCACTCACTACACTGCGTTAGCTACGTTCTGCACTGCATCAAGCCTGCGCTGCTTCCTGTTCTTCATCAAGCTCAAAAGTAAGTCGTTCGTGCGTTCGTTCGACTTTGTTATTATATTTTTCTTGCGTATATTCTGAAGTATGATGAGTAGCTTATTGTTAGTAGTAAGTTTTGCATCACTGGTTTATTATATTTGTCTCATAGTAAAATTTAGAATTAAAATTTTGCCCATATTTCTAACAAGAGGGAGGGAAGTGTTAGCATCTACGGTTGACAACGGCGACAAACAACATATGATCTGAATCTTAGCTCCATGCCAAGAGCACTCGAACCAAGAAGGCGAAAGAACAATTGGCTGACGGCTACGTCCATATTGAGACCACCAGCAGGTCCACATGCAAGAAAGACGAAACATATAGGCTAAGCTACACTTGGATCCGCAAAGCTGAGAGCCTGAGACAATTTGCGTGGTGTACACCGTTCACAGGTAATCGGCACCATCGCCCAGCTGCAGCACCGCAGCTAAAATCAAAGAAAAAGATAGAGCACAGCTAGCAACCTATATCTGTAAGAAGAAAGAAGATCCAACAAAAATGATCGAGACACAAAATTTATCTATGCGTATATCGTGGATGGCCACCCGCCACGATGCATAACTATGTGCAGAAAAAATGTTACTATTATTGTGCGAGTCAGAAGATAAGATGCTGGCATATGAAAAGGATTAAAGATTGACGGTATTCAGTTACTTTGGTTTTGTATATTTTCATCTGACCTTTTGATTCAAAAATCCTTCATCTGGTGATGTTGCACGCGGTATATATTAGTTGATGGACAATTTGATCATGAACAACAACTATGAATATCTGGGTACTTAAAAAAACAACATGAATATCTGCACATATTTTTCGTACACTAGCATTCACAGCATTGAAACATATCTCTACGGTCTTAGAAGTAAAAAAAAACACCAAAAGATGTAGCGTCTATCTCATGTCAATTAAGCATGGAGAATTAGTATATATACTACTATAAAATGGTCGCTTATTAGAGCTGTGTGCCTATCTCCCTATGATAATTTGCAGTAGCTACTAACATGTTCAGAATATAGGAGCTGGAAACAATGCAATTCCTATCACAATATGTGAACAGCGTAATTAAGCTAGGTGTAGCACATCGTTTCGCTCTCTGCCGAGCTCCAGGCTCGCACGGTCGCACCTCGCTTTAGAGAGTAACGTGCAGCCATTACCCAATGCAGTTCACACAGAAACTCAGCAACATTTTAGGCTCACTCTCGTTTCGGCTTCAGCTTTTGATTTTTTTCACTATTCATAAATTTCATTTTTTTCTAAAATTTTGGTTTTTAAGCTTTTTTGCCCGTTCTTTTTTTCGTATTCGTTTACGTTGTCCGTGATGAGCTAGCATATTTTTCTATTTTTAATTTTTTTAAAATTTAATTTCATCAAATAAACCACTTTTAATTACAGTGTAATTTCAGCCATAAGCTACAGCTTTTTAGCCCAATAGAGCATAGCCTTAATCCCATGGGCTGTCGCAGAACAGCCGCGAGTACTGGTGGACCTGTAGCAGCTTTGCCCGCATTTCTCCGCATGCGGGGGAGGTGCTAGCTCGCCTGCCGCGCGCTGATTCGCAGGGCGCACGGAGAAAAAGACTCGAAAGAGGCATTGGAATTCGTCTGCCTGCCTGCCTGCCCGCGCGCGGCCCTTGGTGCTCGGCAGGAGGCAGGGCCGTGCGTGCGCGCGGGAGAGGCCGCGACGCCACACACACCGCTCGGCCGTTGAGCGCCCCCATGCGCCAACTTCGCCGCGCCCGCGAGACCACTCACCACGGCCGACCGTGCCGGCCCCTTCCACGGCTCGCTCAGCGAATTGTGAGTTGCGTTGCACGCGGCCACTTCGATCGGCCGGTGGTTATTAGTTTTGTGAAAGGTAAATCAAACCACTCCGTCACCATCTATGACCTGCTGTCGGTGTCGCAACTCATTTGGACTTTTTTTGATGGTTTATGGCTGAAAAGTAATGTAGCTGACTGAAAAAATACTGTAGATGACAGATACTTATTTAGCATAATTAAATTTAAAAAAAATTAAAAATATGTTAGCTCATTACATATAATACAAACAAATACGGGGAAAAAGGAACCGGAAAAAAGCTCAACAAAAAGCCAAAAATTCAGAAAAAGACGAAATTTATGAATATTGAAAAATAAGCCGGAAGCTAAAAGCTGAAGCCAAAACGAACACATAGTACTAGGAGAGCAGTAGTGTTCCCAAGGATTCCCTTTTAGGGCTTGGCACTCTACCACTACATTGTTTGTCATTTGGAATCTAGTGGTTTTGGGGGGTGGGGTGGGGGTCTGGGTGACTTTTCGCGCTTTTTTCAGTGGTCGAGTTGATTGGAACTGTGCCCCGATTGGAAGATTTGGATACTCAAAGATTCAGTAATCATAATCCATGACATTTATATGGAGTAGAAAACAGGCGTATCAAACGTTAACGGTTAGTAACTTTGACATCGTGGCGCGGCCAGTGAGATGCCTTTTACTAATATCTACACCCCTTTGACCCTATGTAGACAATGATTGAATGACGCCAGATGAAACCAGATTAGCTCGCCCTTCCGTTTACACGAAGGACGGCAGTCAGAGCGAAGAATATTTGAGGTAATCATGTAATAAATAGAATAAAAAAATCAAATGTTATCTATATAGATTATGCCAGGTATATGAGGAGATAAGTGTAAAATCATATTAGATAGGTGAGAGGACAAGTGTGAAACCATACCGAGTGTTAAACTATGGCAGATATAGGTGAGGGAGCAAATATCAAATCATGTCATATCTTAAGTATAGATCAGAAACCAAGATATCTAATATGCTAACTAAGATGTCTAACAGGCTGAAGCAAAATGGTTTTTGGGAGGAAGAACATTGCAGTTCTGTAGGATTGAGCACGTTCGTACGACATGAAGCCAAGAGCGAGTCATTGCTAAGAGAAATTATAGCATATATATACTGTGCAAGTGTGCATGCGTACCATGCATCGACGTGCCTTGCTGCATATACACATGCGCAGACATATTGTACTACCAGTTAAGGTTGACTATCAGCTCTCAAAGATCAACAGTCAATAGTGTAATGTAAGGGACTTTTTTAAATAGTTATTTTTCATTTTGAATTACAGTAATATACTTGCTTCTTTTCAGTAATAACTATCTGTCACTCCACAGTTGGATAACTTAGGCTATTTGTCCAACCGTTGGATGACTTATGGCCAAGTCACCCGACCATTGGATTAATAGTCTGAGTCGTCCAACCATGGATGACTTGGGCGACTAGGACTAGTCATTCAACGGTCGGACGATTTGGCCACGTATCGCCCAACAGTTGGATGACTAAGACTAGTCGCCCAACAGTCGAGCGACTAGGCCACGTGTCAACAATAGTTGGGCGACTAACCCAAGTCACTCAACTGTTGGGCAACTTAGGGTCTATATGGCCCCCATGCGTGCCCGCGAGCGCATTCGGTTGAGAGAAGGGGAGGAGGCGCATTCGGTCGAGAAAGAGGAGGAGGGAGCGCGAAAGAAGAGGAGGGAGAGAAAAGGAGAGGATAGGGAGGGGAAGAGAGGAGGAGAGGTCCATGCATCGACGATGGTAAGTCCCCTGTATTTCTTTGTATATTTACTTTTGAAATATGGTAGGATTGCAACTAAAATCATTAGATGTGTAACTGTGTCAGGTCTTCCTTGTAGATTTAGTTTTCAAACTAAGGTAGGTTAGCTACTAAAATTATTAGATGTGTAGTTGTATCTGGGGCATCGCATATTGTTAAATAGTTGTAAATAGTGTAGTTGTAGAACTAATGTTAATTTAGTTGTTAATAGTTGTACTTTCGAAACCATAGTAGGTTAGAAACTAAAATCATTAGATGTGTAACTATGTCGAGTTTTCCTTGTAGATTTAGTTTTCAATCTAATATAGGTTAGTAACTAAAATTATTAGATGTGTAGTTATGTCTGATGCGTTACATATTGTTAATAGTTGTAAATAGTGTAGTCATAGAACTAACATCGATTTAGTTGTTAATAGTTGTATTTTTGAAACCATGGTAGGTTAGCAACTAAAATCACTATACGTATAATTGTGTCGGGTATATCACATATTGTTAATAGTTATAGATAGTGCACTTGTAAAACTAACGCCAATTTAGTTGTTAACAGTTGTAATGCCTCTATGGCTATAACCTAACCCTAACCTCTTAACGCCATACCCTAACCTTAAACCTTAACACTAAACTTTGAAACCCTGAAACTATAACCCTAAACCCTAATACCGAGATACAGCTATGGCTATATATGTTGACGAATATGCGGTTTATGCAAGAATGCAACTAAATTTTTAGAATTTCTGGAGCTACGCTATAAATAATTAAACTACTAATTGTGTCGTAATTGCTAACTTCAAATTGAATTGCAGGTATGGCTCATGACCTTGGTGGTTTGGACTGGCCTTTCGGCCTATTGGACCAGCACGTTGACGCACAACACTGTGCGAGCCGTCGTGTTGGGAGCAGGGACGAGGTGCCCCATTTGGGGGTGATCCGTATGCGGACACCCCGATGGGTTGGAGATTGGACCCACACTAGAGAGACAAGTTTGTCTGCAAACTGTGGCACTTCTTTTTACGATAATTGCGTTATGTACTCACTTCTTCATGCTTTGCAGGCTAAGCGATGTCGGCTTTCTACCTTTTGCACAGATGGCAGAGGCCACCAACGAGGATGACGTTCTGGTTGATAACAACGAGGAGGTCCAGGCCACCCTGGAGCGGTCACGACAGTACCCGTTCAACCAGTCACTGCTGACAGCTCAGGTGGACCGGTGGCGGCTTAAGATGCATACCTTCTACCTCCCATTTGGGGAGATGGCCCTCACTCTGTGGGATGTTGCCATGTTGCTCGACCTGCCCACCACGGGAGAGGCTGCGTCTCTACTGGACGTGCCTAGCAAGTGGCGCGATGACTTGCTTGGCAGGTTTGAGAGGGTTCTTCCGGCCGAGGCCACGACAGAGTACTATGTCTTCCCAGCTACACAGAGGCTTGGCCCACCCATGCGGCGGCTTTCGCGGTTCCGGGTACATATGCTATCTATTTTCTCTATTTAGCGATGCATTGTCGTTGTCATATGATGGGCTTACTAATTTTTTGTTTGCGCACTGGTCGAGTGGCTTGACCCAGAGGCCGGTAAGTACTAGGTGTCACGGCACCTCGAGGCATACTTGCGGCAGCTATTTGGCTGGGTACTGTTTACCAGCAGCCATGGAGACATCGTCAATGCCCGCCTCGTGCGGTATGTGTGGGCCATCGCCAATGGGGAGGAGGTGCACATATGTCGATGTACTGTAGCATGTGCGACGCTTGCTGTAGGACAAGACCGACCTCTGTCCTCACAGGCTGCCCCCTCCTGCTGCAGTTGTGGTTGTTCAAGCGCCTCTCCCTTAGATGGCCGATGCTGCTTGATAGCGGTCTGTACCGCACAGACATGTACCACTGGGGCACAGTGAACCGGCTAACAGGGTCCCTTTAGTGCCGTAGAGGGGTACGTACTCTCGTGGATCTTTACTATATGTGTGTTATGGATCATCCTTTGTAACCACTACTCTGACTCGCAGGCACAATTTGCAAACCTACAGGTCACCTGTGTGTATGAGATTTTCATCGAGCACCTCGACCACCTCACCACTGATGACGTGCGCTGGGAGCCATACTCAGCTCGGGAGATGGAGGACCGCGCTCCCTCTGGGCTGTCCTCTCTATGGTAGTGTGACCAAGCGTACTGGCTGACACAGAAGAAGCTCATCTTTGATGTGTTTATCGAAGACTACATGGTGCATAGGGTGATGAGTCAGTGGCCTCCGCCCAGGTTGTTCTAGTCCCCATCAAGCATCGGGTGCTTGACTCGGTCTATGCGTGAGTTACACACAACACACGTCCCTATATTTTTCTCAACTTCTGTTATGATGCCTTCTAATTGAAGTGGTACATTTTGCAGGCATAGTAGGAGGGGTGGCAACAAGACAAGTTGGGTGGGGAAGATGGCGTAGTGGTTGGAGGTGTGGGCAGATGCCCTTGAGAACTTCGTGTAGGAGGCCACACCGTACGACCCCAGCGCATACGACGAGTACCTATGTTGGTATGCTCCACAGACGTGTACCAGGCTGGTGCATGTCATTGACCCTCCCCCCGCTCATGTACCAGCATCAACCGATGCATACCCTGTACACCTGGTGCAGAACTTGTCCCTCACAGTAGGTACTCTTTTGTTTCGAAATGTCTGAGTATAGTTACCACAATTATAAGTTCGACGCTTTCTTCTACTTCTTACAGACAGACATATCCGCGTGGATTACGAGGGACATCGGGTCGATCGTGGACATGGTCACCAACTATTTCGAGGTGGCGCGCAATGAGCTACTACATGTCATGGCCTTGACGTCGTGTAGGATGCTCCTGGGGGTGGCCACATCGACGCGTATGCCGAGGCTACCATGCCCTGCAGCTTAGGTAGGAGGCTCTGCAGGTCCACGTGCATGTGCCCCAACAATGCCTGACCAGCCTGGAGGGTCAGGATGGCCATGTGACTACCCCCGGGCACCACCACCGCTGTTGCCAGGCCCGGTCAGAGGGTCAGGGTGGGCACGTGTGTACACACCAGCACCGCCGTTGTTCCTAGACCCCTACCAGGCAGCATCAGGGCAATACAAGTTGTACCCTCACCCGTTCAGGCAGTGCGGGTGCAACAGTTGGATGCAGCTATGGCCCATGTGGAAGGTATGTTTCATCTCTTCAAGTTTGTTCTATAGGTATCATGCCCCAGTCAGGAGTTTAGCTATCCCTAGATGAGGATCCCCTAGTGGACGTGAGCGACTTCCTCGTGGACGACCCGGCGGAGCTCAGGGGAGCACGTGAGCTCGCATTCATCGATGTTTTTCCAGGTCGTAGCTCAGCAGTGCCCTAGTAGCCATGCAGGCATAGGTGGAGTCAATCCCCGAGGCCTTAGGAGCACGGGTCAGCAGGGCTCCTGACCGCCGCACCCTGTCGAGATGCCGACACCCCGCGCTGAGGAAGGCCAAGCAGGACCATACCGACGGGCACCGATCGGGCGTGGGACATGGCGATGACATGCAAGATCGTGATGTGTTAACAAGCCTCTGAAGACATAAGAAAACGATGCTTAGAAAACATGTCTTCGACATTGACTAACCTTTCCTAAAAAATATTTGATCTATTATTTCTAGATCATGTTCTGTGGCTACAAAGCATCCTTATGGCACCACTAAAAACTCTAGCACAAAAAGTCTCTACCGAGCCATGGTTAAAACCCTTAGCCACTACTTGCTTTTATATTCTAGAGCCCTAAACCATGTTTACCTCAAACACGGACATATCAAACCATGTCTTTAACAACCTGGATATGCAATTCTATCTCTTTTGAAAATCAATGGACCCGAAACCCTTCCAAATATGGCTTTTAACCAATCCCATCATGTGACGAAGCCTCTAGGACCGCACCTTCTGTATCTTCATCACTCATCACACATCTCACATCTTGAAGCATCCGAGAACGCACCTCCCATATCTTCTCCACTCATTATCCTCACGTGTTGAAGCCTCCGGGAATGCACCTCTCGTATCTTCTCCACGAATCACCACATTTGATCTCCACATGCTTCAGCGTGAGCCCAACCACCTCGCGTGACATCCTCAACTACCTGGACCTCAGACTTGCCCATACTAGTCTCGGTTCTCCACATCACCGACCATGATCATCTCCATGCACACCTGCATATGCAAAGACCAAAGAAATATTTTTCCCGGCTCAAGTTCTTTCTAACTTGACCATCATTAGTCCACACACTCAAAACACACCATTGTCTATCCGTAGACAAGAACCAAACCATAGCAAATACCAACTAGGTCGAAGTCTGCCGTGGTTTAAGTGTACCGTTTGGACTGAGCGAACCTACCAATTGAACCATCCATCACAAGGTCGATCAGACTACCATTCATAGTCGTTTTCCATTCTGAAAACTCAAACACAAAAACGTATCGACCAGAACTTTCACAAATACAAATTCTAATAAATCAAATACCAATTATTCATCATCAACTAAATGCACGACCATCACATGGTCTAACAAACTTTAAAATAAAAGCTCCATAGCTCAAGAATGAAATTTCAAAAATTCATTTGTGTGCTTCCCAAAATCTCTTGTGTGAAAATCCTTCCCAGATTTCAAAATTTTAAAATTCAAAACCAATTTGAAAAATCAAGATAAAAATTTAAATGCAAAAATACTTAATTGTAAATTTAAATCAAATTTGGATTTTCTCGATGTGCAAAACCACTCCAAATTGGAATTCAAATTTTGCACCACTCCAAAATTTGAGTTCAAATTCAGATCAAGACTCTATTAATAAATTGGCAAATATTAATCCCTAATTTCTTCCCCACATCACCAACTAAGCTAGCCCAACCACAGCCCAACTGAAGGCATCTCTACTTCCCCCTCTTGTTTTACTGCCATGCAGGCCCCAGCCCTAGATGCCAGCAGACACTCCTGTTCTTCTTCTCCAATTGATTGCTCTCTCTCTTTCACGCAAACTCTCTTCTCTCTCTACACAAGATAGCAAGTGTTGCCACCTTGGGCTCTGTAGTAGGTGCCACGAGGTAGTCACATCACAGTGACCTAGTCCATTCAATTCGCCAAGCTCAACGCAAGAACAACACCAAGTTCGCGCACCGTGCTTGCGAAATATTGCGCCGAATGTGCCCCTCTTGACCCCGGCTCCTCCCTCCTCCTCCCCTTCATTTAAGCTATGCCCCTAGGTCCCCTCTTGCTCCCCCATGACTCCTACAACGCCCCAAGCCATCCCCTTCCCCCACAAGCTTGAATTGATCTTAAGCACCGGACCAAACCACGTCGGCCACCGCCTCCACCCCATCTTCCGGCCATCTTGGTAGACTTTTCCCCCAAACCATTCATGTCACTCCATGTTCCACTACCCTAGATCCAATTCCCATCAACCAATTTTGGCCTTCTTCCACAAGGACGCGTGGGCGCTGTCTTCTTCCCCGCGTATGGCCAAACCCGCTGCTGCCACCATTCTCCTCTCGGTGAGTCTCTTCCTGATTCCTTGGGACCAAAGCATCTCAACACCTTCCTATACTTACCCCGATCCTGTATTTAGGAACTCCTTCTCCAGGCCCTCCACCACCAACCATGCCGGTTTGTTTGTTCCCTGTGCCTTCCTCTAGCTCGTGCTCCCTCCCTTTCGTCCTCCTCCATCATGGCCGCCCGCCCCCACCCCCACCCCTGGCTGCCACATGCTATGCCGAGCCACCCCTGCTCTGTCACCTCCCTTAGCATCTACTCCCTCCAAGCAACCTATTTTCTCCCTCATCGTCACCCCTCTAACTGCCCCAGAACTAGTGCCGCCCTCCCCTATTTAGGCCCTCCTCTGTTCTATTTCTGCCTCACTTCTCTCTTCTGCATATGACTAATGGGTCCCAACAATTCATGGCCCATATGTGAGTGACTGTTCCTTTTTCCAATTAGAAAACAATTTAGAAAAATCCAGAACAACTAGGAAAATTTCAAATAAAAATATAATGACATATAATTAAGTTATAAATAAAAGTAAGAATAAAATCAATTTTGGAAATAGAATAAGGTTTTATGCAAACTTGAAAATAAATCTTGATTAATTGCATGTCAAGAAGGTTTAACAATTTGGTTAGGCCTAAAAACACTTAGTATGGGATTAAGCCATACAAAATGTATGTAATCATATCCCAAATATCATGAGGGCCCCTTTTTGCAAATAATAATGGATTTATTAAGGTGATAATTTAAATAGTATGACAATTAATATTTAATTGAAAATACAAAAACTAGCGAAGGTTCATCATGAAATATAATTAGATTTTTCACTAAAGCTAAATTGTGATGATGTAATTAGCATGCCACTAACATATATTGTAAAAGCAAATGTTAATTTAGGGCACTATTCAAATATATGTTTGCATAGGTAAAAATGATAATAATGGTAATTAAGCATGTCATTGCTACTATAATTGAAATACAAATTTAATTATAGATGATGTTTAAATATAACTAGGCCATAATAGTCCCATAATAATATACAGGTATCATAGATAATCCATATGAATTAAATGAAAGTCAATCGGTGTCAGATGACAATTAAAGATAAATGGGTATCCCAATGGTAGTTAATTCAGAGCGTAGCTTCAATGAGAAAACTCTATTAAAATATAACCCACTGTCTCAATAACATATGGACCATTGGTCCTTAGTAGTAGTAATTTGGCTAAAAAGGCAAACAAATAAATTATATGCATAGTAGTGATTAATTAAATAGCAGACCCCACATTTTAAGTTCGGTTGATTGGTAAATAAACCTTGAATAATAATTCGTTATGAACTTTATAGAAGTATGAAGGATAGGGTTGATGAGGTTTATTAAAATTATACCTATTGCGTGTAGACCCTCATATCTGTCTGTAGTGCTCACCGAACGCTTGGAACTTCCTTAATAAATATGAAATAATAAAATAAATCAAGCTAATATCAAGAAATAATATAATCTAGTCAGCTACACCTAACCACCTTCAAACCTCGAGTGGAATATTCTCATGAATATTCCTTCATCATCGTTGATCGTTCCTTGACATCCTTCTCGGTAGATTCTCTTTCTGCCATCTTTCCTTTGCTCAAAATTTGATAACTTCGTCTACACCCCACACTCAATAAAATAGTATCTCATACCATCAATTTAACCCTCAGAATGACTAATTAAGTTCAGTCAGATTTATTTGGATTTTTGAGTCATTTAGATTTATTTGGATTCGGTTGTTTATCACGTAACTAAAATTTGGAGTCCCGAAAGAGCAACGGATCAAGCAAGGTCGAGATTGAGATAAAGGCCAAGAGTTCAAGACCATTGACTAAGAAGACTTTGAGCAAGATGAAGGCCACAGTAAATTGAGCAATACAAGTCCTTATAATTGATTATGTTGAACCCAGTCTTCAAATGTAAGTATTTTACTTTCAAATACAAATGCATGCTTATTATTATTTACTTAAAATGTCATGTTAAATGTTGATTGCCTAACTACACCATGCCAGTGATACCTATTATGCCCCCTCCCTTGATTATTGATAACATCATCTCCATGTCACCCTAGGATACTTATAATAGTAATAACTCAACCCTTAGTAAAACCGTACTAGATTATAGTTGTCCTTAGAAATGTGCTAGTAGTGAAATCAAATACAACATGAACATTGCTGACTAAAATTCAAAGATATGACAATGAAAATGGAATATGGGTTACCACTGAAGACAAGATATTTTATAAAATGGTGGAGACTCAGGCGAGTGGTTGGGTTAGAGCCCAATGCAAGGAATGCACATATTGGATTGGCCGTGTAGGAATTGCACGTGTCATTTCTAGATTGTCCATATCAGGATTGCATGTGTCATTATGGATTAGCTGTATAGGGATTGCACGTATCATTTTTAGATGGGTAGTGCAGGGATTGCACGTGTCCTTTCTTGAATAGCTATATAGGGATTGCATGAGCTCTGAGTTTGTAGTCAGTCTCGCTTGAGTTGTTTAAGGACCAAATTCTCGCGTGCATCATTTCTGTACACATAACATGTAACCACAAGTCTGGTTATGGGACAAATCTGGTCTACTAATTTGCTTAGATCCAGTGTGAATCCTACACAAATATTGGTCTATGTATTTGTAAATTTCTATTTTGATTGGTGGGAGCGACCTGTAACAGTCACTACCCTTGTGGATTTTGTTGAAAAGGGTTATAGACTCCCAAACAATAGGGTCCCTCATTGAAAATGTAGAATGGGATGAGAACATTTGGGGGGGGAGGTGTAACTCTGAATGGGAGCGATCACTGTCACTAGTGTTGATGACTCTGCCCTGGAGTGGAAGTAAGCATCGAAGCTAAGCATTACAAAAGTCTTGTTATGATTTTCTCAGTTGCATGCCTATGGAAGTGTGTGGTGGCTGGTATTATAAGTTAATCATATCTTATGGATAAAACTATACAATCTCTATAGTGTGTAGAAAGTTCACACTTGCATAGTTTTTGCAAAAACTGGTTATTGGTGATTATGGATCTAGTATTCTGGTTTGGAAATGGAATTCATTTAGTGATCTTAGAAATCTGATATCTTGGTATGGACTCTTGTTAATCTTAGTATGGATATGGATTACGGAAGCAATTGAATCCCTCCCTCGTGATAAACTTGACTTAAAATGTATATTTGATTTTAGTTAAAAATGGCTAGTCATAGGTTTGGAAACTAGCTATACAATGACATTTAACAAGCTCACATTATGCTAAAAGAAACATAAGACATTCCCTTGGTTAAGCCCTGCATGTAGATATATACTTAAATGCTGATATAAGGACTTGCTGAGTACTTTGTACGCATTGTTGCTTAATTATATGAATTCAGTGCTCATGGAGTGATATGCTGGTGAACGTTGGTAACCATCATTCGAAGGTTGAAGATGACACAAAGTACTATGTCGCGTATCCCAGTTGATTGTCTATAGGCATATCCTAGGGGACTCCACTTGTAAGTTTCTTTTCGGCTGCAAGACTTCACCTGTGTTTATCCTCCATGGCTTTGTTGGAAATCTCTCAAGATTTCTCACTCTCTTTCTTGTATTTTCTATCTCTTGAGAGTGACAAATACATACAGGGGAGACAGTTTACTCATTGCAAAATGACTTATTTATTCCATTCGATTGAGATGCTTAAATAGATACAACTGAGTCACATATGTAGGCCACTCACCCACTGCTAATGATCATGCACTGATCTCCTAAAATTTCTCCACGATCCACACGACTCGGTCCTCTAACTACTTATTGACTCAGGCTATGATCGCTACTCAACTCCGACCACATAGTCTTACGACCACAAAGACTTACAACCACATAGTCTTATGACCACACACAGACTTACGACCATGAATGCTACAATATTCTTAGCCCACTACGACTACCTGTTTAGATCGTTGCTTCGACCATAGCTTTGGCTGTAGCTTTGACCACCTCAAACACACTCAACACAAATAACACGAGTCAAGATTAGTTCCAACAATTTCCCCCCTAATCTTGACACGTAAATCTTCGACGCACTCAACCGCACTGTCTTGCTGCATGCATCAGTCTTCTCATCTTGCCACACACAGTGGCCTCAACTCTCTTCTTGCCACACGCAGCGGCATCACCTTGCTACACACAGCAACATCTTCATCTTATGGATGATGCCTTCCCAACACCGATATCCACCTTGTAGAGGACTCACACCACTACTCATGGCCTCCTCCAACACGAGCGAGACAACATTGTCAGCAGCCTCTCACCGCCAATCGATACTCCTCCGTGGGTGCCTCGTATGACTGATCGCGCCATTGTTGGCCTCGCACCAATCCCTTCTTGTAGCAGCATCACACCGCTACCACTCGGGTTCACGCCAAGACGTGCTTGTCGGCTTCACACCGACTCCTCTAGCAATAATGGCTTCACACCACTGCCTTCGGCTTCCATCTTGCCTAGAATCTGTTGCCACCCATGGCCTCCACTTCACATGGAGTCTATCACTGCGCTACCTCTAGCCTCCACTCATTGTCGTTGGTGTGCCCGTCGTTGCCACACCACAGCGATCACGCCGCCGTCGCTGGTGTGCACATCACGTGCAATTCTAGCACACTATGTTGGCCTCGCCATGGCCGCGTGGACCTTCGCCATCGTGCTCCTGAGAGCACGGTGCTACAACCGACTTGTCGCCAACACCTGTGCACCTCCGCCCGACGCACACTACTGCGGACGCCATCATGTTGATGAGTGAGTCATTTCTCCTCGCACTTCGCTCTGATACCAAATGTTGAAAATCTCTCAAGATTTCTCACTCTTTTTTTGTATTTTCTATCTCTCTCAAGAGACAAATACACACACAGGGGAGACAATTTACTCATTGCAAAATCACTCATTTATTCCATTCGATTGAGATGCTTAAATAGATATAACTGGGTCGCACATGTAGACCACTCACCTACTACTAACGATCATGCATTGATCTCCTGAAATTTCTCCACAATCCACATGACTCAGTCCTCTAAGTACTTATTGGCTCAGGCTACGACCGCTACTCAACTCCTTCTACGACCACTCGACTCCGACCGCATAGTCTTACGATCACAAAGACTTATGACCACACAATCTTACGACCACACACATACTTATGACCATGACTGCTACAGTACTCTTAACCCACTACGACTACCTATTTTGGCCGTTGCTTCGACCACAGCTTTGGCTACAGTTTTCGACCACCTTAAACACACTCAATGCAAATAATATGAGTCAAGATTAGTTCTAACAGGCTTATGATGTAAGAACTTGGCCATCTAGCATGTTTATGATAATTTACTACTATATCTTTTATTGTTACGCAAGTATAGATGTGATACCTGCCGATGTTATTGTGCGAGCTAACTGCTGATTCTGGAACTAGCTCAGAATACACAGAAGATTCGAATTGTCCAATCCAGATCCCGCATCAAGGTTTGTAAAAGGTTTCGGATTTGAACCAGCTTGTCGAGATCCAACAAACTGATCTATAGAGTATGTCCGTCACTCCTGCAAGGCCGGTATGCTAAATTGCCAGTCCCAAGCAAGCTGGTGGATGAACGATTCCAACAACCGGCTTGCGCAGCTAGCCACCAATACGTTTATATCTAGCATGCAGCTGGAAACGGAATAATCTTTGCATAGATGCATCAAATATCTGCGAAAGATCCAAAAAACTGGAACAACATGTACAGAGCCTACTTGGGCAATGGCTCTTGCCTCTTGGTGCCTTCAAGTCGTATCGCAATGGCTGTTCGCAGATGGATCAATGGGACGTGGAGTCCTGCATGAGCGCCAAGATCGTAGCAGCCATTAGACAATGCTGACTCTTCACGTGCCCAAGTCGTAGCTTAGATATATATAGCCAGCTGAGCCTTTGCATGGACGGTCAGACTACTGTGTGCGCGCGCGGGCGCGGCCCTTCCGGCTTCTCAGGAGGCACGACGGTGACAGCGAGGTGTGGCGGCCGGGAGCACGTGGCCGGTAATCGCAGGGGAACGTTCGTCACACACTCGGGGGAGTGTTCCCGCCGTATGTGTTTGGTGGATCGGAACGAAGAGCCTAGAGTTCACCCTGCAGCTAGCTTGCCTGCGCTGGAAACTTGATCGGGGTGCACCGGAGAGAGCGACCGGCGGCCTGTTGGATACTAATTTTGATAAAGTTTATATCAACATGATTACTTTTTTTTACATATAGTGCTCATGATGTATAGGTCTTTATGTGATAATAGTGTATGGCACCAGAAGAAACGTATGGCAATATGTGTGATACGTATAAGTATGGAGACTTAAACTGGAGTGCATATTGAGCCGTGAGAAGCGGTCGGACGGAGGCGCCAATATCTGCAACGTGCAAAGGGCCGTAGCATGAGTGTGATCGTAGAAGCGGTAGTAGTCGATATGCCGTGGTCAAAGCATCGGGTCAAAGCGTCGTAGTCGAAGCGTCGAGTCAAAGCACCATGGTCGAACCAGCAGTGTACTCGTAAGAGTACTGTAGTAGTCATAGTCGTAAGTCATACTCGGAAGAGTATTGTAGCAGTCATGGTTATAAATCGTATTCATAAGAGTACTGTAGCAATCAGAGCACCTACTAAAGCAGTCATAGTCTGAGTCAATAATTTGGCTGTCTTATGGATCGTAGAGAAATTTCAGGAGGTTGTAGCATGAGAAAAGATCTTAGTGGAGTTAGTGGGTGAGTGTATTACAGGTCATGTGACCTTACGTGCATGAGGCTTATTTAAACCGAATATTTTTCCTGTTAAGTTTTGGAGATGAGGTAATAGAGATTGAGTGATTCAATCCCAAAGAATTTCTTCTTTGCATATGTATATCTAGAGAAACAAGAAAGACCACTGAGTGGTTTCCAATAGAGAGGATTGAGCAATTCAATCCCAACATTTGGTATCAGAGTCTGAGTTCTTGATTTGGTGTATGCCAAAGTTCCTTCGCTTCAACAAGGTGCCCATCACCGAGCAACCGGCGGCATGGTCGATGAGGGAGCGAGGCGTATCTCTCCAGTACTCGATGCTCACCTTCTCCAACTACTCCACCTAGACAATCAAGATAGAGGCATGTATGGAGGTGTAGGATATTTGGGAAGTGATCGAACCCACGGCCGAAGTGGTTGTGGAAAGGAGGAAAGACAAGATGGCACTTGTGTGCATCTTTCAGGCCATTCCCGAGGATGTGCTCCACCAGGTTGCCAAGAAGAAGATAGCTAAGGAGGCATGGGAGAGCTTGAAGATGAGGTATCTCGGCGCCGATCAAGTTAAGAAGGTGCAGCTGCAGACCTTGAAAAGTGAATTTGAGGCCCAAAACATGAAGGAAAGCGACTCCATCGATGAGTTTGCTGGCAAGATTAGTGCACTAGTGAGCAAGTTTAGTGGCCTTGGTGCCACCCTAGAGGATACCGCACTCGTCAAGAAGTTGCTCGATTCGGATCCTGATAAGTTTTTGAAAGTTGTAGCTACAATCGAGTAATTCTCCGATGTGGAGACCATGCCATTTGAGGAGGCAATTTGCCGCCCCAAAGCATATGAGGAGCAGATACACAAGCACGAGAAGTGGGATGAGGAGCATTTGCTTCTCACCAAGGCCGAGTGGGAGACTCGGCCATTGAAGTGAGAAGGCAAGGACTCCTCTGGCAGCTTTAGCAGTGGTGGGTGTCGAAGAAGGTTTGACAAAAACCAAGGTGATATGCTATAACTACCAAGAGCTTGGTCACTTTACATACGAGTGTCGTAAGAAAAGAAAGGAGGAGAAAGCACTACTTTGTGAAGTTCAGAGTGATGATGAGCCAGCTCTTCTGTGAAGATTCATGAAGTATGGACAATCAATATTATGGGGGAAATTCCTGGATACTAATCTTGACAAAGTTTGTATCTGCATTTTTACTTTAGTCTTTTGCATGTAGTGATCGTGTTGTATATGTCTTTGCATGGTAGTAGTGTGTGGCACCAAAAGAAGCACACGACAATACATGTGATACGTACAAGTATGGAGGCTTGAGCTGGAGTGCATGTTGAGCCAAGAGAACTGATCAGATAGAGGCGCCAATATCTACAACATACAAAGGGTCGCAGCATAAGTGTGGTCATAAGCTACAGTGGTCATAGAAGCTGCAATAGTCAATATGTCATGGTTAAAGCATCGAGACGATGCGCCGTGGTCAAAGCATTCAACCGATGCGCCGTGGTCAAAGCATCGAGCCGAAGTGCCATGGTCGAAGCATCGAGCCGAAGTGCCATGGTCGAAGCATCAAGTCAAAGTGTCGTGATCGAAGCAGCAGTGTACTTGTAAGAGTACTGTAGTAGTCATGGTCATAGGTCGTACTCGTGAGAGTAGTGTAGTAGTCGAAGTGCCTACTAAAGCAGTCGTAGTCTGAGTCAATAAGTTGGCTGAGTCTTATGGATCATGGAGAAATTCCAGGAGGTCTGGCATGACAATAGGTCTTAGTAGAGTTAGTAGGTGCGTGGAGTACAAGTCGTGTGACCTTATGTGCATGAGGCTTATTTAAGCCGAGTATTTCCCTGTTATGTTTGGAGATGAGGTAATAGAGATTGAGTGATTCAATCCAAGGAGTTTCTTCTCTATATGTGTTTATCCAGAGAAACAAGAGAGACTAGTTGCTTTCTAATAGAGAGGATAGAGCGATTCAATCCTAACATGGCCATGAGCAGACAGGGATGTTTTTCCATCGACGGTGACATGGTTGGAACCATGCTTTCGTTAACGATTTGATGTTGGTATAGACTGGTTGAGACCTGTATCTAAGTAGGGTTTGGGAACATATCCATCTTTTCAAAAGGAGTGTTCAGGTAAGCAAATTAATCAATATTTGTGCTGTGGGAGGGTCCATATGCGAACTTGGATTGACAATAACTTCGGCAAGGCAATGTACGCCGAGGTGCGCCACTACAACCCTGGTTTGACATGGCACCTCAGGGGACCCACCCCGAATGAGATATGAGGGCCAACCTCGATGGAGTTCGGAGGTCAACCTTGGCGATGCACGACACATCAAGGAACCCACCCCAGATGAGGTCTAGACCGTAACCTAAGACAAATTCCAAAGACCAACCTTGGCAAGGCATGATACTTCGAGCATCTGCTGCGTCAAGTGGAAGCCCGAGGGGAGTTCAACCTTGTCCCAAGGGCCACCTGATCCAATGGACAAAACTATCCTTAGAAGTAAGCCAGGCCTTGGGGGAAGACTTATAACTTCATGCGCCTCCCCTCCCACTCTATAAATAGGACTCCATGTAAATGAGGAGGGATAGGCCACTTGTAACACATAACAATATGCAATACATTCATACGGTCGCTTGTGTGTGATTCTCATTGAGTACCTTGCATCCTCGACGGTCCGCGGATCCAACTGGGGTGCTTACAAGTTTATTGTCCAATCTTGTATCAATGACAATTTGGATCAGATAATTCTAATTACTAATCATGATTCTTTTTTCAAAAAAATATGTTGAATTTTCTAACCTTTGGATGTGCATCGTGATCGTGCTCTGACAGGGTAGTGAGGAGCTTAGGGTTTCAAATTTAACTCTGATCATTGATTTTGGGATGGAGGGCAATTGCAGGAGGCAGTGCCATGGGCGATTCGTTGATGTGGCCCAATGAGTCAAACTAGGTTTTTGTCTAGGGAGAGGTGATTGTCAACATGTAGTCAATCCAGTGATGGTGAGTAGCGAGACAGGGAAGAATGGTAGGCGGCGATGAGGGAGGGAGGTGATGAAGGAGGCGAAGTGGCGAGCTAGGTTTGCGATGTGAGGGAGCGAGGTGATGAAGAAGGAGGCGGAGTGGCGAGTTAGGTTTGCGATGGCAGTACTGATGGTGGCAGCACACTGGTGAGCATGGATGGGCCTGGCAATGGCAGGGTATTGTTA
This sequence comes from Dendrocalamus latiflorus, assembly GCA_017311315.1. NCBI lineage: Eukaryota > Viridiplantae > Streptophyta > Magnoliopsida > Poales > Poaceae > Dendrocalamus > Dendrocalamus latiflorus. The sequence goes on along the minus strand of CM029670.1, from coordinate 11,598,549 downwards.
GAAATTGACCCATACGAGCATGGCCCATTTTCTTAATTCCAAAGCATGATGGTTTAGTTCCATGTTGCTAAGGCAAGGTGGGGAGACCAATTTATAAGGTGGAGTCCTCACTACTCCTTGAATATGAATAGAGATGGCATGAGAAGGGTTCTAGCTAATCACACATGCACGCACACACGCACGTGCGTATTCACATATTTTCACATGAAAATCACATGACTTGTGACTTACGATGTGCGATCATGTTGTGACGTAATGCGCCACTTGGCAAACCAAGTCTACCTTTATATTTGCTGAACCTTGCATCATTCTTTCTCTCTCTATTTGAATGAGATTCAAACATTTGAATGAGATTCAAACATTTGAATGAAACTTTATTGGGTTTGATGACAGGCAGTTACCAGTGGGTAAATGACTTGTTAAATATGTCAGTTATCAAAGGGTAAATGGTTGTTTTAATCATGTCAATTATCAGTCTGTCTATTTATATGCCTGGAGACGTCCAGAGTATGTGTGAGAAACTCACTGCCTCCATTTTCTTCTTCTCTGCGATCTTGTGCTTTTGTACTGCACCGTCTGAACTTCGCCAACCTTTCTTCCCAGCATGCGCCTGGAAGGAGAGCGGCAATCTCCGAATCATTGCCGCAGAGAGTAGGGGTGAAAACGGATCGGATTCGGACGGATATTGCTTAAACCGTATCCTAACCCATATTTTTTCTCCGGATTCGGAGTCGAATACGGTAAGACCGGATACGAATACGAATTCGGAATATTCGGAGTTTCGAATACGGTACCGTCGGGACGGATATGTAACGGATTCGGCTCGGGAACGGATAATATAGGCGGATAATACGGATGATTACAGTTCCAAAAGCTTATACTTTAGTTCCAAAAGCTTACAAAGTTACAACAGCCTCTTGGTTTTATATAAAATGTGAAACCAATACTCATGGCTACATCAGAAGCTGCAAGATGTTGGCTAATTATTGGGCACAGCCATTTTTGCCTTATTTGTGGTAACAAGGTCTATAGGATGACCATGGCACCTGCATATCTGTTCAGTGTATTCTGCATTAACATAACCCTTGAAGAGGCTACAGAATTGACGAAAGGAAGTATAGAGCCATGATAGTTATTATGTGAAGTAAATGAAAAGTTGAAACAGACAGTGACAAAATCTGAAGCAGACAGTGACAAAATCACGAAATTCGCATACACAGGATGAAAATGAAGTAGTCAGAAAGCATCACATTCAATCTTTTTTTATGCCATTGCATGTTTAGAATTAAATACTGATAAGTGGCATAAATAATTTCTCTATCACCTGACAAGATGGAAAACCATCAATGATCTGATTTGCTGAAGCATATATATTGCAAGATATTTGGTTAATAGAATTAATTATGGGAACTCTGAACACAAATACAGCTTGCAGTGTCTCTTCCTTGTCATCCTTTAGCTCTTCTAACCACCTCTTGACTAGTCCATGCAAAACTTGGGTCTCTGCATTTCCAAACATTTATAGCGTTAGGGACCTTATGGTTACACTGCAGTAGTGATAAAGATTAACTTCTCGGTGTAAAGAACTCTTTATATGGCAGTTAAAACTCTGGGATCTCAATCTAATTTCAGGATACAGGAAAAGTAAATATCATGGTTTAAGTTACACGATCATGTTATAATTTGCAAATTGATCAAGAAAGATCATCATCTTATCAGAAGATTCAAAAGAGGAATATCAAAAACAATAAATGATCATATTATTAAACCATTGGAATTTTTAGAAACAACATCATACATGAATGCAGCTTCTGTTTCCAACATTACAAACTCTACTGTAATACACTGTTCTGCTGCGTCCTGATGACAATATAATACAAATATCAAACGAATGCCATCATCACGAGAAAAGAATTAGAGGATGGAATGCTAGCTAACCCCTGTCAAAGAAAATTTTAAAGCCATACATCCATACCATAAGAGATCTCCGGAGAGCTTCCGTGTTTTGTGCAGACATACATACAGCAATCACTTTCTTGGAGATGCCCCCAAGAATAGATGGCTTTATTGCTAAAAAGACGGACGGGGATGACGTTCTTGCGAAGGGCGCAGGCGAGGAGGAGCGGGTACGCGGAGAGGTCGTCGGTGGACAGGCCGAGGCGGAGAAGTCGAGGCGCTCCTGGAGCACGTCGAGGGAGGATGGGAGCTCGACGGCCTCGAGCTCGCCCGCCGGATCGGAAACGCCGGCGGAGCGGAGGAAATCAAGCGCCAGCACGCGGGATACGAGGCGCTCCTTGCGCCCCTGGATCACGCCCCACGTCCCCGATGGCATCTCGTACTCCGGCGGCGCGGCCGACCTCGAGGAGAGCGGCGCGAGGAGGAGGCGGAGCGGGAGGGGCCCATCGACCGCGGCCGGGCCGAGGCTCCGGAGGGCGCGGGCGAGGGGCAGCATGGCTGCGGCGCTCCGGGAGCGACGGAGGAGAGGCGACGGCGCCGGCGAGGCAGAGGGGCTGGAGAAGTGCTGAATCTGCTGATGGGCCTAGCGCGGAGCGTCGGATACGTATTCGGTTCTTATCCGGATACTATCCGAGAATCCGAATACCGAACCTATTCGGTCGGATATCAGCTGTATCGAATCCGCTACCGAATCCGACTACACATATCTGTATCTGAAACCGAATCCGACCGGATACCAAACCAGTTTACCAAATTTGCTACCAGCCGGATTCGGTACCGGATCGGTCGGGAAAAACCCGACCCGTTTTCACCCCTAGCAGAGAGTACCTACACGGCGCAGCAATAAGGTTTCTGGACAGCGCACATCTGCACGACCGCTCACTTCACTACATCATCTACGTTTTGCAATGCATCAAGCCTGCGCTGCTTCCTGTTCTTCAACAAGCCCAATTGTAAGTCGTGCGCACGTTCGTTCGACTTTGTTAATATAATTTACTTGTGTATATTCTGAAGTATGATGAGTAGCCTGCTGTTAGTTGCGAGTTTTGCATCACTAGTTTATTGTATTTGTCTCCTAGTAAAATTTGTATTTAAAATATTATCTACATTTTCAACAAGTATAGGGTGAACAGTTTAGGGACCTTATTGTTGGGGTATGGAGAAGTGGGAGAAGAGAACATCCATCACCTCTAGATTTAACGGACAATAGAGAAAGAGCAACAACGTCGCCCACAAAGAGAGGCTTACAGTCGTAGATTAGATCGAAGGGAAAGGATACAACGAAAGAAAAAAAAAGTCTCCAAAAGCACAAGCTCTCACATTCAAATTTGAGCAATTAACCCCACGCTGGCCCTTGTGATGCTGCTCGCCGGCGAGCAGCCAGCCCCATCTATATTTGTGAATCTACCCCGTTTGGTACAGCTCTAGCTCCGAAATCTATGCTGGATCTGTAGTTTCTTGACTAAATTAAAGTGATTTAAATATTTTTATTTAATATATAATATAAATGAAATGAGTCATGTAAATGCACTTAACATGCCTGCAACTCTAGATCCAAGATTTCCTAGAGCTACAGATGACCAGCTCTAGAAAATCTACAGATTTCCTAGAGCTAGAGCTCTGCCAAACAGGGCCATGTATGTACTTTTATGAGCCTATATTTGTTAGTGTAGAGCATCCCTTTTCGCCGTAGAAGTGAGCAGCTACATATATTGGACTTTTTAGTGGATTTGGCACTGTTACGTATGGTATTTACAAAAGTAGCAGTATGCGTAGCGTATTGGCAGAACTGTCACTTCTGTCATCCGGTGGGCGGGTGACAGCGTTGGTGAGGCAACGCGTGGCGAGGCTATCGGCGGCAGACGCCTGCTGCCCCGCCAGTAGACGGCAAGCAGCCTACCGCCCGGGGAGGAGACAACAGGTGATTAAACTGGTTGATTAGCTAGCTTAATTACCTATTCTAATTTTTTTCCGTTTAGTATTTGTTTGAATTTTTAAATATACCAAATGAGCTCAACAAATTATAAAACTTATGTACAGCCTACGGACAAAATGTACTTCATAGTATAATTTTTGGGTAATTTTATCCATTGTGAATATTGCTAAAAAATTCATAAAAATTTGATATTTGTATGAGTTTTTACATATGGCAAATGAGTTCCAAAAATTATGAAATTTTATGTGAAGCCTTCCGACATAGTTATAGTTATTGTGTAATTTTTACAAATCTTATGTGATCCAAATTTATCATATTTATTTGGGTTAATTTAATCATGAATTTACGAATATTTCACAATTTTTTAGAATTTTATACATTAGGAATACTTGTACAAATAAAAGCAATTGTAGTAGTAAAAAAAGCATCATACTAGATGCGATATGGCTCACTCATCTGAGCCACTGCTACCTCCTCGCCTCGTCTGCCTTCCCGTACGTGGCCTTATTTTCCATTGAGCACGAGAATGTCCCGTGGGGTACGTCAATCAGTCCGAAGGTTGCATCTCGGGTCGAAGGAGGTATGGAGACCTTTTTGTTTGTTCAGTGGCCGGCGGTAGTCCAGTAGGCTCAAGTACAGTAGGCTGGGTCCGGTAAGGGTCGATGTTCTCTAGCTGAGACAAGCCGAACTTCGAGCCGCCCACAATAATGTTGTGAATGGAGGACTCTAAAAATCCCTTTCGTGGTGCAAAGGGTCTCTCGCCTTGACCGTACGACGTGGTAGCGAAGCCAAAGGATCTCTACCCACTGAAGTGTCCAAACCCTGGGTATGCTGTGAACGTTGAGCTCTGCCCAATGTACGCTACATACCCTGACATTGTGTAGTGCTCTCTACAAGCATCTGGGAGGTCCATATCATCATCGGTGGACTCGTCGTCACCCTATGTTGAATTAGAGGCTGCAAGATGAAACGATATTAGTCACAATAAATATTTCGGATTTACAATGCTAATCTCATACCTCCCAAATGTGCAGCGAAGATGAAGAACGGGGAGTGGTAGTCTGTGCAGGTAGTTCGAACGTCAAAAATGATGCATCTCGGCGATGGACCTACGGCAAGAGAACGCCATGATGTTAGTGGAACATAAAGCCTAATAGGAAAATAAAATGTAGATTTGTATGTAAGTTACCTCCTCGTCGGTACAACACACGGATGATCAGCAGCTAGTACTACGACGCTAAACAGACTCGGTAGATTGCGATGGACGATTGGACTCGCTCGTTAAATTCATGATTAAATTAATCTAAATAAATATGACAAATTTTTACCACATAAGATTTCTAAAAAATTACACAGTAACTATGACTATATCGAGAGGCTTCATATAAAATTTCGTAATTTTTGGAGCTCGTTTGCTATATGTAAAAACTCATACAAATATCAAAATTGTATGAATTTTTTTAGTAACATTCACAACAGATAAAATTACCCAAAAATTACACTGTGAAGAATGTTGTGTTGTAAAATTTTCGTAATTTTTTAAGCTCATTTAATATATTTAAAAATTCAAACAAATGCTAAATGGAAAAAAAATTAAGGTAGGTAATTAAACTGGCTAATCAGCCGGCTTAATCACCTGTCGTCTCCTCACTGAGCGGCAGGCTGCCTGTCGTTTGCTGGCGGGGTGGCAAGCGTCTGTCGCCAGTGGCCCACCACGCATCACCTCACCGACACTGTTGTCCGTTTATCTAACAGCAGAAATGATATTTCTATAAATACGTTGTGTATATTACTATTTTTGTAAATACTATGCGTAATAATGTCAAATCTGCTTTAAAAAATCGAGATATTGGCCTAGGACGTTGGTCCGATGAATGATATTTATTTCGTTGGAGCTAGCTAGATACTTCGCGAGGGAAGATGCCTACTTTTAAATCTACTCTAGTGATCTGCTTGATCTAGACACTTTTGGTCGAGAATACAGTACGTGATCTAAATCTTATCTGCGTATGACAAGATGTGACATCAATATGTACCGGGACCGGTTAGCCCACGGGAAAAAATGGTTAAAGATAAGCTTGTTCTGCGTACGATCGTCACGGACTCACGGACCTGGTATACACCACATAACACTCGCGGCTAGCACCACTTCGGACGTGTGGATTAAAACTGGCAAGCAATCGAAGCAGATACACGGATATCACTTATTTTATATTTTATTATCTATTTTTAAATCAGAGTCGGATATAGATAGTGTCGGATATCTATTTCTGCATTCTGTATTCACTCCATAAACCTTCGAACGATTGATTGGACGGAAATTATTTCGTCTTCTTTTACATCCCTACATAGGACATTAAATAGCAGAGATGCAATCAGAGTGAACACATAGACTAATGTCGAGATGTCAAAAGAAGAGCACTCAGTATTCTCTTTTTTAGATGCGGCAATCCAGCTATCTGTTATCTTATCCCTAAGTGAAGTTAAACAGGTTTACTCATAGCACTTGACATACGAATATTTATAAATAGGTATCATTTATTCTGTATCCTATTTTGTATTTTTTTAAAGTCCAAGTCAAAAATAGGTAATATAGAATATCTATTAACTTTTTTCGTATTTATTTTGTAAACTTTCAATCAGCAGGTTTGGGAATTTTTGGTACGGATAATCCATTTTTTATTCAAAATTACATAAATATACCCGCAGGAAAAAATTTTACAAAAATAGGCTCCAGTCGCCTAATGGTTGGGCGACTGGAGCCTTTCGCCCAACCAGATCGCGACATTTAATGAATCTACCAACCGTTCAGCGATTAATTGCAGTCGCCCAACCGTTCGACGACTGCAATCCTGTCGCCGAACCGTTGGGCGACTGCAATCCTGTCGCTGAACCGTTGGGCGACTAAATGCCATATAAGACCGCTCGGCCAGCGTTGGCCGTTGCACTGTTTCCATTCGGCCGAGTGCGCGCAGAGGCGAGGAAGAGGAAGAGAGGAAGGAAGAAGAGAAGGGGGAGAGAAGGAGAGGGAGAGCGTGATTTTCAGGTATTTTGTTGTGTTATAATTTTTGATAGTGTTAGAAATTTAGTTTACAATTTTAGTTTAGAAAAAATAGTTTAGAAATTAAGTTTAGAAAATGTAGTTTAGAAAATGTAGTTTAGAAATTTAGTTTAGAAATTTAGTTTAGAAAATGTAGTTTAGAAATTTAGTTTGCAGTTGTAGTTTAGAAATGTAGTTTAGAATTTTTTAGAAATTTAGTTTACAATTTTAGTTTAGAAATTTAGTTTACAATTTTTTAGAAATTCAGTTTAGAAAATGTAGTTTAGAAATTTAGTTTAGAAAATTAGTTTAGAAATTTAGTTTAGAAAATGTAGTTTAGAAAATTAGTTTAGAAAATGTAGTTTACAAATTAGTTTAGAAATTTAGTTTAGAAAATGTAGTTTACAAATTTAGTTTAGAAAATTAGTTTAGAAAATGTAGTTTACAAATTAGTTTAGAAATTCAGTTTAGAAAATGTAGTTTTAGAAATTAGTTTAGAAATTTAGATGTCCACAATTTAATGTTGAAATTATTGCACAAAGTTTGCAGATATGACTCGTGCTGGACGTGACTCCGAGTGGCAGTACGAGCTGTTGGACGAGCATGTGGACCGCGTGCATCGCGCTTCCCGTCGTGTGACGCCACCGGGGGGCATGGACGAGCCGCCTGAGCTGAGAGTGGTCCGGACACGCACACCTCGCGTGGCCTGGGGACTCGACCTCCGTTGGACTATCAGGTTTGCACTACGCCAACGTTTAGTCCGACCGTAAGAACGTTCCTTGCTGACCTTCACTTTGTTTGCAGGCTACAGGATGCCGGGCTACTCCCTCTTGCCCGGATGGTGCAGGCCACGGAGGAGGATGGAGCCGCCTTGGCCGCGGGCGGGGACGAGGTGGGCGGTGAGCGATCACGACGCTTCACGTTCGACCGTTCCCTGCTGACGGCTTTGGTGGACCGTTGGCGGCCCGAGACGCACACTTTCCACCTCCCATGCGGGGAGATGACGCTAACCCTGCAGGATGTGTCACTGCTCCTTGAGCTTCCGATCGCGGGAGACGCTGCCTTCCTACCGGAGGCCCCGGCCAACTGGCGCGCTGACATGCTCGGCAGATTCGACGGGGTCGTTCCACCGGACGATCACCACCACATCTTCGAGGTGAGTGATCGTTCGTGCTAAATACGTACATACTTACTATTGTGTTCGCAAATACTCACATTTTGTAATGTTTCTGTACGCAGGCATAGCGCGAAGGGAGTTAAAAGAGGCACGGACTGGTCGTCGAGGATGCAGCCCTAGGTGGAGCAGTGGGAGGGTGCGCTCGAGGACCGCGTGGAGGAGGACCGCCCGTACGACAGCAGGGAGTACGCGGAGTACCTGCGCTGGTACCAAGTGCGGACCCGTACCAGGCTCGTATATGTCGTAGACCCGCCTGCCACACACGTCGCCGCTCCGACGGACACGTACCCCGCGCACCTCGCGCGCGACGCTCACATCGCGGTACGTTACATGTCATTTCAAAGATTCCCAAATGGTAATGTTGTTTCGATGATCGACCATTTCATGTCTTTGTGTTCAGGCTGACGTCGGTGCTGCCCTATGGGCCGACTCCAGCTCACTACTGGAGAGGGTCGCCACTGGTGCGCAGCTGACCCATGAGGAGGGCGTCAGCTTTGCGCGTCGGATGCGCGACAGGTGTAGACGTATTGTTAGCCTACTGTCCTGCACGAGGCTACCGGCGGTCTCCATGCCCACCGCTCCGACTGCTCGGCCACCAGTGCCACCCCGACCAGCGTGGCACTGCTCCGGAGGTAGTACGTGGACACGTCCTCCACCACCTCACCCGGAGCAGCCAGGGGGTTCAGCCTGGGCACAGGCTCCTACACCACCTCACTTCACGCATCCTCAGCACATCCCCTTCCACACGCAGGGGGTGCGCCCTCCTCCTACCTCGATGGCGCCAGTGTCAGCTACGGGTATGCATCGTATGATCTGGTTTTTATCCCAAGACGACATGCAACGAACTAACGATATTACTATTGCAGGTACTTACCAGCAGCACGACTTCTCCCCCGGGCAGGACGATGTGGACCAGTTTTTCGCGGAGTGGCCCGGACAGTTCTCCGACGTTGCACCGGAGGTTCTCTCTGGCAGTGCCCTCCCCAGTGCACCGGAGGCCACACAGCCAGAGGTGCACCTGACTCCACCAGCGCAGGGGCGGGATAGACACCCTCCTGCTCGTTTTACCTTTTCGGATCGTCCTAACCCGTTGCACCGGAGGAGGGCCAAGCGAGGCCGTATGGGAGGACGCGGGCGCGGTGACGGGGCACACTAGGGTGACGAGTGAGGCGTGCTGCAGATGCTATATATGTTATGCATGTAAAGAAAAAATATGCGGCATGTTACTCACAGTTATATTATAAAGTTTATTTAAATTTACATAAGTCTATCATCTCTTCTCCGCACATAAACTATCTCACTTAACAGTGTATGTATCGATCGTTCTCTACTCAATCTTTCATCAAAAAAGTTTCTAAAACTTTTTACGCACCTACAATATACAATGAACATAAACTTTTATTACAACTTCACCATATTTTTTACCGGCTGAACATTACAAAATTCACAAAATCTAAAACAATCACGGGGACTACATGCAGTCGCCTAACGGGATGGCGACTGCATGCTAGTCGCCTAACGAAACGGCGACAACATATAAGTCGCCGTACGGAAGACCGACTGCTTGTAGTCGCTCCACTGTGCAGCGACAGATATTGTGTCGCGGTCTGGTTGGGCGAAAGGCTCCAGTCGCCCAACCATTAGGCGACTGGAGCCTATTTTTGTAAAAAAATTTCCCGCGGGTATATTTATGTAATTTTGAATAAAAAATGGATTATCCGTACAAAAAATTCCAGGTTTGGTGGGTGGAACGAAAATTATCCCAATTAAAACTATGCAAGCTTGAGCGAGCTAATTCTGTCAGACTTAAATTTGATAGAAACTCGAGTTGAGCTTAAACAAGTCTAAGTTTATGGTTGAGTTTTGAGCTCAGTTCTAGTTCAGCTCGGACGAAGCTTGAGCTCGCTCAACGAAGCTCATCTAGGCTCGGTAAGACATGATTTCATGTTTTCACCAAGAAAAATTCATTCTCACATGGACGGATAGGGCAATCACCAAACAAGCAACAAATCAAATCCATAAATCGAAAATAACTAAAAGCATACAAAGAGCACAAGGAAATTAGTTAATAAAGGGAAAGAAAGGATAGGGAAAAACTCACTAGAGGCCATGAAGCCAGGGTTTTGTCGGCGCTGGGGGCGACTGGAGGATGCGCAGGGGATTGGGTTCGGAGGAGGCGCAGGGGTCCGGAGGAGGCGTAGGAAGGCCGAAGGAGGTGTAGGGGGTCAGGGCCGGAGGAGGCACAGGGAGGCCGGAGGAGGCATAGGGGTCGGAGCTGGACCGTCGGAGGAGGCACAGGGGGTCTGGACCGGAGGAGGCACAGCTGCGCATAGGCTGGCCTGATGGCCTAGATCTAGTGCCTGGTGGTGGGGAAATTTGGGGAGTAGTAGAATAGTAGGAGTGGGGTGGGGATTGGGGAATGGGATCTGGAGACTGGGGGCTGGGGTTTGAATGGATTGGGTGGGCTGGTGGGGCAGTCTAGTCGCCTCGCCCGTAGACCGTAGTCTTGTCTTGAGGAGCTAAGGGCTGATTGACTGAGGAGCCGAGCTTTGGTCGAACTATTAGAGTTCGGCTCGAACAAGCTCATGAGCTCACGATGAGGCTCGATCTTGGATCATTGTAAGCTTGAGCCGAACTCGAATTGAGTCTAGACTGAGCCAAACTCGAGCAGTTCATGAGCCTTAAGCTTTTTTTTATAGCCCTACATAAGTCCCCTGGACTCGGTAGATGATATGACATGTGTTACTTGCCATGTCATTAGAGCTTAACAGGAGCTAGCGACAACGGTAGATGACACGACCGTACTAGGAGAGGGTGGGAGCGGGAGCCAGCGGGGCCTGCTGGCCTATCAAGTAGCACCCCACCGAGATCCCCTTGCTCGGCAGGTGCTGTCGAGCAAGCCCTGGCTAGATAGCGCCCTGGCGAGCTTCCCTGGCTCGACAAACGTTCTTACCACCCACAGCCTGTTTAGCTTTTATCCAACAATTTGAATGCCCATGCTTTGATACACATAAAATTTAGCTTTTTTCTAACTAGCTGAATATATGTGCTTTAATATGCATAAACAAATCTTATTATCCCAACACGTTCGGTTCAACATTATCATGATTTGCCTATGTGGCCCACACCATCGGTTCTGCATCCGCACTCGCTTGACGTGCCTCCACGCTCTCAGCTTTGGAGCGCACCTGTAGAGTTTTGTTTTTTGTTAGAGTATTTGTAGGGAGGGAGAATATATTTTTTTGTACATTGTTTTTGTCTGTATCAGGGTAGAAGTTTTTTAGGAAAAAGCAAGGGGGAGTTCGTAGGATGTAAGTTCAAGCTCCATTAAGATGGTTTTGGTGATAATGATAAATACAATTATAAAACTAACTAACTTATTTCTTTGCTATGATATTGTCTAGTCTCATTTGGATATGATTAATGATAAATACAATCGTGAAACTAACTTGCTTATTAATTATGATATTGCTTAGTCTCATTTGGATGAAAATGTGAAAATCGTAGAGGTATGCATTCAACATCACATTCTTATATCTTATTGCATTTCTCGGATCCAAAATATAAATTAAACTCCACCAAAAGTCTAAGATGAATTTGTGCATATATTTTTAATTATACATTCTTGCATGCACACATTTAGAGAGAGTTCACTCTATGTTTTGTGGTTTCATTAGTATTGATCTATGTTTCCATTTGAATACATATTAGGATCTATACTTTGAAATGTATTCCTTGAATATATATAGTTTGTGTGGTTCATATATACTCATGATTGATTTAAATTAAATCAATTGTAATCAGGTTGTCATCAATCATCAAAGGGAATGATTGAAAAATCTAGTTCCTTCATTATGTGTTAATGATTGGATGATTAATAACAACTGGATGAATAAGCTTTACAAGCAATTAATCTCAAAAATAAACACTCACATTCAAATGAGTTAATTGCTTAAGAAGCTTATCCTAGAGTATACAATTATTCTATACATGTTGTATAGTCATAAATTATTTTCTATCTCATTATTTGTTGAGATTGTCATGAATTACTAAAAAGCGAAGATTGTAGAATCTAGTCCCTCATTATGAGTTAATAGTGAAGTTTTGATAATTAATGGCAACTAATTTGCAACTAACATTTTTCATAAGTTGGATGAATAGATTAGGTTCCACAAATGAGGATGACTTGGGATGACTTCATGTGTTGAAGATCATCAAGTCAAGATACGGGATAAAAGATGGCTTCATGAGTTGAAGGTCATCAGGAAGAGAATGCATTATGAGTTGATGCATGTCTAAGAGGAAATGATCATGAGTTGACTTGAAGTGAAGATATGTGTCATCAAGTTTCAAGAGTATACTCAAGGTAAAGATATGACCAGTTAGGGCTAAGTATGTGTTCCTAGTCTTTTACCAGTCTTAGTACTTGGTTGAAAAAATAGATTGCTAGTATAGGTTGTCATACTATTAAGAGGGGTCTTGTCTAGTAGTTTGAGTCTCATCATGTGTTGATAGCTCAGACCTCACTTACTCTAGCTCTCCGTGGTATGATGCTTATATTTGCAAATGTGTTTTACAAATAGTTGAAGCTCATTATTAAATTCTTGTGGCATGGGACTATACATTGTGAATGTATTCGCAAGTATTTGAAGTCCATGTTTTCTACACCTTGTGTCATGAGGCTTATATTTGCGAATGTGTTTTGCAAATAGTTGAAGCTCATGAACAATCCTTGTAGCATGTGAGTTAGATTTGCGAATGTATTTTACAAACGTGTTGAGTCCATATACCTATACCTTGTGTTACGATTCCAAAAGTGTACAAATATATTTTGTAACTTGTTGGGAATCATGGATAATCTTTGTATGCACTATACTATAATTTGCAAATGTGTTTTGCAAAATTTGCTAAAGTATATGCACTTCTCAGAAAAATAAAACTACTGCTATGTGTCGTGCGGTACTACCGCTGGGCAAAACTACCAGTACTGAGATCATGGTACTACTGTATTGGTTGATTGAAGATCGACGTGGTTGAAAATTAATGTGGTCGAAGATCTGTGTGATCAAAGATCGATAGTCGAAGACCTGAGTGGTCAGAGATTGATGTTGTCGAAGACCTATGTGGTCGAAGATCAACGTGGTCGAAGACCGACATGTTCAAAGATCAACGTGGTGGAAGATCGACCACCCGACATGGTTGAATATATGTGTGATCAAAGATCGATAGTACCGGCTATGTATGAGCGGCCAAATCGGCCTGCAGTACTACCGACCTGTGTGGTGCGGTATGACCGGAGTTGCGGTATGATCAATTTATCCACGATACTTTTCTAGAGAGACATCTTTTTGGGAGTCTTCTCCTCCCCCTGGAAAACAGTACTCTCGTAGTGTGGAGCGGTACTACCACGGAGTGTTAGTACCGGACCATGGTTAGTTGTAGTACCAAAATTGCTGAGTAACGGCCAGTTTTCTAACCATTACGAGGGGAGCGGTAGTACCGGCCGTTTGCCGGTGGTACTACCAATTGTCCTGATTTCTATCTCCAACAACTAGTTTCATTGTATGGAGTATAAATACCCCCTCATAGCCGGTACGAGACAAGGTTGCTGGACTTCATGTCATTTATTTGAGCTAATGTGAGGTCCTTCTCACAATTATGCATGTGTTGCATCTTGTCAGCAAAGAGAAAGGCTCTAGAGTACATGTGTTGCATCTAGAGGTGGATTTCTTATCTATTTGAGCTTGTGCATTCATTGCACGTGGCGAGAGTCAAGCAAGGGGTTTGGCTTGTTACTCTTAGAGGTTGCCGACTTCTAGATGACATTAGAGGCATCATGTGTGGTGATCTTTTCAAACAAAGGTTGTGAGAGGACTCGACGTGTTTTGAAGGTTGGGGCTCACCAACCCGGAGCAGAAAAAGCTACCACTAGTAGAATTGAGAAGTTTGGCTTAATTTGTGAAGCCGATCCAATTCATTTGAGTTTATCTTAACATGGACTAAGGGAGACCGGCTAGTCTCTGAACACCACGGTAAAAAGGAACCATGTCATTGTTGTTTATTTTTTTGTTCTCAATTTACATTCAAGCAATTTATATTCATAGAATTAAACTAACTGCTTGTCACCTTGGAATTGTAAACCTTTGACAAAGACTTATGTTGTTAGTGACAAAAAATTAGGTTGTTGGTACACTTAGGTGAACCTAGTTGATTTAGGCCTTATTGTGTTAAACCGAAATGGTTTATGTTTCTGTATCATAACCTTAGTTTTAGCCAAAGATAATTTTAAAACCATCTATTCATCCCCCTCTAGTCGGCCTCCTTGATCTTACAGAGGGGCAAATGAATCACAATAACCAACTCCCTATGTTAAGTAGTAGAAATACGTTATTGCAAAAAATTATTGTGATGTACCATGTCTAGTTCGATATAACACTTCGCAATGAAGGTATAAATTACATGGTGTGTAGGGTTTGGTTATGTGCGTATGTTTGTCTCACTATTCATATGATATAAATGGCAACATGCGTGAACCATCAACCCCAACTATAGTTAAGATACATATGCGTCTTTTAGAAGTCATACTTGTAGTCATTCATCGTATACATTTAGGCCCATAGGTGCCTTCCTCTTATCTCTTTTGCTGGCTTTAGCCCTTGCGACCCATTCCCAGTACTCAATTTCTACAAATTGTGTAGGTTTGTCCTAGTCTGAAATAACCTAATGTTCAACGGTGGCATCAGGGACTATTGACATCTTTCCCTTGTTCTCCGCCATCCTAGCCTTTTCCTTGTCGTATAGGGTATAAGGTTTTTAGTGTGTGAATCTCTCTGGTGCCACCGGGTAGTTGAGCACGTATTTCTGCTCAATGAATAATCTGTCATACATCTCTAGTCTATCAATACATTGGAAGAAGTAGCAATGCTCCGTGGTTTGTCATCATGTACGAAGTAGATTAGTGATGTGTGAAATAAAACATGCAATGTGATTTTTCAATATGTGACATTCGCTTACAAGAATTATGGCACACATAGTTTGCCCGGGTGATGGCAGCTAGGTGTGTGTAGACGGTATGATATGTGCTAGATTACCAGAGTCACACTACAGCTATAGAAACTCTAGCAACTCAGGTGCATCCTTGCAATAATTATCATGATAGGATTCCTTCTTCTTTGCTATCCATTTCTGCTCGCAAAGCATCTCTCCATAGTTCAACATCCCTAACAGTGGCACAGTGAAGTCCTCTTCTTGTTGGGACTGGAATATATAAATTCAGACTCTCTGTGCATTCTACACTAGTTTAGGATCACGCTAGTGGACACAGGTAAACATAGGTGAAATATCAACCACATCATGATTAACTGAGAAAACTAGAATATTATTACTTATCAGAGTTGCGACTTTATGGCCAAGCTTACAAATAATAGCCTGAATAGCTTAAAAAACTAGCAACGTGAGACAACAAAAAATGAAGTGGCCATTCGACATGCCCACAAGCAATCGACTGAAAAATGAGACCCTAATCCAAGAAGTCATCGAAGTATTATCCTTCGAGTACCTTTGGTTGATATGGTTCTTCTTGCTCAACTGAGCAAGTGTGAATATAGCAGTGAGTACAGAAAGTACTCAACAAGTCATTTATAACAAGATGCAATATAATTATACAAGACTTACCAAATGATAGATGAATTAGTATTTTATAGAAAACAACAGTTTAAAGTAAATACAATAATTAGATTGAAAGCAAACTTTTAAAAAGTAATAAGTAGATATTCAAAAGGAATTGACATAAACCACCAGTGAACTAATCATTCACTTTCCCAATTTAACCTATCCAAGATTTCATGAAATCTCGACCCTTGGTGTGAAATCACTAAGCATTGTCCACAACCAGGGACATGGCTATTTGAATAGTTTTACACTCTACAGAGGTTATACAACTTACCCACAAGACATGATCATCTTATAGTAGCACTAGAGCAACACGCTTTCTTGGGCATGTTGACCAAGAAGAGCACAACAAAGCATTTACAATGCTCAATCTCAAACTGATCTTGCCCACTAAGGTTTCGCTACTAAGTAAACTAACCACCTAGTCGAAAAAGCCTCCTCTTACGCCAAGATAACATCTCAATGATAAAATCAAGTTGAAACTTTACAAATTAATTAGCCAAGTCCATCCCATATTGGACATGTGATTGTGCGATATGGCTCAGATCAATGGTGCACAAAGTTAAGTCCTTAGATATTACCCAGGCGAGACATCCACGTCACAAAAAGTGCTAGCCACACTTCCCCTTTACTACATGATCACGTGCCCGAGTGAAAACCATTTTGTATAACTAACATCAATGACACTACTCATGTTATGGTACTCAAATTTTATAACTATGGCTGACCACCATGATTTAGTATCTCATTAAGTCAAAATTAATTAATCAATATGTAATGATGAACCCAACATAATACAAGCATGACTAAGCATACTAAACGTACAATTCATGTGATAACTAGTATTTCATCACTAGATAAATATCCATCCTATGGTGACAATGGAATCACGGCATTCAAGTTATCAATTGAGAGATTAATCAAATTGTATAATAACTACCAGGTACAAAGGTTTGTATTAAAATAGCAATACATTATAATTTAAAAAAATAATAAATAAATAGATTTGAAAACTAGATTCAATATTATCAAAGGATACGACTTGCCTTGGACTTGCTCAATTACCAACTCTTGATCTTCTGGCTCTACTCCTACTCCTTCGAAGACGTTATCTAACGCGAGAAAAAACATATGAAACATAAATAAATTGAAATGAACTCCAAAAACTATAAAACTAGAACTAAAAGATAGAGCTCACTTTTAGATGAGTTTAGGAAGAAGAATTGGGTCAATCAGAGCTAGGACGGAGAAGAGCCGTCTCTTAGATGATTTTCCAGAAAATAAATTCCTGAAATAATTTGAGAAAAGCTAATGTGCTAGGGACCGGGTCAACATAATAGTGCGATCTATTGTAAACCCGGTGCATGGAATAGTGGATGTGCTGAAGCAGCTTGCTAAAGTGGCGGCTGACTAGGCATTAGGGCTGATGTGGCAGTGACACATGGCACTGATGTGTAAGGATGATGTGGCATGCTGAGGTGACTCTATGTGCTGCCATGGCAGACACATGGCTCCTAGGGCTAACATAGCATTTGACATATATGCTTGCGTGGCTTGGCTCATGGGTCTATGGAACAGTAGCGAATGACAAGTGGAACCCACGTGTCAATGACTCAGCTCACATGGACTAGGTTCATGGAGAAGATGAAGTGACACCAGTGCATGGTGACGTTAGTGCTGATGTCAGCGATGACATCAGCACGACACGCGAGGTGAGGTGTCCATTCGGTAACTGAAACAGCATGCGGCAAACGGGGGCTGATCAGTGGTGAGGCTCAACGGTGAAGGCGAAGAGGCGACGGAGCTCAGCGAAGACAATGATGGCGCATGGGCGAGGACGATTGATGTGGGGGATTGCCCGATCTTCACGACGTAGGATCGATGAAGATAGTTTGGATCCGTGCAACCTGACGAATCGATGGCGCCAACCACTGTTAGAACAGCAACCTGTGACAAAAGAATTCGCCCAACCACACGCTCATGATCCCATCTACCCGACCACCAAGTAGACGCATCGTCGCTCCGGCCAATTCATAAGGAAACACAAGAACGATGGGGAAGAACGTCTGATTCCCCTCTAGGTTGCAATCATATGCCAAACCCTATGAGGAACAAGTGGATAGCTCTCTCTGAAAATAATAGATTCATTTTCTATTCGTGGTGGTCTCTCTTAGCTCACGCACGCAACAATACATTTTAAGGCCATCTAATTTTTTTTCTCGGCCGAAGAAACCGAGTCTCATCCGAACGACTCAACGACACAACCAAACGGACTCAACAACTGAGTTGAGTTCGGACTCACGGCACGTAACAGATAAAATAAAAAAACACGACCGAATCCTGGCTCGGCTAGATGGACGCAAAACTAGGGATTATTCCCTAAGCTAATTACCAAACTAATGATGCTGACTAATCACTTGACTTTTTGCATACATGTCTTCACGTTGTAGTATGAATGTTTGTCACTGAGTCTTCACGAAGTAGCATGCATATTTGTTTCATGTTTTTCCGTGTAGCATTTTTCGTTGTCTTCTATTTCCAGCTTCTTAACCTCAACTAAAGTTTTCTTCTGTTCAAACCTAAGAATAATTAAATAGAAACTATTAGGTAGTATATTATTATCATATAAATTAAACCCAAATTTAATTACGAGCGAGTTCACATGTTGATTAATCTTTTTAGCTCATGCTCGTGTAGTTGGTCCAGTCGTGATGTCCTCATCATCCTCCCCCTCTTGAGAAGGAGTCGTCCTCGACTCTGATTCTTCCGGTCCAAAGAATGGTGACAAATCAGCAACATTGAATGTACAACTCATAGCATAGTCATCACCCGGAAGCTCTATTATATATGCATTATCATTGATCTTCTCAAGTACTTTGAATGGACCATCTCCTCGCGGCATTAACTTGGACTTACACTTGTCTGGAAAGCGTTGTTTGCGTAGATGCACCCAAACCAAATCACCTGGTTCAAATAACATGTTCTTTCTTGACTTGTTCGCCTTCTCAGCATAGTAACGTGCTTTCTTTTCAATTTCTTCTTTTGTCTTGACATGAAGTTTCTTCACATATTCAGCACGTTTTGACGCCTCCATATTAACTTGTTCATGTTGTGGAAGTGGCAGGAAATCAAGTGGTGTTATTGGTTTAAAACCATACACCACCTCGAACGGACATAGTTGAGTAGTAGAATGTACTGCCCTATTGTACGCAAATTTCACATGCGGTAAACAATCTTCCCACTCTTTGATATTCTTCTTGATTATCGTTCGTAGTAGCATTGATAGTGTTCGATTCACCACCTCCATTTGTCCATCTGTTTGTGGGTGACAAGTTGTTAAGAATAACAACTTTGTCCCGAGCTTAGCGTCGCGATCTGAAATAATTGTCTTTAGCATGCCATGCAATCTCACAATTTCCCTGAAAAACAAGTCAGCTACATGCGACGCATCGTCGCTTTTGTGATAGGGAATAAAATGTGCCATTTTAGAGAATCTATCCACAACAACAAAAAATGAATCCCTCCCCCTCTTAGACCTAGACAATCCTAAAACAAAATCCATACTAATATCCTCCCAAGGTGCACTAGGAACAGGAAGTGGAGTATATAAACTATGTGGATTAAGTTTAGACTTCGTTTTGTGGCATGTCACACATCGTTGTACAAACCTTTCGACATCACGCCTCATCTTAAGCCAATAAAATTGATCGCTCAACATTATAAAGGTCTTTTCTCTCCCGAAGTGTCCCATCAATCCACCTTCGTGAGATTCTTGCAATAAAAGCAAATGTACGGACAAATCTGGAACACACAATTTGTTACCACAAAATAAGAACCCATCATGAACATAGAACTTGTCCCATCCTTTCCCATCTTTGCATTTAGAATATGGTTCTGAAAATTTACGGTCGGAAGCATATAAATCTTTCAAGCTCTCCAATCCAGATACATTTACTTCCAATTGAGTTAAAATTACATTCTTCCTAAATAAAGCATCAGCTACCACATTCCCTTTTCCCTTCTTATACTTAACAACGTATGGAAAAGTTTCAATGAATTCTACCCACTTAGCATGTCTACGATTCAGTTTAGCTTAGCTCTTCAAATATTTCAAAGCTTAATGATCAGAGTGAATAATAAATTCTTTATGCCAAAAATAATGTTGCTAAGTTTCAAGCACACGCACCAAAACATACAATTCTTTATCATACACAGAATAGTTCAATTGAGCACTTCCTAGTTTCTCACTAAAGTATGCTACCGGTTTTCCTTCTTGCATTAAAACACCACCAATATCTATTCCACTAGCATCACATTCAATTTCAAAAGTCTTAGTGAAATCAGGCAAAGCGAGCAATGGTGCTTCAATTAATCATTTCTTTAGTTCTTGAAAAACATTTTCCTGTGATGTACCCCATTCAAATACAACACCCTTTTTAGTTAACTCATTTAATGGGGCAGCAATAGTGCTGAAATCTTTAACAAAATGACGATAAAAGCAAGTAAGACCATGAAAGCTTCTGATTTGACTAACATTCACAGGTGTAGGCCAATTCTTAATCGCTTCAGTTTTAGATTCATCTACCTCAATACCTTGTCCAGAAATAACATAGCCTAAGAACACAACTTTATCGGTACAAAAACTGCATTTGTCCAAATTAGCATATAATTTCTCAATTCTAAGCACTTCTAATACTTGTCTAATATGATCAATGTGTTCATCCATCGTTTTTCTATAGATCAATATATCATCAAAGTATACCACAATAAATTTACCAATGAATGCCCTTAAAACATGATTCATCAATCGCATGAATGTGCTAAGTGCATTAGTTAAACCAAAAAGCATTACTAACCACTCATACAATCAAAATTTTGTTTTAAAAGCAGTCTTCCATTCATCACCAAGTTTCATCCTAATTTGATGGTATCCACTTCTTAAATCAATTTTAGTGAATATAACAGCACCACTAAGTTCATCTAGCATATCATCTAACCTAGGAATAGGATGACAATATCTAACAGTGATGTTCTTAATGGCACGACAATCGATACACATTCTCCATGTACCATCTTTCATAGGAACAAGAATTACAGGGATAGCGCAGGGACTAAGGCTTTCGTCTACATACCCTTTCTCAAGTAGCTCTTGCACTTGGCGCTGAATTTTTTTGGTTTCCTCTGGATTGGTGCGGTATGGTGGACGGTTTGAAAGTGACACGCCGGGAACTAGTTCAATTTGATGCTCTATTCCACGCAATGGTGGAAGTCCCGTTGGTATCTCCTCTGGAAACACATCCTCAAATGTCTGCAAAAGAGAGGAAACACCACTAGAAAGAGAGATTAAGTCATTAGTTGAAAGCAACACAGTTGCATCTTTGTACACAAGCACAAAGTGCACCTTTGATGGGTCATTACTCACATCTCTCAAATCTGATTTTTGTGGTTAACATAACTAGCCCTCTCTCACTCTTACTTTTTCCTCTCATATTTGGCTTATGGCTATCACTTACCGATGTGTGGAAGTCTCTCTTTTCTTTCTTTTTACCCTCATTTTTAGCAAGCTTCCTTTGCTGAAATTCAGCTTGTATTTGACTAGGAGTCATGAGATTAAGCTCCTTTGTCTTTCCCTTCCACTTAAAAGCATATCTATTGGAACGACCATCATGTTACACACTTCTATCATATTGCCATGGCCTTCCCAACAGCAAGTGATACACTATCATAGGCACCACATCGCACTCAACGGTGTTCTCATAATCACCAATCTTGAAAGTAACATGCACCACAAATTGAACATTCATATCCCCACATTCGCTAAACCATTGCACATGATATGAACGTGGATGTTTCAGCATCTTTAAACTAAGCTTCTCATATAATTCAACACTAGCCAAGTTATGACAACTACCACCATTAATAATAAGTTTGATTACCTTGTTGTTTACCTTGGCTTGTGTTTGAAACAAGTTGAATCGATGCGGATGTGCATCTCCTTCTTGTGCAAGCATGCTCAAATTTTTGGTGACAACTAATGCCTCTCCCGTTTCATAATTCAACACATCAACCTCTTCATTGTCATCCGATGCATCCTCATATCTCTCCATTTCATGATTAAGCTCAACCTCATCTTCACTTGTGGATTCATACCCTCCATCTTTCGTTACAAGCATAAGTCGGTTGTTGGGACACTCTAGAAATATGTCCACGCCCCCAAACACTTGAAGCATTGAATTTCTCTACTCTTTGTTGCAGCTCCAATTGAGGATATAGGGGATGAAGTAGCCTTCTTCTCACTTGGTGTAGGTGTTGTTCTTGCAATTGAGGAAGGACGAGCATTAGTATTTGAAATAGTACTAGCTGAAAATGTATCTCGTCCCAAATTGAAACGTGCTTTGGTGGCATTAGTTGATGATGATGATGGAGCTTTCAAGTTCAAAGATGTTGTCCTTGGTGATGGTTTTAAATCTTCTAATAATTATTTGTAGCAAGGTACTGTTCATGGTACTGTAGTAGTACTGTTCATGGTACTGTAGCAGATATTGTTCACGGTACTGTAGCAGATATTGTTCACGGTCTGTAGTAGGTACTGTTCATGGCACTGTAGCAGATACTGTTCATAGTACTGTAGCAGGTACTGTAGCAATCGGGATTTTTGGGTATAGGCGAAACAAAGGAAATAACACAATGATCAAGTGACGCAAAAGAACACGACGATCAACACCTAAACAAAACTCTAATGGACAAAAACTTAACAAAACTCACAAAAAATACCAGATACAAAACTAGGGTTTAGATTTTTTTTTGGCTTTTTGTGTATAGGAAAAAATAAACAAATCTAACTACAGGTAAATTGATCCTACCATGTCAACCGCGCTCTGATACCAAGATGATGCGGGGGATTGCCCGATCTTCACGGCGTAGGATCGATGAAGATAGTTTGGATCCGTGCAACCTGACGAATCGATGGCGCTAACCACTATTAAAACAGCAACCTGCGACAAAAGAATTCGCCCAACTACACGCTTGTGATCCCGTCTATCCGACCACCAAATAGACGTGTCGTCGCTCCGGCCAATTCACAAGGAAACACAAGAACGACGAGGAAGAACGTCCGATTCCCCTCTATGTTGCAATCATATGCCAAACCCTATGAGGAACAAGCGAATAGCTCTCTCTAAAAATAATAGATTCATTTTCTATTTGTGGTGGTCTCTCTTAGCTCTAGCACGCAACAATACTTTTTAAGGCCGTCTGGAATTTTTTTTTCTCGGCCGAAGAAACCGAGTCTCATTCGAATGACTCAACGACGCAACCAAACGGACTCAACAACTGAGTTGAGTTCGGACTCACGGCACGTAACAGATAAAATAAAAAAACACGACCGAATTCTAGCTCAGCCAGATGGATGCAAAACTGGGGATTATTCCCTAAGCTAATTTCCAAACTAATGATGCCGACTAATCACTTGACTTTCTACATGCATGTCTTCACGTTGTAGTATGAATGTTTGTCATTGAGTCTTCACGAAGTAGCATGCATATTTGTTTTGTTTTTTTCCATGTAGCACTTTTCGTTGTCTTCTATTTCCAGCTTCATTATCCTTAACTAAAGTTTTCTTATGTTCAAACCTAAGAATAATTAAATAGAAACTATTAGGTAGTATATTATTCTCATATAAATTAAACCCAAATTTAACTAGGAGCGAGTTCACCTGTTGATTAATCTTTTTAGCTTGTGCGCACGTAGTCGGTCTAGTCATGATGTCCTCATCAACGATGACACAACTTAGCGAGGATGACATGAATTTGGAACGGCTCGAGGGTGAAAAAAATAGGGCGGCTCGGCCTTTTATGGCGTGAATAGTGAGACCAAGGCAGCGGCGACGACATGGACATCGAGAGTCTAGATCAAAGACGAACACAAATGCTGAGGCAAAGTCTAGCTCAGGCACGGCTCGAAGACAATGGCCTAATAGGTGGGCCCCACCTGTCAGCGACTGTAAGGAGTGGACAGCTCGGATGCACACACGCGGTGAAGCCAATGGATGACATGTGGCACATGGGGAGCAGGCTAGGCCAGCGCATGGGCTGGGTTGGGCCAGACCTTTGGGTTTCGGCCCAAAAGGCTTTTAGGGAATTTAGAGACTTTCTAATTTTAAAAATTCACATAAATTCAATTTAGCTCTAGAAAATAGCAAATAAATCCAGAAAAATCCCAGAAAATTTAGAAAAATGCCTTGCTTCATAATTGAAGTTTAACTTAATCACATTAAATCTTTTAAATTTCTAAAAATTCAAAGTAAGTTTTAGTTACTTCCAAAAAATCTAAATGGTGAATTTTATTTTAAAAGCTTCAAAAAAGCACTGAAAATAAGATGTTACGCTACATGTGCTCTCTTCTCCCTCCCCTCTTCTCTTATTTCAGAGATCATCTTGAGAGGAGTATTGGATCTGTTCGTGGAGGATTACCGAACTTTTATAGGTTGCCCTTGTGCACTGTTCGCTAGGATGGCCGTAGCTGATGGTATCCAGTGCGTGTTTGGCATCCTCGTACATATTGTGAATGGACCCCAGCATGCGTTTCAACATGCTCAAGTGTTCACAGCACAATGCGGCACCACCCTTAGACACAATGTGGCGAAGCAGGTCATACTACAACAACGGATGAAATAGGTTAATCATGTATGCATCAATAGTATAGTACAAAAAATGAACTTAAATCCTTTACCGTCTCATCATGTCAAGCCACACGGTGTTAGTCCGGGCCTAGTGTTAACCTATCGGCTTGTGTAGCCTGTGGTAGGGGCTGTGTAGGGGATTCCATTAGTTTGCAATGAGTTCGTGTCACATATCACTACAAGTATGCAGGGTATGTGTCTGGGTTGTACGACTGTCGCTCCTGCTCAACCTGCATCCTCATTAACTACTCCCAGGCCATGGTCCATGGCACGTGTGTTGTCCTCCAGTCATTGCTCTACCATCTCTTCTTTGTTTGCCTACAAAAAGCCATAGTACGCAATTATTATTTGAGTGGACAAATAAAGAAGAAATGAATTGTACGTGACTTACAAGTTAAAGCAACGATTTGTATGAAATGAGCTAACAAATAAATTTACTTACAGGTGAACATGGCTAGGCACTGGTCAATCCGGTGCTTGTGGCACCTGATGGTGAAGCCCGAACTATCTTATAACTCGTTGGGGCTATAGACTTCCAACATATGGGGGAAGACAAGGTGAAAGGCCGTAAGCCAGTAGTTCATGTCCTGCTCACATTGCTCTGACAAGCCAAAATGTGCTATCTTGGAAATGAACTCTGTGGTCCACATGACGCTAACCTCATGTAAGTCTCGAACACATTGTGGAACTCTGTGTACACTCACTGTGGTCTCTCCCTAGACCATTCTAGCTCGCTAGCAGTCTAATAAGTACCCATGATGGGTCTGTTTACCGGATGGTCGCCATCAATGTGATTGTGGAACCGTGCCTCCAACTGCTACTTGTGCACCTGCACCCGAAAGTGCACCCATGACCACAACTACAACAAGACCTAATAGGTAGTGAGGTTTGGATCGCCAGTAGCAAGTTGCGAGCCGTCGCACAAACCCTTGTAGATCATACACAGTATAGCCAAGCCCCAGCTGTACAACGGGACCTCATCAAGCTTGACGTCGACCAGGGACTCAACGATGTGGATGTAGCTATGGTACACCCAATCTCCTTAAGTCATTGGAAATAAGACTCACCCAAACATGAAGAGTAAGTAAGCAACTAGGTGGGGCCTTACAATCTCTACATACGTGTCTACTGGGCATTGCTTGTACTATCGTAGCCACGAATGTGGCACTCCATATATCCTGTTCGGGATGGGATGACCAAACCAGTGTAGCAGATGTGCCTTCCAATCGGCTGATCTGGGGGTGAAACTATGGGATGACCCTATAGTGGCAAACTGGTAAGGTAAGCAATATCCTGCAGGGTGATAGTCATCTCTCCCACAGGAAGTGAAACGTGTACGTCTCCAGCCTCCACTCGTCAACAAGTGCTTACAAAAGCAACTATCCAACGCGAATGAGTATCCAATGTGCATCAGTCTCACTATGGACAGCAACCTAGCCCACCGCAAAACTGAAATGTACCAATCGTTGAAAGGCCAGTCCTCCCGAGGTCCTCGGAGAACAAAGGGGTGGTCCATCGCCGATAGACCACACCCAACAATGATGCGCCCATCTCAAGATGGGTCCAGTAATGTACCACGCTCATGACTGTCACGAGTAGCCATTCTCTGCAATACAAAAAAAAGAATATGTCGGTATCCGACAATGTTAAATATAACCTAGCATAATCCAAAATAATCAGGCACATATACATAGCTAAACTACCAATTATGCCTACGGCCATGTACTTATATGCATGTATACATGTACATACGTATATGTATACATATGTACATATAGATACGACAACTAATAGTGCACACTTCTGCTATCCTTGTATCATGTTCTAACATTTTTTTGATCGCACAAGAGCAATAAATATATACATGCAAACTTACACACATATTTTTCTAAATTACGATTGCAACTGGGACACTAAAAATAACAGTGCATATTTCTTCAAATATATACAAAAAAAATAATCATTATGCCTACGGCCATGTGCTTATATACATGTACACAGGTACACATGTATATGCATACATATGTACACACAGATGCTACAACTAACAGTGCGCATGTCTACAATTCTGGCATCATTTTCTATAATTTTTAATCGCACAAGAGCAACACATATGTACATGCAGACTTACATACATATTTTCTAAATTGCGAACATACCGGGAACACTAAAAATAACAACGCATATTTGTTCATCTATTTACAAAAAAAATTATTTCCACTAATATGTCATAAATATGGCTAATTACAAAAACACACCCATCAACTAAACATGGTTACCAAGTGCATTCCACACTACCAAACCACCATTACGCTAATGAAACACTAACGACATATTAAACGTATTGTTAGCATGCGAATGAATAATACATTTTCTTGAAGGTCTTCACCGGCTCTATAATCCTTCTAACTGTGAAATCTCCTAAATCACAGTAAAACCACCTTGGAAAACTATTACAAACTCTCATTTTAATCTCTCTTTCTTTCTTCTCCCTCATTGCTCTCGCGCTAGGCAAAAAAGAAACCGAGGTGCGCGGCTTTGGATGAGGGGGCGAGAGCGAGGCCACCCATTTTATGTGAGAGGGAGGGCATTTGTGACCAACATCCCTACGTGGGTGCACACAGGCACGAAGGGCTAGGGAATCCCTGCCAAATGCAATGGGAATCAAGCATTGTGTCATGTGGCGTTGACGGGTCATTGCGGACGACCACCCGAAGATTCCCCCTCCCATAGCTCGGCAGGAGCTAGCGCCCTGCCGAGCCTGGGGAGCTCGGCTACACTGTGGGCCCCACCACCGCTGTGTTGTCTGACTCCTTGCCAAGGTCACTTCGGTTGCCGCGGACGGCACGACTTACTGAGCTCTAGTGAGGCGGTAGGTGACAACCTTTCAAGTTCAGGAACAGAAATGGAGCTATAACTCGGCAACAGAAATAGAGCTATTTTTGTAAAAACGAGTGTCGAGAGACCAATTTTATTATTTTAAAAAATAAGGGTGTAGTAACAAAAGTGTGAACAGTTCAGTCCCAGCGCACGTACGGTCCGGATAAAACTCAACTCGGTAACTGGTCATTTCATTGCCACGTCGGGGGTGATCTGCAGCGTTTGCACGGCGCAGAGCGCGCGGAAACTAGCGGCGCAGAACCGAGCGGCTCTTGGGCGCGCGGCAAGGCCAACCGCGCGTCCGCGCACAAGGCGACGCAGATGCAGGCCGCGTAGCCCCACCGGCAGCTAGGCCGCTGCGCTCCGCGCGCCGCTTCGCACCGGGGAGACCAGCCCTTCGCCTCTCCTGACTAACCCATGCTAAGGGTATCCTACCCTACGCCGCATGCATGCAGCCCGGCCAATCAGTGGGCGTTGTTGGACTACTACTAGAAAACTAGACCTATATAAAGGCAGCCAGGATTTAGTAGTGAACCACGGATTGGGATTGGATTCCCCTGCGCGGGTTAAAGAACTGTTGGTGGTCGGTGGGTGGCCGGGCGCGTGCGGTTGGGGATTTCTCGGTGGTTTTGCCGTGAGTTCGGCCGCTTTTTGGCCCTTTTTTTTTGGGTGTGCGTGCGTGCGCGCGCGCGGTCGTCTGGGGCCTTGGTTTGGTTGGAGATGTTAGAGCAAGTTTAATAAGGTTGACTGTGCTAGCTACAAAGGAATCTATATCAGCATAGTCATATGTGGAGGGGAGAGAAAAGGAGAGAGAGAGCCAAGCCGACTCCCATACAAGAGTCAGGCTATAGCACAGGAAAAGATGCATTATCCATGCATGTACCCATAGAACTAATTGCTATACCCATGCATGTATTAAATTATCAATACCCATGTATGTATTAAATGATTGAGAGCTCTTGTGGAGACAACTTATAGCCAGCTTATTGTATGAGTTGACTGCATCATTATCTTTTGATGACATGGAAATGTATTGGAGGTAGCAGCTATCTGTACTATTAAACTTGCTCTTAGCCGCTCTGGCAGAGCTGAAGCACTAGTACTAGTGACTTTGAGATAGGAATAAGGGTCTATTTTTTTAACTGTGATTTATGTCTTTTAGTTGCGGTTTGTGGTTTTTAGGCTATTCATGTGAGAGATTATAGAGTAACAGAAACTTACGTACGGTTTTTATCGATATAAATGAAGTCACTACAGTGTGTACTACAATTAACTAGTAGATATTATCTTTAAAAGATAACCTATTTAAAAACTAGTTATTATATAAAAGTCAAAAGTCTGTTGACAAAAGCTACAAAAGAACAGGCACGACTTTAGTCTGGAGATCTGATTGTTTTGTGGGCGGTGACTAAAGCTCTCCCTGGCATGTGCAAGTGACGACTTGTCGTGCCGTGATTCGATGGCAGGGATCGGTGTTCGTGTCTAACCAATCTGCCGGCGAGTTTTGTGCATGCGTATAACATTGACATATGCAAACTAATGTTATGCAACTAGCACGGAAAGCAGCTAACTAGATTTCAACATCGACATCTGTGAATCAACACAGCACGTCACCACCACCAAAACTAATGATTGTACTACTCGAGGCCTGATCCATGCTATATTTTGTATGTGACGGTATAAATACGGCAAGATACTTTAAGCTCCAAAAGCTAGTATCAAAATACCTAGATTTCTATCCAACAAGAGTGCCATCATTCTAGCCCATTTCACGCCATGCCAACTTACTTTATAGCCCTTGCCGCGTTCATCACGCGCGAGCACTCAGTCACATCAAGTCTCTCTAGGCAAGAACCCTTTATCAGATTGGGTGTGTTCCAAATAATTTCTAACTTTTGATTTGTAGAAATGGGTTTTTGAACGGAATAGTTTTTTAGGGTGGTTTCTATAAGCTGTTTATAAGAGCCACTGCATGAGCTATTTTGAACAAAGTGACTTTTCAACGTAAGTATCGTTTATTTTCTTAATTTCACTTGTAATCAGCCAAAAATCAAAAGGTACAACTAAAAGCAAAAATCTATAATACTTTTGAACAAGACCTAGATATCCATGTTAATGTATTGCGTATCTCTACACGAGCTTGGAGACATGGTGTGATTGCTCGAACAAGTTTCTAGATTGAATGGAGGTTAGTTGGAGACTAGGGGCCTGTTCTTTTTTGCTGCGGCTTGTGGTTTCGGCTGCGGTTTGTGACTTTTGGGCTGTTTGTATGAGAGATTACAGAGTAACAGAAACTTATGTGTAGTTTTTGCCAATATAAATGAAGTCAGTAAAGTATGTACTACAATTAACTAGTAGATCCTATCTTGAAAAAATATTCCGTTTAAAAGCTAGTTATTATAGAAAAGTCGAAAAGCAGCTTTTAGAAGCTAAAAAGAACAGGGCCTAGAATACGGTCACACTGGTTTTGAAAATGCAGGGAGAATTAAAACCAGCCGTTTGCTAGCCAAATACTGGACGCGAACCCTTGGCGAAACCGAGGAGTTAAGCACATCGGGCCGTCAAAGCTTTTGCCGCGTCACATGTGTGCGCGGTCCCTGCTTCACATCTAATGTCAAAGTATATTGACCCGAAGATGCAGGGTACCACGGCCCTGCACTGCACATTGATGCCAGATTCCTGAGTCCATTGGTTGGAAATATGCCTACTTTTTTTTTGTCAACCAGAACAGCAGAGAATCAGTTATCGAAAGTGGATCAAGCCGCAGGTTATCAATCCATACTGTTACTCTGTTAGTCCACCTGGTTTTTTCTTTCACAAATTCTTATCTTTTCTTTTGAGCTGTTCCGAGCTAGGAATTAGGATAGCTAGAACTTGCCCTAAGGTCATTTAGGACCGTTTATATTAAATTTTGGTTTTAGTTTTGGTTTATAAATAGTAACAATTTATAGAGAGATATCCAACTGCGATTTTAGCCGATATAAATAAAGTCACTTCAATATGTACTACAATCGATTAATAGACATATATTAAAAAGACACTCTATTTGAAAATTATGTGCTATAAAAACTATTTATTATAGAAAAATGATCTTTAAATGCCAATGCGAACATAGCCTAATATGCACTCCCTTAGCTATAAAAAAAACGTGGATATCAAAATGCATGTGATTAGGAGACGTTTTTGCACCTAGAACAATTTATTGGACAAAAACAAAAAACGTTCATTCCAACGATCATAACGGAATGGCAAACAAAATAGCTTCGTTTGTGTTCAATTTCAGGTCGTCCATACTCCGTACTAATAAAATAAAGATCAGTTTCCTATACAAGAAGATAAAATAAAGATCAGTGTCCCGCTCCAAACGTATTTAGCTTCTGGATTTTTTTTGTTTTTCGGCTTATTTAAGCTAGAAGCCATTTGAAATACATCGGCTTTCAATTTCAGCTTATTTTAGCTTTTTCATCTTTTCTTTTTTTTTCTTTTATTTATTTTCATGTAATTTTTTATTTTTCCTACCTTTCTTGCTTTTTCAAAAAAACCTAATAATTACTATAGTGGAATTCAGCTAAAAGATAGTTAGAACACCACCAGCTTAGTTCGTACTGCATAGTTAGGCACTTACACTAGACCGCCTGTATGTTACCGCTGGCACATACAAGTATACAACCCATATCATCGTAATTGGTAAATACTACTATATCACACCCCTAATGATATCTTCGTAAATCCACTTCTGATGAAAAAGGAGTATAATTAGTATGTGAGTATACTTCAAGTGAAAAAAGAGTATGTTAAATTTATTTAGGTAGTATATTAAAGGTGGGAGTAACTATACGTAGAAGTAGAACATGTGTGTCAGCGTGTGTGTATGAAGGCGAAGTGGGGCACCAAGGTGCCTAGACAAAGGTGCTCAGGCACCAAATTTTATTGTCTTTAGATTGCTTCAAAATATGTGCTATTGCA
Source organism: Dendrocalamus latiflorus (assembly GCA_017311315.1). Taxonomy (NCBI): domain Eukaryota; kingdom Viridiplantae; phylum Streptophyta; class Magnoliopsida; order Poales; family Poaceae; genus Dendrocalamus; species Dendrocalamus latiflorus. The sequence goes on along the minus strand of CM029670.1, from coordinate 11,567,243 downwards.
ATGGGTATGTATATTAACAGATCAACCCGCTTACACATACTAATTTGGAAAGCAATTGGGCGTGATATTGAATAGTACGTTGTTTTGGAAAGAAAATGATATACAACAGCCAAGGCATATATACAACAGCTTACAAGGAAAGAGGAGGCAGATATATATACTCACAAATCTCTGATTTAGAAAGAAAATGGTACATTGATTAATGCATACAACAGCCTACAAGGAAAGAATCAACACACTATATTATGTCAAAAATGCACATATAGTATAACTCTATTACGATAGTGCTGGCCACAGATGAAGCATCCAGGCATATTGGCGTGATTTGGTAGAAAAGGAGGCGACAGGAGACATGTCTAGTTTAGGGATGGACAATTACAAGTATTGGTGGGTACATACCCTCTTTCATAGTAGTATGTATAGGAAGGTAACGTCATATATCCGTACAATATAACGAGATAATCAATTCGCATACCAGTTTAGCATCTAAGTATATCTGAATTTTAAATTAATTATAGCGGCGAATTTGTACTTCAGGTTAGCGATGCAAGTGTAATTACAATGAAAAAATATCAGTTTAGTAGATGGCGTAGGCATTATTGTATATACTGCCTTTTATAATATTTATTGAGCAGTACAGAAAGAACTAAAGTGGCAAATTTGTATGGCACGTAAGTGGTTTAGGTAAAAATGTTGTATGAAATTTTTATCTCATTCGGACAACAAATACTTTCTTGAATGGTTGACTGAGACGAATGACGTATGAAAAACACATGTGTTGACTTCCATTAATTTTGTTTCGTAGCACAGAAAGAATTCCAGTGGCGAATTTGTACGTCATGTTAGTGATTTAGGTAAAAATCTTGTGTGAAAATTTTAGCTCATTCGGACAACAAATACTCGCTTCAATGGTTGACGTAGACGAATGGCGTATGAAAAAATGCGTGTGTTGAATTCCATTAATTTTGTTTCGTAACACAGAAAGAATTCCAGGGGCGAATTTGTATGGCATGTTAGGGGTTTAGGTGAAAATCTTATGTGAAATTTTCAGCTCATTCAAACAACAAATGCTCGCTTAAATAGTTGATGGAGACGAATGTCATAGGAAAAAACACGTGTGTTGACTTCCCTTAATTTTGTTTTGCAGCACGGAATGAATACGAGTGGTGAATTTATACGTCATGTTAGTGGTTTAGGTGCAAATCTTGTGTAAAATTTTCATCTTGTTCGAACAACGAATGCTTGGTTGAATTGTTGATGAAGATGAATTGGGTATACAAAACGTGGGTGTTGGCTTAGCGAATTTGTGTTGCGTATCACAGAATTAATTCTAGCGGCGAATTTGTAAGGTTAGCGATGCAAGTGCCATTACAATGGAAAATTATCAGCTTATTTAGATAATAAATGCTACATTGTAAAATTATCATCTTACTCTAGCGGTATAAGTGTATATATTTCCTCAACAATATTTGTTGTGTGGTACAGAAAGAAGGTATATACTTACAAATTAATTTTAAAAAGGTATGTATTCAGAAATTCTAAAATGCAGCCTATACTCTACATGCGAAAAAGTGCAACGTTCAAACTCAGACATGAATTAGTCAAGACGGAGGTATATACACGCAAATCACTGATTAATTTTGCGATTTCCATTAATTTTGTTTCCATTTTTTCCTGCGATGGAATGACCTGCATTAGTAATGGTTTGAATTGTCCTGCAGCAATATACCCGCTAATTCGATTGAGGTGTCTAGGCACCAAGGTGCACTCATTATTTTTACTCTCTCTCTATATACACTAACTACTCTCAGATGTAGTTAGTCTCGCTCTATCCACCGTCACTTGGTTGATGAGATGTGTGTGCGCCCATCCGAGCCTAACGGGGTTTGTAGATCATGGATGCGTGAGAAACCCAATTCGATACCTTGTTTCGACAGTAAAATAATTCGTGAATTATCTAGTTCTGAGTGTATATATGATGTTTGAATCCAGCAAGCCATCGAGGTATTTGGACAGTATATGAAGCTTGAAGTTCCTGAGTAATTCTTTGATGATGTTGTTCCTGGATGGTACAGGGTAAAGGTGCGTAAGATCTAATCGTCGGCAATCCTATATTTTGTATGGAAAATTTTACCATCTTGGAGGGGGAAGAGGTACCAAATTTGAGCCGTTGATCACACTGATCGAACGGCTGAGATTTGGCAGTACCTAGTGGTACCGGACGCGAGGTACCAAGAGGTACAAGGTACCAAGAGGTACCAAATTTTGAGCCGTTGATCACACTGATTGAACGGCTGGATCTAATTTGGTACCTCTTGGTACCTTGTACCTCTTGGTACCTCCTCAAGGATAGGAAAACTGCTCATTTTGTATAGATATGTTCCCATCTGTTTTTTTCTCAAACTCATGACGCTCTCCAGGTTTTAGATCAATGTGAGCTTTTTATCTGGCGTATATACTCCTTTTGGATTTTCTTTAGGAGCAGTATATGTACTCCTTTTGGATTTCCTTTTTTGAGAGCAGCATACACTTCTTTTCTGGTCGATAGCGCCCGTAGGATCTACTTAGTTTCTACCTCGTAACTTTCTTAATTTATACAATGAAAAGGTGTATATTTTGGGTTTCAAAAAGAATGGTTATGTTTCATCGACTAGCATGATCTTAATGTATCCCAATATTAACTTTTTCATTGATATATTCGCCTTATATTCTTGTTTTGCTCATTAGAGTATACTTGTTCTTTTAATCTTGGCATACTTCCTTTTATAAACTATATATACCACCATGCATGTCAAGTGCTTCAGAATTTTCTAAAGTTTTCTCATGGCTAGTCTGACCATGTTAATTGTCATGCATGTAGGAATGCATCCTGCACCGTTGCAACGCTTCCCAGGTCCGTGCATCGTCGACGTCGATGGGCGTGAATCCTCTCATCAGATCGGCAGGGGCTAAGCTAATTCTTGGCATCAGTTTTAAAGGAGGAGCTAGCATAGTAGCATGTGAATATGTCTTGCGCGTATATACTCCTTGTAAACATATATCTTATAAGATCACATTCTTCTTCTACATGCTCCCTTTTAACATCACATACTCCCTTCGTGTACTACTTCCCACAAATGACACATAATCCCTTCTTGTACATACTTCTCGCAGATGAACATATACGCCCTCCTTCATTAATGGAACACATATATACATGGAACACGTATATACCTTGTGAATTAATACTATGTATGGGCACAAAAAAATATAGATATACTCCCTTTTTAGTCTAAAAAGCTGAATAGGGAAAGGTCCCTAAAAAAGTGGTATACTCCTCCGATCCAAATACGATGATATACTCCGTCCACATACTCCCATTTATAAATCAAGTGGACATACTTCCATTCATAAAAAATACAGATACTCCCTCAATCCAAATATGATGATACCACGTACTCCCTACTCGATTTGTTAGAGCAACTCCAATCGGTCCTTTATCCTGCTCTTCATTGTATATTTACCTAATATGACTCAAGAAATGGACTCCAACCAGTTCTTTATCCTCCTCTTCATTTTTATCGAGTCGCTATTTTCTCCCAGCCGCTAGCTAGATTTGGCGAGCGCCTCCTCACTCGCTTCTCAATAGCTAGGCCATTGGAATGCTAACTCAAATAGAGAGCTGAAAATAATAGCTAGCCTCTTCATCCTAGGAAATAGAGAGGGAGAAATGACTAATGGGATGGAGTTGCTCTTAGCCACTTCAATCGCGTGTGCGTGCGGCAGAGAGAATAATGCAGTTTGTTGCATTAATTAATTAGTTTACTTATTATTTAATTGAACAAATAGGTTTATCTAGTGGATCCACAAACCTGATCAGGCGATCAGCATAGGAGTATCTCGAGGATGATCAATGAAAAATACAATAGGAGTAACTACACCCAGTAGTAGAAAAAAGCTGCTTCACACACACACACACACACACATATATATATATATAGAAGCCTCTTTTCTACTCCCGGGTGTAATTACACCCTATGTCGTATCTCACAACGTAGGGAGTATCTCGCGTAACGGAAGGTATGCACATGTAGTATACGAGTATTTAAGGTCATTTGGGTGGTATGAACAATTTTTCAGAGGTGGTATGTACATTTTTTTCGACATACTCCTTTTTATATGCGTATACGAAGGTATTTACAAAATACGCTAAAAACTATGGACTTCCTTGCAATTTTTTCGTGTGGTTCACATTGGAGTATCTTATAATTAGTATATGAATATACCTAAAGTGATAAAGGAGTATTTCAAGTTTGTTTAGGTGGTATATTAGATGTGGGTGTAATTACACCCGGGAGTAAAAAGTATTTTTCCTATATATATGTATATGTATACACACACACACACACACACACACACACACACACACACACACACACATATATATATATATATATATATATATATATATATATATATATATATATATATATATATATATATATATATATATATATATATATATATATATATATGTGTATATGTATATATATATATATATATATATATATATATATATATATATATATATGTGTATATGTATATGTATATGTACACAATATATACACATACATACATATATATATATAAATAATATATACACATACATATATATATATACATATATACGTATGTGTGTATATAACTTTTGCATTGTAAATGAGAGAAAATAAACAAGGCAGGGAAAGGAACGTGACTTTGCAAGTGTTGACATATAGCTCTCCTCCTCCATGCAGTCCTGCCAAGGAGGCGAAAAACCAAGGGAGCAACGTATGTATACCATGGCTAGGTGTAACCGGTTTATGAGCCCCTTTTTTGTTTCGGTGCTGCCTATCACCTTGTGGCAGAAGGAAAGAAATCAACTTTTATACCCATAGCATGAACCAACGAAATATCTTGAAGCCATCCAACAATGTGAGGCTCACATAGCAAGGCTGGTTTCGGTGGTGGTGTGCGACTACAGCCGCACGGCACGTGGGGCGCATGTCACAAAAATGCTGGTGGTTACCGCGTTAACTAAATTCAGTCCACTTCTTTTTTTTTCCTAAGGTGGTGATCATTTGAGTTTATTTTTTGTGACTTATGGTTGAAAAGCAATGGCGTAGCCAGGATTTAAACCTTGGGTATTCCCACTCTCACATAAAAAAAATCCAATCCATAGATTTAAAATATAGTTCAGAATAGTACGTTATCGATAATTAAAGTCACAAAAATAGTCAAATAACAAATTGTTCAGCTCTAAGATATGCATGAAACAAACTAATAAGTAATAAAGAGAACTTACAAAATACTATAATGTTGCTTTAACCTTGCGATTCTTCATGGCTTGGAAGCGGTTGATGATGTCTTTGTCCTTAACTTGTAGAAGGAACTCCCGCTCAATAAATGTAATCAAGCAATCATTCAAGTATTGATCCCCAATCTTATTTCTCAATTTGTTCTTCACATAATTCATGACAGAAAAGACTCTTTCAACACTTGCAGTTGCTACTGGAAGCACTAGCACCAATTTGAGAAGCCTGTAAACAACTTCATGTCTAAGATGCTTCTTTATTTCAACAAGCTTAATGGAAAGCTCAGGCCAATAGGCTGTTTTTTGGGCCGCTGTGGGCTAGAATAGCGAAAATATCACAGAATACATCATTATACATTTATATATATAAGTATACATACATATATACTAAAGATTATACCAAAAAAGTTGGGTATTCCCGGGAATACCATTAAATCCGCCCCTATAGAAAAGCACTATAGCTGGCTGAAAAACACTGTAGTTGACAGATGTTTATTTAGCATAATTAAATTTTAAAAAATTAAAAAATATATTAAAAAATATGTTAGCCCATTACGTATAATACAAACAAATACGGGAAAAAAGAACCGGCAAAAAAGCTCAACAAAAAGCCAAAAGTTTGTAAAAAGACGAAATTTATGAATAGTGAAAAATAAACCGAAAGCTAAAAGCTGAAGCCAAAACGATCACAGCTAACACTACAGCCGACATGTAAGATGTAACCAAGTAACATGATATGTGGACAAATATTGTTTGGGTTTGAAGTTTGAACAGCTGGAATCAGGGGCGGACCTACCATTCGGGCGAGCCCGGGCGGCCGCCCGAGCTCCCCTCGCCGGCCGGACCCCACCCCCCCCCCCCCCCCCCACCCCCGGCGGCGGCGCCTCGCCCCCGGTGGCCGGTGGAACCGGAAGCCCCCCCGGGCATGGCCCAAGTCCAACCTGTCTAAGGCTCCAAGCAAACACCCAATAAACACACGGCCCAAGCCCAACAACGGAATGAGATACCAGCGGAGCGGAGGACGCACCACACACGACAGTCCAGTCCACCAAGCCGAGAAAAGAGAGCCGGCGGCGCGGCGCTAACCTAGATCCCGGCCTCCCGGGGTGGCAGAGGCGGAGGACGGCGCGGCGCGGCGCCCAGGCGGAGGACGGCGCGGCGAGGCGCCCAGGCGGAGGACGGCGCGGCGCGGCGCCCAGGCGGAGGACGGCGCGGCGCGGCGCCCAGGCGGAGGAGTCGGAGGAGACGGCGCGGCTCGGCGGCGCCCAGGCGGATAGGGGAGGGCGGGAGGCGGTGTCCGGGGAGCGCGGCGCCGGAGTTTTGAGGAGGCGCCGGCGGATTTTTGAGGAGGCGAGGCCGCGAGGGCCGGCGGATTTTTGAGGGGATTTTTGAGGAGGCGTCGGCCGGTCGGTGGATCTTGAGGAGGCGTCGGCCGGTTGCTGGTTGGTGGATTTTTGAGAAGCCGAGAGCAGTGAATTTTTGAGGAGCGTCGGCCGGTGGGCGTCGGTTTTGAGGATAGGTAATTATTTTTAGTCTTTTATAATTTTATATATTGTACTTTTAGATATTAGATTTGTGTATGTAAATTAGTTTGTCAAAATTTTATGTAGAATATGTAAACTAGCTTGTCAAAATGAGGGTACTTATATTTTTACCTCTCCAGAAACAGTGACCTAAGGCTTGTTCAAATTTAAAATGAATAGAAAGGATTTGAAAAGCTAGATAGGATACTACATTGTTTTGATAGCTTGTCAAAATTTACCTAAAATATCTAAACTAGTAAATGAGTTGAATCTTGCTGAAAATTGGTTCTTGATTACCCTCATTTTTATTTTTCCTGAAGCAATGATCCATTTTACCTTTTCTGAAACAATGATGAATGATCTATCTTTTACAACTGACAGGTTACTTCTTCTATGGCTCATTTACAACTATGGATTAAACTTTATTATTGAGGTATTTTTCAATGTCCTATCGTTATCTATATATGTTTACACACGAATTGTAATTGTTGTTTTTACTTTGTATCATATACTCTTATTAGTGCGATTACAATGTTGTTTGAACATTGATTATTTTGTTTTTGGGTAATACTGTTTGCTTCATGTTTCGAACTTCGCCCTAGCTGTGATTTATTCCTGGGTCCGCCACTGGCTGGAATACATGTAAGAAGTAATATGACGTTTGATCAACTGGAATACAACTGTGAACAGAGACATGCACACTGTACGCCGTGTTGTATCAGCAAGAGTTGCGAGTTTCAGAATAAAAAAAAACAGCAAACTCTGGCGTTGGAGAGAGCAACTCAAAAATCCAAGCGTAGATCCAAAACTTACCGTGCTGCACTGCACTGCTACGTGGAGGAAAACCGTGGAGCCATGCTGGCTTCCGAAGCGCCACGTCATGCGGGAGCTCGGCTGCGCGCGTTTTATACTCACCTCACACTGCTTCTCTTGGCACAAATCCCGCGCCTCTTCCCGGCTCCTTATCACCACCGGCAAGCAAGCAAAGCGTTGGCTAGAACCGAGCACCTGTCCCGCAGCATGGCCGCTTATCTGGAGCCACGGCAGTTCGGCCGCCTCGAGCCGGGCTCCGCGCCTGTGCGCGTCACCGCGAACGGCGCCAAGGCGTACCCTGCCGCGAACGGCATCCCGCGCCGCGCCGACTCGCCCGTGCGCGGGTGCGGCTTCCCTCCCCTTATATCGCCACCGCGGAAGGCACGTGCCGACGGGGACGCGTCGGACGACGAGGACGATGAGCAGGAGGACTGGCGCGAGCAGTACGGCTCGCACCTGCAGCTGGAGGTGGAGCCGGCGGTGCGCGACCCGCGCGACGAGGGCACCGCGGACGCGTGGATCGAGCGCAACCCATTGCTCATCCGGCTCACGGGGAAGCACCCACTCAACTGCGAGCCGCCGCTGGCGCGGCTCATGCACCACGGCTTCATCACCCCGGCGCCGCTGCACTACGTGCGCAACCACGGCGCCGTGCCGCGGGGGTACTGGTCGACGTGGACCGTCGAGGTGACGGGCCTCGTCAAGCGGCCCACCCGGCTCACCATGGACGAGCTGGTCAACGACTTCCCAGCCGTGGAGGTCCCCGTCACGCTCGCCTGCGCTGGGAACCGGCGCAAGGAGCAGAACATGGTGCAGAAGACGGTGGGGTTCAACTGGGGCCCAGCCGGCGTGTCCACGTCGGTGTGGCGCGGCGCGCGCCTCCGCGACGTGCTGCGCCGGTGTGGCATCATGCCCCGCAAGGGCGGCGCGCTCAACGTGTGCTTCGAGGGGGCAGAGGACCTCCCCGGCGGCGGGGGCTCCAGGTACGGCACCAGCATCACGCGCGAGTGGGCATTGGACCCGTCGCGGGACATCATGCTCGCGTACATGCAGAATGGCGAGCCGCTCCTGCCGGACCACGGCTTCCCCGTGCGTGTCATCATCCCAGGTTGCATCGGCGGCCGCATGGTCAAGTGGGTCAAGCGCATCATCGTCACCACCGCCGAGTCCGACAACTACTATCATTACCGGGACAACCGCGTCCTGCCGTCGCACGTCGACGCCGAGCTCGCCAACGCAGAAGGTAAATTAACCGAGAACAATCTACACCGAGTTCTTACGTCTTTAATTCACGAGAAATGGAATGACTGAAACAAGCAAATGTTTGGGTTGTGCAAATGCGCAGCGTGGTGGTACAAGCCGGAGTACATCATCAACGAGCTGAACATAAACTCGGTGATCACGACGCCGGGGCACGACGAGATCCTGCCCATCAACGCCATCACGACGCAGCGCGCCTACACCATGAAGGGATACGCCTACTCTGGTGAGTCCTAGAGCCTTTGACTTGCCTTACCTTCAGCTGTGACTTAGTATGAAAAGGTAAATTTGCCAATGTTCTTTGAAGTCTATGGCGGCAACTTTAGACTTCCATTTTGCGTGTATTTTGTCTCACCAACATATACTGTTACGTTAGTCTAAAAAACATATAATGTTACGTGCCTTGAAAAATCTACGGTACTTTTAGATGACACAACATGTACCCTCAATAGTCAATACCGTTTGAAAAAACCAATGCCAATCTAATCCAACAAATATCTTCTGCATTCTCTCTTGTAGTCCTACTTAATTAACCTGTTTACCTTAAAATTAAAGAGTAATATCTTGGGCTTGTTATAAGTCATTTGCCCAAATAAGAGAAACGAACTGATGAAGGAAATCTGGCTGGCGGTATCTCGAAGGGCCATTTTTCTTCTTCTTTTTTTTTCTGAATAAGTCTGTGAGACTTTTAACAATTTGTGGACACTTGGGACCAAAAAAAGGAACCTTAATTTTAAGAAAAAAAACAGTCCCCTGAAGCTCTCGCAAGATATATACATGGTAGTAGCAGCCATTTAGGATTATATTTCTCTAGTGTTGGCCATATTAGCGTCATAGTACCTCGGAAACCGGGTGCGTGATACCATGTGTAGTTTGTTATGTGCCATTTGTTGCACTTTTCTGCTAGCTGGGGAAAAGCAAATACAATTGTGGAGTTAGCATTTCGTGGCACCCGAAAGCTGCTTCGTGGAGTGGTACCAAAATGCTGCCCTTGGAGTAGCCAGAAGCTATACCACTGTTGTGTGTCAAGGGTCAAAAACCAGTACTCCACTCTATTTTTGTCGGGACCTGTGGCAAGCTTGCTAGGTTGTATCTGGTGCCGGCTTGGACAGACAAATGGATTTGTGGTTGAAATGGCCGCAAGTCGTGATATAAATAGCACCATGACTATTTTTTAAAAAAATAACCTAAAATTTCTATTTTATAAATTTAACCTCCTCTCCAAATTCGACAATCATGACAAATGATACGTATCAACACATACCATCTACCGCACTATATGAGCTCGGAGCAGCACCCACCGAGCCCCCAAATATGGCAGCTAATTAGCACTGATTAGAGTTAGCACTAAGTAAATATAATTAGCACTAATTAAATATAAACAGTATTTTAAAAGGGGGGTGGTTGGCCGACTTCCTGCCGAAGTTGGGAGCCAGTGATTACAATGTTCTAAATAGTGGGATTTAGCGGCAGCTTTAGCGGGCTATAGCGTTTGGGGAGGTCAGACGCTAAGCTATGCCATATTTGGAGCTACAGGAATTTTTCCGCTATTAGCGGCTAATAGCGCGCTATTGCCGCTAAATGGAGGTTCATTTAGCGCCGCTATCGGGCAAGTTTCTGCGCGGGCTTTCATTTTCCTCGGCTCAAATCACGCGCAGGCCCAAATCACCGCGATACCCACCGATTGGAAGCTGTCACACGCAGTAACCCTTAGCCCCGCTATTTAGCCCGCTATAGCCTTTCTTAGCCTTTGGGAGAGGCAGCCGCTAAGAGGCTTAGCCCGCTATTTAGAACATTGAGTGATTAACAAGTTGGCACTGGGCCGGAGCCCAGAGGCAATTGGAATCCAGCAACATGACCCTGATTATTCTGGCGTCGACAGAAACGTGTCGAATCCGAATTACGTACATGAATGCATAAACCGTCACATGGTAACGGTGACTTCTTTTTTACATGCTAAACAGTACGGCCGGGCAGTAAGCTAGTGAGTCATGAGGCTGACGAGTGTTTCTGTTGTGGTTTTTGTAGGCGGTGGCAAGAAGGTGACGAGAGTGGAGGTGACGCTGGACGGCGGCGAGACATGGTTGGTGTGCGCGCTCGACCACCCGGAGAAGCCCAACAAGTACGGCAGGTACTGGTGCTGGTGCTTCTGGTCCGTCGAGGTCGAGGTTCTCGACCTCCTCGGCGCCAAGGAGGTCGCCGTCCGCGCCTGGGACCAGTCGCTCAACACCCAGCCCGAGAATCTCATCTGGAACGTCATGGTACGCACCTAGCTAGTGCATCTGATCCCCGTATACAACCATGGCGTTGTGTACTTGTCATTTGCCAACTTGCGTAAGGGCGTTCTGAATTCTGATGGTTTTGGTTGGTTTTGGCAGGGGATGATGAACAACTGCTGGTTTAAGGTGAAGGTGAACGTGTGCCGGCCGCACAAGGGGGAGATTGGGCTGGTATTCGAGCACCCGACGCAGCCGGGCAACCAGTCGGGCGGGTGGATGGCTCGGCAGAAGCACCTGGAGACGGCGGAGGCCGCCGCGCCGGGGCTCAAGCGGAGCACGTCCACGCCCTTCATGAACACCACCGACGGCAAGCAGTTCACCATGTCCGAGGTGCGCAAGCACGCGTCGCAGGACTCGGCGTGGATCGTCGTCCACGGCCACGTCTACGACTGCACCGCGTTCCTCAAGGGCCACCCGGGGGGCGCCGACAGCATCCTCATCAACGCCGGCACCGACTGCACCGAGGAGTTCGACGCCATCCATTCCGACAAGGCCAAGGCGCTCCTCGACACCTACCGCATCGGGGAGCTCATCACCACCGGCACCGGATACAACTCCGACAACTCCGTCCACGGCGCGTCCAACCTCTCCCACCTCGCCCCTATCCGCGAGGCCATCAAGGCCCCCGCCCCCGTCGCGCTCTCCAGCCCGCGCGAGAAGGTACACTGCCGCCTCGTCGACAAGAGGGAGCTCTCCCGTGACGTCCGCCTGTTCCGCTTCGCGCTGCCGTCCTCCGACCAGGTGCTCGGCCTCCCTGTCGGCAAGCACATCTTCGTGTGCGCCAACATTGACGGGAAGCTGTGCATGCGGGCGTACACGCCGACGAGCATGGTCGACGAGATCGGCCAGTTCGATCTTCTCGTCAAGGTGTACTTCAAGAACGAGCACCCCAAATTCCCCAACGGCGGGCTCATGACCCAGTACCTGGACTCGCTCCCGATAGGCTCCTACATCGACGTCAAGGGGCCTCTCGGGCACGTCGAGTACACCGGCCGCGGCAACTTCATGATCAACGGCAAGCACCGGCACGCGCGCCGGCTGGCTATGATCGCCGGCGGGAGCGGGATCACGCCGATGTACCAGGTGATCCAGGCTGTGCTGCGCGATCAGCCGGAGGACGAAACGGAGATGCACCTCGTGTACGCGAACCGGATGGAGGACGACATCCTCCTGCGCGACGAGCTCGACCGGTGGGCGGCCGAGTACCCGGACAGGCTCAAGGTGTGGTACGTCATCGACCAGGTGAAGCGGCCAGAGGAAGGGTGGAAGTACAGCGTCGGGTTCGTGACGGAGGACATCCTGCGGGGGCATGTGCCGGAGGGCGGCGACGACACGCTCGCGCTTGCCTGCGGGCCGCCGCCGATGATCAAGTTCGCCATCTCTCCCAACCTGGAGAAGATGAAGTACGACATGGCCAATTCTTTCATCGTGTTTTAAAATTCGTATCAGCCAACTATTATTTTGGTACCACGCATCGACAAACCATGCATGCATGGGAATGATTATAAGTTTGTACACTTGTATTCTTGCTCTCCCAGTACATAGGCCATGCTAGTTTGCCCTCTCAGAATGTGAAGTTTATGCAGTTCTGAGCAGGCTGTAATTTATTCCTTCCTGTATACTAGTATGTAATTAATTAATTAATTAATATTGCTGTTAGCGTTGAGGGGGAAGAAGGATCTGATTATGGGGGTGTTTGGTTGCCAGCCACAGTTTACCACGCCTAAGGTTAGGTAAGTTTGACCAACTTTGGGAGCTGTTTGGTTGCAGCCACAGTTGTGGCAAGATTCTATTCCAGCAAACTAAGTCCCACGCGTCAATGACTCAAAAAAGTGTAGCAAGATTCCCTTAGACTTGCTAAGGTGTGGCAAAGAATTTGAGCACCTCAACTTAGACAAGTGTGGCAATTTTTGTTTGCAAAGTGTGGCTAGTAACTAAACAGCCCCTATGTATTGTTCATCGTTTGTCGAAAGAGAAATACAAAGAGTTTTTGGGTTGTGCACTTTTATATTGTGCTCTAAACTACTACCTCCGTTCTTTTTTTACTTGACTTTCTAGAATCTATACATAGAAAGTTTGATCACTAATAGATTTAAAATTATCTAGATTAGCTATATGGAAATTATATCATTATATTTTTTTGTTAAAAATACTTTCATAATATTATAATTTTATTGATATATCTTATGTAAAGTTATAAAAAAGCAATTAAAGTAGTGTAACGAAGACCATAAAAAAAATCAAAAACAGCTGAGTACAGGTAGCAAAAGCCTGTGCCAGGAGCGACTTCTCTTTCTCCGTTGCTAAAAGGATGATGTGAAAATATGCACCACAGAGATTTGGCCTATTTTTCGGATTATGATGAATGGAAAATGGGTACATCCCGAACAGGGAAAAAAGGAGATTCGGCCTTAATGAGGTGCCAGCTTAAGAAGTAGAGTCCTTATTTTTTCGGTGTCCTGTTCCTGAGAAATTTTGAGGCATCTTTTTTTAATCATATCGAGGATTAGTTTCATAAGCCAAGCCGTAAATAGGGCCAGGCCAGTTCAGACCAGGTCAAGGCCCAGTCCAGGCAAGGGTAAATCAGCCCAGGCTGCCCATTGTCTTTTCCACGAGCAATCCGCACGGTCGAAACTCCCACCTCCCGAAACGTGTCCTTGGAAGCTTTCCCTTCCGCCGCTCCCATTTCAAAACGCGCACCTCCCAAAATCAAAACCAAACCCAAAAAATTCCCGAATCCCCAAACCCCAACTCCGACGACCAAAATGCGGCGCGGCGGTCGCCGCCTCCCCAAGTCCTCCCTGGCGCCCTCCTCTGCGGTCGAGCGCACCCCGTCGCTGGACCCGCACGTCCTCCACCCGCGCAACCTCGACCTCGCCTTCTCCCGCCGCGACTCCGACGCCGCCAGCCTCTGCAGCAGCCGCCCCTCCTCCATCGGAACGGCCCCCTCCCTCGCCGCCCCCATCGTCCACCTCTCCGACCGATCCTCCCAGGCCGCCGCCCTCCGCGCCGTCAACGCCTACCTCGCCCCCGCCATCCACCTCCGCCCGCCTCTCCCCGCCGGCCGCGACATCCAGGCCGCCTTCCGCCACCTCCTCGACCGCCTCAACTTTCCCCACCAGGACGCCTTCGAGGACGACCTCCTCCTCCTCCTCCGCCTCCTCGGCTGCCCCTACAAGCTCACCCGCTCCGCCCTCAAGGCCCCCGGCACCCCGCACTCCTGGCCGCCCCTCCTCTCCGTCCTATACTGGCTCACCCTCCTCGCCCGCGTCTCTGACAACCTCGACGCGTCCTCTTCCCCCTCCGCTGCCACCGCAAATGACCTCATGCTCTACATCACCCACAGCTACTCCCTATTCATCTCCGGTGACGATGAGGCAGTTGCCTCCCTCGATGAGGAATACGTCTCCAAGGCCCGCTCCCATGCCGAGGCGGCCGCTGAGGCCGTCCAGGCGCTGGAGAAGGAGGCCGAGGATCTGGAGGCGAAGAGGACTAAGCTCACCTCAGGGCCCTCGCGGCGGGAGGTCCTGGAGGCGGAGAAGGAGGCCTTCACTGCGGACGTCCAGAAGTTTGAGGCAGTGGTGAAGAGCTGGGCCAACAAGATCAAGGAGAAGGAAGAGTCGTTGGTGGATTTGGAGAAGGAGCTGGAGGCGAAGGTAATGGATGGGCGACGCATGGTGGCCGAGAATGAGGAGCTGGTGAAGAAGGTGGAGGCACAGGTGGTGAATGTGAGGGATGCCGATAGGATGCAGAGGGAGATGCAAGCTGTGGAGCATGATATTGCCAAGGTGGAGAATGGGAAGGTGGTGTTGGATGAGAAGGGGTGGGAGCTCGAAGCTGCGGTTGTCAGGAAGCTCGAGGAGATTGAAGCGCTTGCTGAGCAGTGCAACCAGGCCCTCAGAAAGTATGAATGCTCTACAAGAACCTTTAACTTCCTGATTCCTCCAATTTATTCATATCCTTCATCGATAACTAATGAACCAGTTGTAATTTAAGCAACGGGAAGTTGATGATAACCATGTCATTCTTATTTTATATTTAAAGAAAATATCTATTTTGTTCAAATTAACGCGGAAAGGATGATATGAATCAGTCATTTCAATCTGTTCGATCATATACTAAGTTCCATAGTTCAAATTCTAATAGTCCACAATTTCATAACTGTTGTTGGAGAATCGATTTTCTTTGTTTAAGCCTAAGCATTGCAATTTCTCAGTTTCTTAACTGTTGTTGGAGAATCAGTTTGCTTTGTTTAGGCCTTACTTGTGGAGTTCTGTTAACTGCAGTTTACAATGGATTGTGCTTTGGCTTTCCTTAAAACACTCTTGCTGCCTGCCCCTTTGCACCACTGTGCAATTGTTTGTCTGTCTCCTTTAGGTTACCTTTTTTGCTTCTTTAAGGAATGATGTTTATTATTGTTTACCTATATCGCTTAATTTTCGTTAATGGTTAGAGTCCAATTTGATATGTGCTCAATACATGTGTTAGGAAAAAGAAAATGAAGGACTGATTTTTTATATACTTTCGTTGAGATTAAATTAAGTGAGCTTTTTATATACTTTCGTTGAGATTAAATTAAGTGAGCTACTGCGTACTGTATGTTCATCACCAATAATTCTGCTGTCAGTCATGACTCATGAGTCACCTCACCTGTTATATAGGCATGTGCATACATAAACTTTGGATTGACATGGTGAATTACAATGTGCACAATGCAGTCTTCCACTAGTATACATTTTGCTGAATAGATTTCAATTTTATCCACCAGAAAGGATATGGAAATTATAGGACACCTTACATTTTGCCCAGAATTTGCTTTATCTCCCTGGATTGTTTCTGCGATTTAACTCATCATGCAATCCCCTCCGTCCCTGATTATCCATTTCTTTAGTTTTGCAGTTAAAATGCCACAGAATTAGCACGCGAGCCCACTTGACCTAATAAACACCATGACCTCGTCCTCCCTAGCTATCACTAGAGACATGCACATTATTGGGCCCACCTGTTTTGTTATTAACAAATTGGGATCAAGTGGACAAACCATGCCGTCATGCACATATGTATAGGAATAGGCAGGGTGTACATCATTGTTTCAATTGGTCATAAATATACGGGATCATGTATAGCCTGTGTGCTAATTCTGTGATATTTGAGCATAAAATAGATAAGTGGGTGACTAGAAACTAAGAGGATAATGCAGAAGGCTAATATTATTTAAAAAAATGTCGTTAGCATAGATTCTGGGTAAAATGCAAGTATTCTTGTATAATGTCCCTAATGTATATGTCAATGCTCAGCTAGTTAGTGAAAGCACAGATCAAGATCTAAAATTTCCTTTTTATTGTGGTTTTGTTGCTTGCATTTTGCTTTAGAAGTTCCTTCTATTAGCTCAAATTCTATTCTGAGCTTTTTGCCTTATTGTCAAACACTGCTGTGTCATTTTGCAGATTGAAACCTGGTATTAATTTCCAGTACATGCTAAACGCAAAAGGATCCATCCCAGCTGAGATCCTAGGTACCAGTTACAAAACAGTCCTGAAGCCTGCACTCAATGCTCTTGCTGATGAGACTAAAAGGATATCTGTCTCAAAGCTTGATGACTCAATTGATCTAGAAAAGAAATTGCAAGGAAATGTTAAAATCCTGGAGGAGAAAAGGAGTCATATTTCCGTCGTACAGGCAAAAACTGATGAGGTCAGTCCACCTTATGTTACATATCACAGTCAAAAAATAAACTAAGACCTGAAAGTCCATTTTTCCTTTTACCTTCGGTTTCTGTTCATGATCTATTTGTTAAAAACCAAGGCATCAAAGTGGAAGCACTTACAGAAACTTAGCCGAACTTATTCAAAATATAGTACAAGACACAAATCCTAGTACAATAGGAAAAGACCTAAATACCTTAACACCTCCCCGCAAATATAAGGTACTCAAATGTAAGGTATATGCAATAGCATTACATTTGAAAAAGGATAATATTAAAAAGGAAAAAAAATCCAAAGTCTGAGTCTTTGTCGTCATAGCGTGCGGCTCATGGAAAATTGTGTCAAATACCAAAATATCTCCTCCCATTCAGAATCGTGCAACAACCTAAAAAGCACAAAGTGCAGGGGCTAGTAATAAGCAAGAGCAAAGTTGACCACGACAACACGATGAAGAGGATGTGGAAGATGACACAAATAAAGAGAGTTGTCATATCAAGCCGAAGAGAGAGATAAAAGTATGGCAGCGCAGATCGAAACCCAAGACGGCGTGATGCAGTGCACAAGAAGCGCAACAGAGGCGCAGTGCAGAAGAAGCGCGGTGGCCTTAGAAGCGCGGAGTAGCGGCTCAAAGAGAAATGGCGGCATCATAAAGATTTCTATAATCTACAGTGGCTTTAAGAGAAAAGTAGCGGCTGCTGTCATGCAAAACAAAAGAGAGGACCATATTCGATCCAAAAGGATGAATTGTGGCTAGCAAAACAATCGGTTGACTGATAAGGATTTGTGGACTTGTATGACTTTGACGAACCCAAATAGAGAAGTGCTACGGATTTGGATGGACGCAAACGAAAGACTCAAAAGGAAAAGACTCGATATAGAGATATCACAGCCCTTGGATCGCAGATCCAATGGCCTTTAGTCTCGAGTCATCTCTGCACAGAACCATTAGAAGCAACAACGGTACAACACAACTCCGTGGGGCAGCGAAAGCCAGTGGCGTCGCATCAAAAACCTTGCTGGCCTTGCTCCACAGTCACAAACACCACCACCATACTAACCATCCTAGGAGCAAAGAGCCAAGCGGCCTCTGCCTTTATCTTGGCGTCGCGCACCATGGCCAGCCGAGAGGCGGCAGGGAGTCGGCGAGAGGAGGCGGCGCTTGGAGGTGGAGCGGGAGGGGCCCATAGGCCGTGGCTCCAGAGGGCACAGGCAAGGGGGAGCATGGCTGTGGAGCGCCGGGAGAGGCGGAGGAGGGCTAGGCGATGGCGATGGCGAATCCAGCTGGTCAGGAGGCGGCCTGACGCGGGCGGGAGGCGCGGCGACTGGATCCGAGCGGCGGCGGCCATGGGATCCGGCGGTTGTAGTTGTAAGGCGGCGGCGCGAGTATGGCGGGTGGATCTGGAGCGCCGACTTACAAATTTGAGGCGGCGCCAAGGAGGCGCTGCCAAATCCGGGCGGTGGCGACCGGATCCAAGGTGGCGGCGGCCTGGCGCGTCGAGGTAGACACGGCGGCGACGGCGAGAAGGGCATCGAATCCAGTGGCGGAAAGGTTGGATCCGAGGTAGGCGCGTGCGGCCTGGCAGCGGTGGTGCCCACGGGCGCGGCGCAGCGGCGGGGAGGTGGCGTTGTGCGTCGGGAGGGATCCAAATTTGGCCGAATCTGGCTAGAGGAGCGGTCGGAGCGGTGGACGGCTGCGTCAGCTGGGGCGATGGCGGCCGCGGCGCGGAGCGCTGACGCGAGCGCAAGCTGACGGCGCGGCGTCCCGGTGGTGCGGAAGCGTGCGTGGATGCGGTGGTCGGAAGGTGGCGGCGGCGAGCGTGTTGGCACGTGTGGCGTTCGACGATGTGGCCGCCCCGGGAGTAGAGAGCACCATCCTAGGGCCAGCAGCGGAAGACGGCTAAGCTAGGTTCTAAATCTAGGTTGTGATACCATGTAAATATGAAAGAAACTTGTCTATTGCAATAGCCTATAGGATGTATATATCAAGACACAAACTCAAGTACAATAGGAAAAAACTTAAATGCCCTTAACAAGTGCAACAGTCTATTGTCATGAATTCAGTGCCCATTACAGTGTTTTATAGAACTGGCATATTATTTATTTGCGGGGCATCATGCTGAAAATACTCAAGTCAACACTAGCAAATGGCTTACTTCCTTTGTACTTTTTATAATTGGTTTCTATAATTAAACAAGTTTTGTGATCTGCATTTTCTGGTAGAAATAAGCTGTACTGCTGGTTTGTGGGTTGTTTTATTGCTCATTGGCTGCTACAGCAACAGAACCGAATGAATGATGCTCATGTGTAACCTGTTACCCGAGATAATCTATGCTGCTATGCCTATTCCTATATGGACTGCATGGGCTGGTGGAGATTTAAATCAACACTCACTTTAATCATTGTTCTGATTGGCTCGTTAAGGTAGCAAAACATTTGGAGATCTTTTTTTTGTCAAACATGTGGTTGAGCTGAAAGCACTTCACTAACGGAAGCTGTGCATTGTTTCTGCCTCATGATGTACGTGGTGTCTTAGCACTTTAGTTATCCTTATCATGATTTATCAAAGCATAAACATGGATAAACATTTATGTATATTCTGGTGTTACTTTAACTTGATAAAGCTTTCCCCTTTGGTCATCTTATATACATGATTGCTAGAAATTTAGTTATCTCCAGTTTCATTTATCTTTATTAGAGATTGGGACCAACCTAATTCATATGACCAACAGGCCACAACTTGATGTGCTTTGTTTAGGGTTTAGGATATCACGGACATACTTGGTCATTTTATATGATGAATATTGCCGTTGTCAGTTCAACTTCCAACATAAATCATGCGATTTGTTCTGCACAAAGCATGACTGCCCTGTTGCCTATGAATAATCTGGCCTATGGGGGATAATTACCCAGTTTAGGAAGGATGGTGCTCTGTATAAATTTTGAATTGGCAGTAGGCATGGAGAGTGCACTTACATATCGAGTTTGTAAGGCATGGAGTGTACTATCAAGTTTGTAGAGGAAGTATTGAGCATTTGGCTTCGAGGCTATAATAATTATAAATTTATAATGCATTCATTAGCTCTATTTTTATGTTGGAAATTGCATTTTGCATTCATTTTATGGATTATTCTGTTATGTGTTGTGATCAGACTTTAGGACTATCACATAGTCTTTTACAGAAATATTTGTTAAAGGGATTCTTGTGTTTTTCTATGTAGTAACATTCCATTTATTGTGTTCTGGTTTGCACCCCTTTTGGGCTTTCAATGATTCCTTGTATCGAGTTCTTTTCATGGTGATTCCAAACAATTATCAATTTAGACAAGTGCTAGAGCCTGTATTTACCGTACAACTCAAGTTGTTTTGGATTCCTACAGCATAATCACAATATCTAGCTTTTGCCTTCTGGAAAATAGTTGCAAAAGAGTGACATTTATTTTTTTTCTCCCTGTTTACATTTCAATTTATGTTCCCCAGATGGTTGCTCGATTGAATTCACTGGATCTTGAAATTGGAAAACATGTTTCAAGATGCACAGCTGATGCTAGACAAATGAAAGATGAGTTAGAGAGAAAAGAACATCACTTGACTACAGTTGAAAAGGAGGCCGACGAATTTTTAAAGGTACTTCTCATTAATGTTTTGTGTTACTTAAATGTGTTCCCTTGCCAGATTTAGCATGACGCATGGGCAATCAGATAACTTGAAGCAATTTGATTGGACAGAATTCTGAACATAGGCTCCAAGATGCATTACAGGAAACTGATGAAGAAACTCAAATGTGCGCAAGCGAACTTCTGCAACTTATTGATTCCATTACAGAGTATAAAGAGTTCATGGAAACATCAATTTCTGGGATGAAGAAAGACCTTTATGAATGTGCGGATGACATAGCTTCTTTGCCAGCCAAGATGATATCTCCCAGTCAGACCTCTTCTCATCCTTGACCGTGAACGAAGTTCCACACGGAATTGGTGTTGCCCCTTCTCAGCAGCTTCTATTATTATTTTGAAAATGTGTAGCTTGTCTTATTTGAGTTCACAAGATTAGTGCTGCATTGAGCTTGTTTGACCTGAAGAAGCTGAAGTGGTTATTTACATCCTATATATCGTGGTTACTGTGGCTGTTGGGGAATGGCTTTGGTTCTTGAAGACTTCCATGGATGCTGAAGCCCAAGCTCAAGCAGAAATTTG